>JBBCBC010000002.1:44809247-45227781 GCA_037126765.1 Stenogyne calaminthoides
TCAACCTCTCGTGGATGGAAGAAATTGATCCAGAGATTATCAAAATGACAAACCAGGCCAGTTGCAAGTTCTTATTATGAAACGAGAAGAAGGCGAAATTACCTTTTATCAAGAAGGTCGAAGTATAAGGGTGATTTAGGTTGAATCTTCCAAATAATAAAGAATTATAAAGTCATTACGTGTATCAGCAGGGAGGTCATTGAGTGTTCAAAACAGTTGGAGATCTGAAGGCTTATTCTCTTTGAAGGGAATGAAAAACTGATTTGGAGGGGTATAAGTGCTTGTGATGTTTGCGAAGTGTAAAAGTGAGAGTGTTGCCTATCTTTATTTCCTGACCTCTCTGAGTCCTACGGCAGGTAAGTCAAATAACTATATGGACTTCGTAGAGCGCGCCTTGATCTTGAAGGCAAATGTGATCTGGGTGATGGTGGATGGGATGACCAAGTATAGTCATTTCATTGCATTAAGACCAGATACCTCGGAAGGTTTAGGCGAGGTCTTGGTGTTGTGAGTTGGGCTTGAATAGTTGTTGCTGCCAATAGCATTGGGCCTATTAGTTAACTGAATTGCGGCCCAATTAATTATTATGGCCCAATTGCGGAAAATCTCTTCGCTAGAATCGGCATCGAATCAGACGGCTTCCTCTTCAATGACATGGACCGATGGACGTACGTTCTGACAATTCCGTTGCGGGTGCGCGCGTATATGGGGGAATAATCACTGAATGGAGGTCGTTGTTGTCATGTGAGGTAAAACTCATTATCTTCGTCTTCCTTGAGTTTCCGTACATAATCCGCCATTAACACTCTGTAATTCCTTGCAGATGTTATTGATTTTCCTTCTATCCGAGTGTACCTGTGAGAGCAAATTCATATCACCATTCATGTGAGTTAAACCCGTCGAATTCGTCATAATGTTAGCAAGTATGAGTGCTAATTGCCATCCTATTTACAGGTCACGTTGAGGAAGGATACTTATGGCGCACACGAGTTCCAATTCCGTTCATTAGTTTCTTGATTACTGTGTTCATTTCTGTTAATTAAGCACTCCCCCGATTATCTTGTTGAAATTGCTATGTTTAGTTTGCTATTGCTGTGTTTAATTTGTTATTTACTGGATCGGGTCTTAACAGTATCTGATTGTGCCTCCGAGAGGAGAGGATATATATCAGTTATAAACCCTAATCCATGGGTTTTCTTTTGACACTTGGCCCAAATAACACTTGGGCTTGGACAACGCTGGCGAAAACATAGTCGAACATTCCATTCTCACAACGCCGCCGTCAGCCGCCGGCGAGAATCGAACTTACAAACAGCACCGCAGTCGAGAATCGCCACAAGCTGCGTCGAGAATCGCCAGACGAACATATTGACAAGAGAGAGAGCAACAAATGGAGTGAGAGAGAGATACGTACAATTATTTTCGTGGCGGGTCGGCTGCATTAATGTCGGATCCTACATAAATTAGTAAGCTCATAATATGTTCTACCAAATGACCTACAAAATTAATCCTAACTACTATTTGACTCATAATAAGGCCTGCCAAATGAGGCCTGTGTATATAAATTATAATCACATAGTACATATATCATCTTGTTAATTTGAGATGAATTTTTTAGCTATTTTGAGCTAAGTTTGGTACTAATTTAGCACAATAACTACAACCAAGTTAAATGCAAGTGATAATTGAAGGGAATATTCTATCTAGTATTTCTGTACTCAATAGTAAGTTGATTGATTGAGATATTCAATAAATATTATGGACCAAAATTGATAATAATATATATATAATCTCTATAATGCAAAATATTTATAAGATGATGTGTCACTTTAATAAAATGATGTGGCAAAGAAACATTCATCTATTTCAAATTACTCTAATCTCATTCATTTTGATGGTTGTTTTGATCTTAGCCATTGATTTTATCTTCCATTTCTTATAAATTATGACCCCTCTCATTCATTTTTTCTCCATTCCATTTCACAATTTCTCATTTCTTCATCTCCAATTCTCATATTGTGACGATTTATTGTCGTTCTATTTTTTCATATCATATTTCTCATTTGTTAAAAATGACAAAAATGTATTATTTCTTAGATCTTCTTTGTTGGTGTCGATCTCATTACTATTACATTATTTTGTATTAATTGTTTCTATTATTTTGTAGTAATCTAACAAATAATTTTATTTCGATTTTCAGATTTAGATGTTATTGTGGAGAAGATTTCTTTTGGAGAACAAGATGATTTTTTTTATTTCTATAGCATGAAGAATGTAGTGATTTTTTAATTTGTATAGCATGAAGAATATGATCATAATTTGTTTGTTTGTATTGTTTTTAGATATTTAATATCCATTTTTTTATTTTCAGATTTATATATTATCCTTGAGAAGATTGTTTTGGAGAACGAAGATTATAAGTGGAAGTGAATTCTTGAAGATGGTAGTCTACAATGAACTCGATGACATATTTTTAAGTTTCGTTTAACATTTTGAATTTTTGTATCTTCTATTGTAATGGATATTCTTCTACAACTATAATTTCTTCCAATATGATTTTATTTTCTTAGAAAATTGTCAATTCAGGGCCTGAAAGATAACAAAATTATCAATTTAAGGCCTTAAAGATTTTTCCTATCGATTCAAGGCCTGGAAGATTAAAAACTATCGATCCAGGGCCTGAAAGATAAAAACTATCAATTTGAGGCTCACACATTTTAAGGTCATGTTTGACACTTATATTTTATATCCTTATTTCATGTTCTTATTTTTTTATTTTTAGAGTTTACGATTCAAGATTTACGGTTCAGGGGGTTTAGGGTTCATGGTTCAAGGTTTAAGGTTCATCGTTTAGGGTTTAGGGTTTAGTGTTCAGGGTTTAGGTTTTTAGTGCCAAACATAGCCTTAAATTTTATAAGCCTTTAATTGATAGTTTCTATCTTTCAGACTCAGGATTGATAATTTCCTATCTTTCAGGCCTTGAATCGATAGGAAAAATCTTTCAGGCCTTAAATTGATAGCTTTACCATCTTTCATGCACTGAATTGATAAAACTCCTATTTTCTTCTATTGTAAGTTTGTAACAGGTGTTCTTCTCTTCAATTTATTCTATTTAGTAACTCCGCCGATCTGATTATTTTGTTTGAATGTGTAAAATTGTTTCTCAATATTATATTTTGATTGATGCACTCATAAATTTGTTCCATATTTACCGAGATTTATGTATGTTTATCCTAAATCAATTTAATAACCAATATATAATTAACAATATTAATTACATTTTAAATTAACAATATTAAAGCTTCAGAATTTAATATATATAAGGGTATAAACTAATACTTTTGTTTTCACTAAAATTACGGAAGATTCTTTTAATTTTAATACATAAACCCATATAATTAATGTTGATAAAAGATTTCCTTAACTCATTTGCCAAATTTTAATTAATAATTTATATAATCATAATTTATTAAATTTCAGTTAATAATTTATTAAATTTCGAAATTAAAAAAATTAGAATATTAAAAAATAATTTATTACAGTATATCACAATTATTGATCAGGTCAACTACACATTATTTCTCTAATTTCAATCCATAATTCTCACTGCATATTTTCCAAAATCACTATCATTTTTGCTATCTTCAATCATTGAATTTCAAATTTTGAATTATATAATTACTATCTGGATTTATTTGGGTCCATAATTCTCGACTGATTATTTCTTAAAAGATTCGAATTTTATTCTAACTTAAACATTTAGTTGAAAATAAATATTTCAATTATGTAATTTAAATTATGTCCTTAATTATATAATCATATTCCTTAAATCACGATTCAATTTCAATTAATTCATATATCACAATTATTGGTAAAGTCCTGACTAAGCATAATTTCTTAAATTTTGGTCCATAGTTTGATTAATAATTATATGCATTGACCATGCAGCTTAATTTCAGCGATTATAGTTAACGAGTTCTTGATTTTATTAATTTATTAAGATAATTTATGAATAAAATAAGTTGAAGTTAGCTATATCAATGTTATTATCCGAAATTTCTCATATCAATATTTTTTGTGTATGATCATTATCGTATTTTGCATGTATCAAGAAGCTTAATTGATGGTATTAAAAAAAAGTTTAATTGATTTTCAAAATGTCTATTAAATTCACTGTAAAACTTATTAGACTACTGTTTGACTTCCAACGACAACTCATTTTTCTTATTTTAGAGAAACTATTCTCAAATTCAACCAAATACTAGAATTATAATGTTTTTCCTGTCATTTTCGACTACATTTTTTAGACTTATAAAATCTAGACTTGACCAAATAAATTAGCAAAATTACAATCTGAAAGTTAATTTAATTATCATACATAATTAAAAAAATTACTTCAAATTTAATTTATAGTTTTCAATTATCATACATAATTAAAAAAATTACATCAAATTTAATTTATAGTTTCCTTTGTTGCATAACCGATTAATGATTCAACATTGACTATATTTCGAAATATTTTAATTCAAATCAATATTAAATTTTTTAATTGATTATCACATAATTATATATATATATATATATTTTGTAATGTTATGTTTTGTTAACATTATTATTAAATTTGTAATTTTTAGTTTTTTTAATGAATATTTTATATTTAATCTAGACTGTTATTATGAAATTTATATATTTTTTAAGGATTTACACTTACCATTCAAGCGTAAATATTTTATTATCATTACCCAATATAGTAAAAAAAATCAATTAAAACTTGAATTTAATTTAAATATACTTGAATATTATATACAAGAACCTTTTTTTTAGTTAGCGCTATTATATACAATAACATAATTAATCATTAATTGATCATTTGAGATTCTTTCCATATTTATACGATACTTACATAGAAACCAAATTTCATGTATAATTTCCTGTCAAAAAAATAATAATTCATGTATAATTTTCTTTTACAGTAACATTGATTAAGGATTCGAGGCGTTTTATTTTATTACACATTATTTTTGGAGTAACACTATACATAATTTTCATAATTATGTACATTGACTTTTGTTACAATATTTTCGCATTCCGATCTAGGGGTGGACGGTACGGCAACCAAAAATTTTCTCGCCATACCGTTTTCGTACCGGAATTTTCGATACCGAAAAATATCATATCGTTGTCGTACCGAAAATTCGGTATACCGATATTTCGGCACACCGAAATTTTCGGTATGTCAATATTACATACCGATACTGTACCGGTATTTCAGTATATACCGATATACCAAAAATATTTCGGTATACCGGAAATATTTTCGATATACCGGTATATCGAAAAAATTTCGGTATACCGAAATATTTCGGTATTTCGGTATACCGAAATTTTCTATATTTTCATACTGTTATCGTATACCAAAAATTTCGATAAAATTGATATTTTTCGATACGATAAGTGCGGTATACCGGTATTTTCGATATTTCCTCCACCCCTATTCCAATCCAATCCCTTTTTTTTTTAACCCTTTCAATCCAATTTTTAAATGCAAGTAAATTAACATATAGTGTGTTATTTTATTAGAATAAAGCTTTAATTTTTTTTATTAGAATTAAGTTATGTGTGTTAAATTTTAATATTGTCCCTAATTAAATTGATATTATAATAAACATTAATTATTATTATATTACTCCCTCCGTCCCAAGATGACTTAAACACTGGAAATGACACGCAAACCAAGTAAAGTGGATTTTAGTAGGTTTGAGTGGAATAAAATAAGGGTGTTGTGAGTGTGTTAATATCATATTTGTTTCCATTTTGGGAGTGTTTAAGTAATGTTGGGACGTCCAAATAAGACAAGTGTTCAAGTAATGTTGGGACGGAGGGAGTATTTATTAAATATTATAAACTTTGAAATAATTAGTAGTTTTTTTTTTTAGCGTTTTGGAATAGTAGGTTGTTAATCATAACGTAATTTTTAGAGTAAACATATATTTAAATTAATAATTACACTGAATAATTTAATAATCGGATATTATTATTTGTATTTCATAGTATTTAATATTGTAAGATGAAAAATATAATTTTTGAATTAGTAAGTTTTTATAGCGCTTTGGGTTAGTAGTTTGTTAATGTTAAACACAATTAATGTAATTTTTAAGAGTTATAATTATATTTGAACTTATAACTAAAATGAATAATTTAATAATTGGGATATTATTATTTGTATTTTTTATTTAATATTGTAAGATGATTTCGTAGCAATTTTAATGTGTTCATTAATTATTTTTGTATTAATTTAACATATAGATAAAATTAAAAAGTTTTACTGCATCATTTACATAATTAATTTTAAATTTATAATTAACCATTAATATATATCTTTAAATTCAAGTATAAAATGTAAGAAATTATTGTCAGAGTCATTATTATTAAGTAACAATCCAAGCATTGTTTCTATCTACTTTTTTAATTTGTATATTAGTTTCACATCTTTAAATTATGATCAAAGTATTATTTATTTCAACTACGAAGAAACACTTTCAAGCTTTAAATATTATAAACACTAACTTTCATTTGTATCAAGTAATATCTAAATGTTGTTCAATTAATTTTTTTTTTGATCGGGCAAAGTTAGATGTTAGTTGTTAGTAGTTAGTACACCAAGCACACAAATACTCCACGAAATCGTCAACCCACCTTATAACTCTCATAACTCCAAATTCGTTCCTAGAAGGAATCGAATCTGGGTCTCCCACTCAAATGAGGAGGCTAGGTGGGCTAAGCCACCTGGTTAATGTTGTTCAATTAATTAATATGATGTAATATAGTATATTTTTATAAGTTATAAGTGTACTAATATCCATTTTAAATGTTTAGGGTATTTGTTATAAGTTACTCCCTCCGTCCATCAAAATCGTGCTCAGAGAGTTTTAACATATTGTACGGAAATATAGATTAAGTTCATTTATGAATAACATAATTGATTGTGAGTAAAGTATAATAATAATTTGAGTAATTAAGTGATTGTTAGACTTAATCAACCTTTTTGTACAACATGTTAAAACACTCTAAGCAAAGTTTTGGTGGACAGAGCTAGGGAGTATAATTTACCGATCTGTGGTAGAAATTTAAATATTTAAAACTAATTTAAGTTAATTTCAATTGTATATTAATTTATGTTGTAGAATTAAAGACTAAAAAGCTATGATTATGAGCTTTACAATTCTTTAAGAGAAGGTTTTCCCAATATTTACTGGGGATATCTCTAATATACTAAAGGTGAATCACCCACAATTCATATGGTGGTTTTATTTCAAATTTTTTTATTTTTGTGAGAAGTTATTTATGGTATTATTATTAATTTTTTAATTTTTTTAATTTCAATAATTCATTATTTAATTTTGATCTCTACCTTCCATTTATCTCTTATCTATTAATTATGAATCACCCCTATTCATGTGGTTACTATATTTAAAATCTTTTGGATTTTTATGAGAAATTATTTATGATATTGTTAATAATATAATTTTTAATCCCTAATTTAATCTTGTCATTCAATCTTTTGTAGAATAGAGTTAATATAAATATTCTAATTCTTATCTTTTACCAATTTTTTTTATTGCATCTGTTTAAGGACTTTCTTCATCTGTATCAAGTTTTTTTTTTTCCTTCTCATCTTTTTTTGAAGACATTTATTGGAAGGATCATAGAGGTTTCTAAGGCAAATCATTTTTAAATATCACTCTATAATTTATTAATTTATACTCCCTTTTAGTCTTTTTAAATATCACTAGCATATAATCCGGTATACTACGTGAGATTGAAAATAATTTTTATATCATTAATTTTAAATTAAATACTTCAAATATTTAATTAGTTTGATTAATTCAACTATAGAAATAATTTTTATTTTCTAATATTGTATGTGCATATTTTCATTAATTTCTTATTCTAAATTACCCCCTCTCATTCGTCCTAAGTCTTTTTAGTCTATTAAAATATTGATATAATAAATATCGTTCTGATATTTTATCCCTTCATTATATAATACTAATATTGCACCCGTGCTAACGCACGGTCATTATTGTCACTAAATATTGACAAAAATTTATGTGAATCAAGTTCATGTTGAACTTAAATTTTTTAGTATTACTGTTATGTATATGCACTATCACTGTTATGTACAAACTCTATCACTGTTATGCATAAATATTATCTTTGATTAAAAAAATTATTTTTAATAGTGATAGGTATTTATGCATGACAGTAATAGAGTTTATACATAATGGTAATAGAGTTGAAGTATAGATCTAGTTCACAGGAGTGTTACTCAATAATAGCTATCTTGTAAAGTAAATTCTATGCAAAGAAGAAATAATATTAATATATACTTAATATTATATTTTTACATTAATTGTATTAATGTTATCATGTATCTATAACATGGATACAAATATAATTATAAAATAAAACATAAAATTTTTGCCATATTTTAAAAACATATGATTTTTGACATATGTTTACTAAATTAACAAATAACTTGTATATGTTGGGGAATTAATTGTCCGGATCTATTCGGGTTGAATATTTAAATACAAATTTAATTCTAACAATTATTACTAGCATGAATTAATCCTATATCCTACGCATGCGGAATTACTACGGATTTACGTAAACTAACCTCTCGGAATGACAACCGTTGAGAAGATGGATCTCGTTCACACGAACACACCAAAAGGTCTTCTCAAGTATTCTCTTGTCCTTGTTCAACAATCCGGTGGTAAGAACTCGCGAACAATTTAACAAAAGGGAAAAATAAAATTATGTTGCACCACCTTTGTGGATTTCTAATTTTTCCAACACATGGAATTGCACTTGGGGATGAAAAATTCATCTCCTATTTATAATACTAAGGGGGGGACGAAAATATTAGGGTGAGTGGTTGGGAAATTTCCTTGCTTCTTCTTCAAGAAACAATCTTGAATATATCCAATATATTCTATTTCCCAAATTATCTCCCAAATAAAATCTCCTCCTCCTTATGTTATGGAATTTTCGAAAATTTCATTATAAATAGCCAAGTGAGAGATTTCATGAATTTAATGAGATAATCTTGTATTCCAAGAATACTTATCCTCATTCCATAACAAAATTCAAAGAAAATCTTTCTCCCTCTTATATTCATAATTTTCGAAAAAAATTGAAAAATTAGGCAACAATAATTTATTTTATTTTAAACACCTTTTTTAGTTATTGGACTTCATGTTTGGGCTACTTGAGGGGCATTTAGGAGAATTAAGATTGGACCTTCTAATGGACTTTGAATATCTAATATTGAGTCACAATATTATTCAAGCCCATAAATATTATTTAATCCCACTACATAATTAATATTGCACTATCCATCTTAACACATATTACTGTTAATATGGCTCCCGGTTATTATTTCCCGTGTTTAAGATTATCTAGCCCATTAATTAATTCAAGCCACTGAAATAGCTTTCCATTAATTAATATCTTTCGTCCTTCGATTCAACATTATTATCCATACCGGAAATAAATTCCACTTGCAAGATTTGGTATGATAAATCTTATGAACCTCCCAAGGGGGCAAATCAAACGAGCGTACTCGCACACGATTCTTCGTATTAAATCTTAACAATCGCATGTGACCAGCAATATTGCCCAAGATATAAACTATTGAATCTCATTGATTCTCTACCCGTCATAAGTCAAAGCAATAATTACTAACCACACACGATCCTATTTAAGGGACGAAGATTAAGAAATAACGAATTACTGAGGTCTAATTCTTCCTGGTTCAGTGCTGAAGAATTTATCCTCCTGTAGGTCATGTTCAGTGCATCAGTCATGCACTAGTGTAATCTCTTGGTCAAGACAAGTCAATCTGAGCCTTACACTTCAACCTTTCACGGTGGATTGTTCATTTCCATCTAGGTCGTGAACAACGTACTTTTAGTTACAAGGGACTGTTAATTTAATCTTCTGTGATCTGGTATCACTAAATTAACTACAATGTAACACGTACTGTTTATTGAACAATTATGCAATAAATATATGTAACATTCAATGATATTTAAAGCATCAGTGATAAATAATTTATTTCAGTAAATAAGACAGAAAATTCAGTTTGGTTATACAAAGTAAAAACATATTTTCCAGTATAACCCCAACAATATCATTATCTTGTTATACTATAAACATTCACAAAAATATATATTTACTTATATATCACTATCTAATATATATTATGTACCCATAACAATTAATTTTTTTATTGTCATTTAAATTTTCTCTTGCCAACATTAACCTTAATTTTTTATAATTAAATATTTCTATGAATAATTACTATTGGCTGGAAAAAAATATTAATACAACATATTTGTAGAAAAATATTTTTTTTAATAACTATGAAAAGTAATCATGAGGAGTATATATGAGATAATGATGAGTGAAAATGTCAAAAAGATATGTATTATGTAAATTTTAATGGGTATGAAGTAATTTAGAATAAAAAATGAATGAAAATATGCACAAATAATATTAGAATATAAAAGGTATACATGTAATTGAATTAATATAAAAAGTATATGTCACGAAGCTTGGAAATCATATTCTTGAAGAACAAATAATTTTAGAAAAGAGTATTGAGAATAATGTGTTCATCCGAAAAATGTCATTGAGCAATTCTGACCAAACAATGTCTGTAAAGTTTAAGAGCCAATTTCCAATCCTATTATGTTTTGTAATGATGATAAATAAAAGTCAGGGTCAATCTCTTTCGACTATAGGTTTGTATATTCTCAAGCCGATTTTCACACACGAACAATTATATATTGCAGTCTTTAGAGTTAAAAGCAAAAGAGGATTGAAAATTATGTGTCTCGATTCGTATAAATATTGTTTACAGAAAAAGTTTTTCGAAATTTATAATTTATAGGTTTTTTTTTTTCAAATCTAAATTTGTGGATTCATTTGTTTATCTCATAGAGTCATCAAGTTTAATAACACATAAATTATTTTATGAATTATATATAAATTATTTGACTATAAAAATATTAAACGATCAAAATAATATTAATATATTATTAATTATTTTTTATAAAAATATTATTTAGTCTGTGAAATTCGCGGACTAACACTAGTTTCATATATTTATTGAAGTATCTAAAATAACCACAAATAATGAGAAGATTAAACTAGACGGTAATTTCTAAATGTGGAGGTTCTACATTTCCACGCGCAAAACCAACTAATTAAGCATGTCACATGCATGCACTGATATTTCATATCTAATCATTATACTGAAGAAGCAATTATTCGTTATTTCAATAGTTTAATTAATTCAATTTCAAGAAAACCAGCAAATAACGTTCATTGCTTTGCATCAGCTACTCCATTCATGGGAGTACTTTCATTGGAATTAGGCTAGTGATCCCAATAATAAGTACTATATATTATAAATGGAGCTAATATTAAAATGCATGGAGATTTATACAATAATTGATAATGTCTTAAAATTTATAATGAAAAATACATAATGCTAGATAGAGATATGCATGTCATTTAACAAAATCATAATTTTTTTAAAAATAATTTTAATGATGTTGATTTTGATTAATTTATTTGATTTATACTCGAAACTGGTGTATTTATATTGTGCCTCAATTATACTTTACTTATTAATTTTTTTAATAATAATTTAATAGGGGCTCTATGTCTATTTATAGTTGCTTCAGGTTTATTAAGTTCTTCGCCTTAACTATATCGTTATAAGGCATAGAAGGAAATTAGTCATCCTTTATCAACAGAAATTACTTATCATTAAATTCAAAATAATTAATGACCAGATCAATATAATTAATTAGTTTTTAGGTTAAAAAAGAATAGTCCGAATTAGAGACACATTTGTCTTATGGTTCATAAATAACAATGGGCTTTTGCTTCGAAAAAATAAATAAATAAATAACTATGGGCCGATGGATATATTGTAACATTTACTAACACTCAAAAACGCCCAACATAAAATAATTGGGCAGCCCATCGCCTAACAAGAGATAATATTGTGTTTTTATTTGGAGATTCTTTTAATTCTATCAATTCTAGTTCAATATCTTTTTATTTACAACTAGTAATTATTTATTATTTAGTATCTATAATTATTCATTATCATTTTTACTCGCAATATTTATTTAAATGCAAATTCTCTTGTGCACCATGCACCAATAAAATTGGTGTAATTTAATTTTAGGAGTTCTTTTTCTAATTTTTTTCAGTTTTAGTTTTTTTTTTCAATTTCAGTTTTCTTTTAACTTTAATTTTAGTTTTAGGTTTTTTTTTCTTGACCCGGACCAAAACCCGACCCGAGTGGTTCATGGTTCACCCGGCCCGAATGATTTATATATGATTTAGGGTTCATTGTTTAGGGATTAGGGTTTAGAGTGCATAGTTTATTAAAATTGAATCCAATTGCAACTTGTGCAATTGGTGCACATGCGAGTAACTCTTATTTAAAATGTTTTTCTCAGTTTCAAAATTATTTTGATGAAAAACTTCAATAATTTTTAAATTAAGACTGATTTCTGCTTAATATATACTAGTTCGTATACCCGCATATTACGCGGGGTTGAAATAATTTTGATGTTATAAAAAAAATTATAATGTTTTCATTTATTTGTTGTGAAAGATTTTGCAACTCAAAAATGCTAATTAATTTTTTCTATTGTGATTTTTTTGAAAAATCTCGTTGTTTGAAGGATTACAAAGAGTTATAGCTAATTATATATACATGAAGATACATATTTTTTTTTTCGGACAAATAATTATTATATAAAATATAATTGTTTGTATATTTTACGAAATCTCTAGAAAATCTAATTTTTTGAACAATTTTATAGAGTTATAATTAATCATATCTAAGCAAAATTTAATATATAATTTTTTCTTTGAAAAATCTAATTAATATACTACTTAATTGGTGTATAAACATAAATAACATTGAGGTCTTAAATTGGCAGATTCTCTACCCATGGCAGAATCATTAAAAAGTCTTTTGCCCTCAATCAAGCCCACCAAGAATCTGCCCTCAATCAAGCCCACAAAATCTAAAATAGTTTTTTCTGCCCACAAAAAATTACCTTAAACATAAAAATCATATCATCATGCACAGATGATGTACTTGAGATTTTTAACTTATGATTTATTAATTATAGGTAAATTGTAAAATTATTTCAATATTATAAGAAGAAAATATTATGATAGACAAATGTTGGTCCCGAATTTCTGGAAACCCATGAGTGCGGAAAATACCATGTAATGCATATAAAACAGGGGTGAGGGCAAAGTGATTCCAAATTATTTTTTTTTGCTTTTAAGAACGATGTGTGTTTTGCTTAATCGAATGCATATGACAAGTAAGAACATAAAGCGATAAAAAAGAACACACGATTTTATAGTGGTTCGGACAACTCGCCCTACATCCACTCTTTCCTTCATGGGCACCAACTTAACTAACCGGACTTAGTTTAACGTGTTAGTCCAACACCCAACAGATGTTTACCGAAGTTCACACTCAAGCGGGACTTATCACCCTCACGGGATCGCTTTATAGATGTTTAATGAAGTTCTCACTCAAACGGGGCTTATCTCCTCATGGGATTGCCTACCCTCCCTTTTCGGGATTGCTAGATGTTTATCGAAGTTCACACTCACCTACAAACTTATCCTACCAAACCGATTTGGGTAAGGTTTGTTTGGTTTCAACTAGGTTGAGATTTTCCTTACATTTGTTTAGCCTCAATGCTAAGGATGGGAAAATCTCTCTAAGCTAGGATATTACATTTGTGCTTAGATCTCAGGATAAAACACTGAATATACGCGTGTATTTTTCTTGCTCGGTGTTCTATGGTGGGAATGCTTGAGTGTATGACTCTTGGCATCAGAGCATCTTTTTCCACATTCTCACACGAATAATGAAGGAAGAACTTGATTTATAGTGTGGATTTGAATGTTACCGTTGGATGGAGTCTCATTCAAATCCATACTATTACTTGGCTTCTTGCGACTTTTCGGGCTTGTTGTCTTCCTCATTGGTCCACGTCGGCTGAATCCGCGGATATAATCTTGGGATCTTACGAGTCTTGGTTTCTCTTAGTCTTGGGATTCTTACGAGTCTCGAGTTTCTCTGAGTCTTGAGTTCTTGATTCAGACTTCTCTTGACGGACCTTATACGTCGGGCATCTCGACACTCAAAGCTAAGCGAGTTAGAACTTCTTCGACCCGGACATCGACCCTCAGTCACTTTTCGGGCTAACCGATCGCCGTTAGTGTTACGATTCTCGATGAACATGACTTTAGATGACTTCTCTTGATCGATTTCTCGCCGATCGGTATGCGATTACGATTTTTCGATGTCGATTTCTTTCTACCTGATTGATACATATCGGGTTAGCTTATCCGATCTCGTCGATCTCATCCATTCTCTTCCGATCGCAACCTCCTCTTTCGATCGGTCATCCGATCTTTCGATCACCGACTTAGCTTTTTCTTTTTTCTTCTAATTTTGCCTGACTCATCGATTAACTCCGGAACTCATCTTACTCATCTGATCTCGATCAGTCTCGTCTGCACCCTCGTCTGATCTCGATCATCTTCTTCTGATTTCGTGAGTTCCCCCTCAACTTGTTATCTGTAAATTAGCTTCAATAAAAATTGGCATAATTCATCAAAACTAAAATGTCCCAACAACAAAATATAAGTTAATATGACATATTTAACTTTACGTAAATGAATATACCTATATATCGGGAATGATATAGAGCCCACCAGTGGACACTATAATTGTGCCCACTGCCTACGTGGCCGACGATGTGGCAATGCCACATAATAATAACTATATTTTCCTTCATCACAATATATATTATTTTAGATATGATTAATTATATACCAAAAAATCTAATATTTCTTTTCTAATTAAATTTATGATTCTCTCTTTAACCATTTTCTAAAATCTTTCATTAATTACTTGTCGCAGCGCAGTTTAAATCCTTGATCTATTTTTCCATGGAAGCATTGTCCATTTCATCTCCCATCACAAATTAAATTAATAAGCAATCTTTCATTCCCTTATTTCCCATTAAAGATTTAAGCACCATGACCATTAATTTACTTGGATGAATTCTCCTATGCACCATTTGCACAAAATTGATTTGGTGCAATTGAATATCAATTTTTTTTTTTTTTTTATTTTACCGATTCAAGTTTTTTTTCATCGGGCCCGACCCGAACCCAGCCCGAGTGGTTCATGGTTCATAATTTAGTATCTATAATTTAGGGTTCATAATTTAGTATTTAGGGTGTAGATTGTTCATCCAGATTAAAATTGAATCCAATTGCACCAATTGCATCTTTGTGCAATTGGTGTACACAAGTGTTACTCATTTACTTGATGCTATTAATCATCGTATCATGTTAGAAATGCGTAAGAAACTTGTTTTTCACCGATAAGTTGAACTACAGTCCATTGATGAAATTACATACAAAAGTTTCACGAGAGTGGATAACAAGGGAATGAAAGAATGCTTAAGTTAGTTTTGTGGTGGGAGATGAAATTGATAATACTCCCGTGAAAAAATATCAATAGATTCTCTGTGATTTTAGAAAAATTGTTCTTAAGAAAGAGAATCATAAATTTGGAAAAAAATATATTAGTTTTTTTGGTATATAATCATATCTTAAATAGTATATATCACTAATACACATTTGGGCTTGGACAACTGTTAAAAAAGTCCTTAGAGAGCGGTTATAACAGTTGTCCAAGTAACATCTGTCCAAGCTTGGACAACTATTAAAAAACCGCTGTCCAAAAGTTGGGCTTGGACAAATTATTTTTCAACCGCATTGCAAAGGGGGCTTGGACAACGATTTATTAACATTTGCCTAACTTATTTTTTTTTATAATTTCGTTTATTATGTTAGATAGACAGTTGTTAATCCAATATCTTTTTTTTAATTATTAATTTATATTTTAAAAATCCTATAATAAAACTATAAACCAAAACTTATATATACGTCCAATACCATAAACCATAAACCAAAAATCCTATAATAAAACCAAAACCATAATATATATATATATAAAACTTATATATATATATATATATATATATACCAAAACATCAAATAAATAAACATACACATCATGAAATAAATAAACATACAATCATAAACATACGTCCAATACACCAAAAACATGAAATATATATCATCATAAATATATAATTTAATTACATGCTACCAAAATTTCAAACAACGATCACTCAATATCGTATGAATATAAGAATCGATTGTAAAGGTACCCCGTCCAATCATTTTTCCATTTCTCCAGTCTTTTCTTAGAGTAAGAATTTAGTTCATAGACAAACTGCAAACAACGAATCAATCAATATAGTATGAATTTTTATTCAATCAATAATAATTTAAATAAATTGATAAATTGACTTACATTGAGAGGAATGTTCGTTAGAGAAGCACGGATTATATCTTCAATAAAGCAACACACAAAATATCCACAATGTTCATTATCTCGTTGCCTCGGAACCTGTTGATTAAAAATTATAATCACGTATTACAATTATGATTTCTTTCTATTAATTTGATAATTTACTAAATTAAATTTACCTTAATGTTAATCCAGTTCACTTTATTTAATAAAGCAAAAGAAACAACATTTAATAAAGCAGAAGAAACAACATTCAATAAAGTCGTACATTTCTTTTTAGCACTTGTTTTTCTTTTTCGTTTTTTGGTTGACCTTTCTCGTTCATGACCATAAATGTTAACAAGATCCGAATTGTCATATTCATCCTCATCTCTAATTATTCTCTGGTATGGGCGTGGATTTGCAGGATCATCGAAAAGATGGTATGAGAATGAGTGAAGTTCGAAAAGGATCATCAATTGTGTCAACATCTTCATCGACATGGTCGCTAACTGGAAACTATTGTTAAATTTATTTGTGAGAACCACAATGAACCATTTCTTATTAACTGGTCGGGGACATAGAAAATTTGTTGAGCTGATTTGACCATTATGTAAGGGTCATCTCAGATCCCACATTCTTCAAATCAACGCGTCATTTAACCCGGAACTTTCAACTTGGACCCCGATTTAGGATCCTCACCCAACTACACTCGAAGATTGGTTGACGGTGAACAATATAGTCGAGTTCCCAAATGTTGACAATCATCCAAAGTAAGTAGTATTTGATTGATCCATCGCAGATTGCGAGAATGGACACTCCACTATTCTGCGCATAGTACTTGTGGCATCATAATCTCGGTATAAAATGTGTATCCGCTTCTTTAAGATAACACTTGTATGAATACACATGTCTATCGTGCATTCGGATAACCACTTAACTCTTTCATTCATCGATTACATTTCCCGTGACAACATATTTGCTACATAACCATTGAACGGTCAACAAAGCGTGCGATTGTGCTCAACTTCAATCCATGATCTATCTCGGTGGGATTTCTCTTAGCTAGTGATCGCATGTGTAGGTCAATAAAAGGAAAGACGTCGATCGTGTTGTGAAGTATGCACAAGTGCATCCGTGTTAGTTCCTCCATGCTAACACTTACGAGGTTGACCACCCAGTAATGCCTTCACCATCCATCCTATTGGTGTAAAGGTGGCTGGAAGTCCAATTGCATCGACATTCGGAATAAATTGGACTAGTACTCGATCGCTTCTTCTACTAAATAGTGTTTCGCAACGCATCCTCCGCTGGACTTATTCATCACATATCATTTTGAGCACTTTCATATATCTCTCTACACCATACATCCATCGATACGAAAGGGGACCACACATCCTTGTCTCGTGTACCAAATGAACTTAGGTGAACCATTATATCAAAAAATGATGGAGGAAATACATCTCAAGCTCACAAAGAGTCCCCAATAACCGCCTCTGAAAACCAAGCAATTTTCAGGATCTATGACCTTGTTACTCATTGCCTTGAAGAACCAACATAACTTTGTTATGGTTATGCGACATTTTCGTGCAAGATAGAACGATTGCAATGGGCAAGAAAATCTCCATGATGACATGATAGTCATGCGATTTCAGATTCATCAGTCTCACGCCATCATCTGATACAAGTCTCTGTATGTTGGAGGAATAACCCTCTGGTACTTTCACATCCTTTAGCAGCTGAAGTAACTCTTTTCTCTCATTCTTGGACAATGTGTGTGAAGCAGGAGGTAAGAACGGTTGACCCCTTTCTCTAGGCACATGTTTTAATTATGCTCTTATTCCCATATCAATCATATTCATTCTTGCATTGTAATCATCCTTGGACTTCTTATCAGCTAGGAGAGTGTTGAGCAAGCTGGCACAAACGTTCTTCTCAACGTGCATTAGATCAATGAAGTGTCTAACATACAACTCTTTCCAATAGGGAAATTGAAAGAAAATTGACTCCTTCTTCCAACCGCTAGTGGGGACACTCTTTGCAAAGATCTTTCCGCACTGTGTGTCGATATTCTTCATCTCATTCAATACATCCGAACCTGACAATAAACGTGGTGCTTCACCTGTCTCGATTGTGCCATCGAATGCATCGGCCATTGTTCTGTACTTATGTGTTGGGTCCAACCACTTCCTATGTCCCATATAAACGGTCTTCCTACAATGACTCAAGTGAATGTGATGTGTCTTCTTGGTACAACAAGGACATGCATCAGTCCCCTTCACACTATATCCAGATAGATTCCCGTAAGCGGGAAAGTCATTGATAGTTCCAAACAACATGACCTTCAACTTGAAATTCTCCTTTCTACAAGCATCATATACATCGACACCCTCATCCCACATGAGCTTCAAGTCCTCTATCAAAGGAGTCAGATATACATCTATGTCGTTACCAAGTTGTTTGGGTCCTGATATCAATATAGACAACATCATGTAAGTGCGCTTCATGCACAACTCGGGTGAAAGGTTATAAACTAACAGAATCACTAGCCATGTACTATGGTTGGTACTTTGGATACGAAGCAATTCATTCCGTCAACCGAGAGTGCAAGACGCAAGTGTCATGGCTCGTTGCCAAATTTTGGATGCCTCGACATCGAATGTCTTCCATGGGGTGAATCGTGAGGTGTCTTAAGATTCCATCTTTGATCCTATCATCATGATGCCAAGTTAAATTTCTAAAGATCCACAACACTACTATACATTCTCCCGAATCTTGGTATTATTGGAAAGTACCACAACACCTTCGGGGAGATTTATTTTTTCTTATATCGCTTCTCCACACTTGGGGGACATTCATCGAGGTCTCGTGATACTCCTTCCAAAAAAATAAGATACAATCACCGGGACAAGCATGAATTTTCATGTGTTAACCCGATGGACTTGAACATTTGTTTAAAGATCATATGCTCTCTCTTAGCAAAAGACATTTTTATCGTGCAATAGACCACTAATGTTTCCAAAGATACTTGTGAAGCACTCATCGGACAATGGTGAAGCCGCTTTTAGGTTGAACAATATCAACACGGTGACAAATTTTGTTGCCTTTCTTACACCCGGCCATAGTGGTAATCCAAAGAAAATCACTTAACTTCTCGACATATAAGGGTGATCTCAGATCATCGTCATCCCCACTCGATGTATCAACAAATCAGACATCATCGAAAAAATATCCGCATCCACCGTGATCTTCAAACCTAAAGTCGGGTTTTCTAGGTTGCTTGAGCTACATCCATCTCTTCTCTCACCATGATATGTCCAAACGGTATATGTTTTATCAATACCTTGAATCATCAAGTGGTCAAAAAGACTTTCTCGACCACTAACGGTTTTTCCATTCATACATTTCGAACATGGACATGGAATGTACCGAGGGTCGGTGCAGTATCTAATTGCATGATTACAAAATTCTTTCACCCCATTACTATACTCATCTGATAATCGATCTGCTCGAATCCACTTTCGATCCATATAGAACTAGAGATGCCTATAGAAAAGACAATATGAAGTTTTTCTCAAGATAATGTATCATAATGTATTAAACCTAAAAGTATTACAATCCTAATGTATAAAACTTGCATATAGAATGTGGTAGTACCTAAGGTTTGTATATTGCATGTATCTAAGGATTTGTTGCATCTCAAAACAATGTATATAACCTAATGTACCATCATTAATCATCTAAAGCAACACACTACTATCCATTCACCAAATCATCAAATTAATATAACCAAAATATATCTTAATGTATTAATTCTAATTTATGCTTAAATCCTCACACAAGCATATTATCAAACACCTTGAGTGCATCAATTGTTCATATCTAAGTTAGCATAACAAATCAAGCCAAGCCAAACAATATATATTCATCTCTAACAAGTTGTTCATCTCTAACACTAACAACATTAATCCTAATAAATTAACACTAATTTATGCTTAAATCCTCACACAAGCATATTATCAAACACCTTGAGTGCATCAAACACCAATATATATACACCAATATACATACAACAATATACATACACCAATACATACAGCATGATATATATACACCAATATACATGATATACATACACCAATATACATACATCATACATACAATTAAACAAAGCCACTAACAACAATTAAACAAAGCCACACACAATATATATATATATATATATATATATATAAACAATTAACAATATATAAACCAAGCATCAATTGTTCATCTCTAACACTAACAACAATTAATCCTAACAAATTATATAAACAATTAATCCTAACATATATACACATATACACATTAATTCAATATATATATATATACTAACATATATATATATACTAACATATATATATATATATATATATAAAAGAATAGTTACCTATGGAAGGAGAAAGGCGGCGATGGCGGCGATGGTAGGGGAGGTTGGCGGCAAGGCGATGGCGGCGGCGGTAGGGAAGGACGCGCGGCGGATGGTTCGATTTGGGGGAGAGGGAGGAGGAGGCTAGGGCTTCTGGTTCGCGATTTGGGGAAATAAGAGCTAATGGGAAGAAGACGGCGGCGGAAGAGGAGGATCTTGTGACGGAGTTCGATTTAGGGTAGAGAGGAAGGAGGAGGCCCTACTGCAGGTTCACGATTTAATTTGGGGAAAAATATAAGTCTGGTTCGCGATTTGGGTTATTTAATTATCCAGAACACTTGGACGGTGTTAGGAACCATTGTCAAAATATGCCCTTAGGCGGGGTTCAAAACCGTTGTCTAAAATATTTGCCTGAAGCGGTTCTCAACCGCTTTCTAAGTGTTAAACTTGGACATCGGTTTTGAACCGCTGTCTATTTATTTTTTTATTTTTTTAATTAAAACCGCTCTTCAAGCTATAGATTGGAGAGCTGTTTGAAAAAAGGGTTGTACAAGTGCAGCTGTGCAAGCTTAAATGTGTAGTAGTGTATGGTGATTAAGGAAAATATAGATATTATTATGTGGCATTGCCACGCCGTCATTAACACGTAAGCGTGGGCACAATTATAGTGCCCATTTGGTGGTTATATATATATATATATATATATATATATATATATATATATATTTGCAAGAATGTATATACATAAACAATATATTGAAGTCATTCTATTCTATAGAAGTATTGAGATAAATTTATCTTTATTTTCATACTTTTTGGTTTATTTATGTAAGTTGTAGAACGAAAATAAAGATTTAAAAATTCATAGAAAAAAATTCGAAAGTGTGTAAGTTACAGGACAAAAATCAAAATTATAAATATAGAATACAAATAGAAAAGTGACAAAGTTATCTTTATTTTCGCTTAACATGTAGAGGAAGATGTGATTTTCAACAACTTGAGAATATTATGATATTTTGCTTGACGATTTGGACAAAAAGTATTTACGTTACAGGATGGAAATGAAAAAAAAACCAATATGTCCAATATCAAAAGTGACAAAGTTATAGGGCGGAAAAAAAAAATTCATTAAATAAATAAAATATTGTGACCAAATAAACAACAATAAATATTTGTAGCTGATATGATTGTTATATCAATGAATTTGATGAGAAAAATGAAGCAAATAAAGACAAAACTCTAATACAGTCAATAAAGTGGCGAGAGGTTTGCAGTTGCCTGCAAGACTTTCTATGCTATCACCAGTTCAAAAATTATCCATCTAAGCAAAAAATAATTACACAATTGCAATAAACATTCATAACAAATTCATAACTCCAATTACTTACCTCATTATTTCCTGCAATATATACAAAACGTGAATATTAATCGCTATCATGAACAGATTAGAAGAAACTCATCCACAACTAATTCAACACTCAAATTACGTACCTCAATACTCCGTGCAATATAAAAAAATTCCCTGCAATATACAAAATAATTACACAATTGCAAATACAAAATAATTATACAATTGCAATAAACATTCATAACCAATTCATAACTCAAATTACTTACCACAATACTCTCTGCCATATAAAATAATAAAATCAGATTAAGAATTTCATAAAATTAGAAATGAATTCATAATTCAAATTACTTATCTCAATACACTCTGCAATATATATAAAATTTGAATATTAATTGCTATGAACAAATTAGAAGAAAATCATCCATAATTAATTTAACACTCAAATTACTTACCTCAATACTACGTGCAATATAAAAAACTCCCTACAATATACAAAATAATTACACAATTACAATAAACATTCATAACGAATTCATAACTCAAATTATTTATCTCAATATTCTCTGTAATATATACAAAACGTGAATATTAATTGCTATGAACAAATAAGAAGAAATAAACATAACTAAAATCAATTTTTTTTTTAAAAAAAATCTTGTGTTAAACATTAACGGAATTGAGCGTGAATATGTACATGTCGTGATTCCGTGTGTATATATATATATATATAAGTATGTATTGAGAGGTATATATCATTATAATTAATTATGTATGGAGAGGTATATATAATTATAATTAATTTAATTAAATAGATTATGTTAAAAAAATCTTGTGTTAAACTTCACAAACTTGCCGGTTTATAAATAAATTATTAACAAATATATCAAGTTTTTTTTCTAAATTTCTTGAATCTATTTATATATATCTTTATAATTAATTTAATTAGATAGATTATGTAAAAAAACAAAAAACAAATCTTGTGTTATTGGGCGTGAATATAAGCACACATGGGTAATTAAATAATTTAATTTAATTAGATAGATTTAAAATTTATTTTAAATAACTTTTAATAAGAGTGCACGATTTTAAAACTAAATAATCTGATTGAATTGAGTTTTGCACAGACTGACATAATTTGCCACATAGAGTAAATCAAATTTACCAATATATAGTATTAAGATTAAGATTTATAGATTTGGATAAAATTTGCATTTGTTGAAGTAGCGGCGTACTAAGTAAAAAAAACATTAGCCTACTAAGAGGATTTTTTCACGATTATGATGGTAAAGTGGTATGATAATTACATAATTAGTACTCCTTCCGTCCTAATTTTTATTATTCGGTTATTATAAATTCAAAGTTTAAGAAAAGTGAGAAACAATAATATTAAATGGTGTAAAGTGGATTTGATGGAGGGGTATGAATGTCAATTCAACTTTAAAAAAGATGTTGTTTATTATTATTAAATGATTTAAAATGGATTTAGTGTGTGTAGTGGAGTGACATGTAATATAAATAAGTGTTGTTTGTAAGGAATATTATTTTGTAAAGAATGCTATTTTATTTCCTTTTTAGGAAATGACTCATCTAAATTAGGATATCTATTTATAGAAATTAATCAATCTAAATAAGGACAGAGTACAAAAATTTGGATAACATTTGTTTTCGATTATTAAATTGAAATCACATTTTATCACCATTTCAGGAATTCAATGCAGTGAAACATTTCACCATGTGTTGTGTTTACCCCGTACGGGGCCACCTCTGTACAAATTGGATAACTTTAGGGTCCCTTTGGTTTTGGGGTATGGAAAAAGCATCAATCTTGTTAATCGGGTATATATATAATATTATTACTGTTATACGTAAAAATTATTATTATTATGTATAAAAAAAATTACTATTTAAAAATATAAAGTAAATCTTCAGGTGTAATTGTTTAATTTTTTTTTTTGTTTTGTTTAAGGAATAATAATAAAATAATAAAAATGAAGGGTAATTTTGGGTATTGGGAGAGAGGAAAAATGTATGTCGAGTAATAAATGAAGTAGTGAGTGATATTTTTTGTAATATTGTGTGAAAAGTAAGGATAAAAATTATGGGTGATGAAGTTATTTTTTCCTTTTATGAATGAGAAAATTATAATGGAACGTCCATAAAAAAAAATTAAAACAATTATAGTAGGACGGAGGGAGCAGTTTTTATACATAATTTTTATGCATAACAGTGATACTAAAAAAATCAAGTTCACCGTGAACTCGTGTTCACATAAATTTTTGTCTAATGTAAAGGGTTGTGAGAATCATCCCCATTAATATTATTTGATAATTTTTATCCTTACGTAATAAGAATGAAAATAAGTAATTGATTATCCTATTTACTCAACTCTTCTAAAATGATACTCATTATTGATATTTTAATAAAATAATAACAATACAATAAATAATCTCATACTAATTAACCTTTCAATAATACCTATTTTATTATTATATTTTCAAGTCATAGCAAGTGTGCACTTAGCTTGTACGAAATATTCGTAAGCTATACTTTAAATAAAAAAATCGTGAACTATGCAAAATCAATGCCCCAAACCTATTAACTTTGACAAAAATTAATACAAGACGATTTCATTAAATGAGATGAGGTACAACTTAACATAAATTATATTCATTTCTTTTAAAATGTTAAAGCATCAATGTTCAATTTATATTTCATTTTACCATTAGACTGTCTCATGCAAGTGTCACTCTATAGTGATAAACTCAAATTTGAGTAAGGGTTCACGTGTGCAACATTAATAAAAAAAAAAGGCCCAACTCATTGGACAACATATCACATGGGCCTAACTTGAAAAGGTCAAAATCAGAATTGTTGAATTGTTTCATTGCTTTCCGCACCATAAGTCAGCACACTCACGTGCACTGCCCCCTCCTCACTTTCATTGATAATGTACAACTTTTTTATCAATCAAAGTGTCTCGAATCATGAAATCAAAAATAGTATTTTACTTATTTATTGTTAATATAGATTTATTATTCCCATTTTATACAAAGTGTCATTTTAAAAATAATTCGTATTTTTTTTTTGATCGAAAAAACAATTATCATTAAATAAAATGGGCATGAAAAGTACTCATATAGTACAATGAGCCAGTCATTTATGCCCACGCAAGAAATCAACAAAATCACCAAGTTCTACAGTACACATTTCACATTCTAATTCAGGATAGTACTAGGATTATTACACCACTCATTAAACTTGATTCTATATCTCCAAGTTCCTCTTGCATTTAACCAACTCCAAGTTCTTAGTTTGATGTCGTCCACGATCTCTTTGCTTTCAAATTCCCCATTATGAAAGATGATAGCATTTCGGGCTTTTTACAAAGACCATATGATGCACTCCCATAAACAAACTAAAATTCTCCTTCCATTATTTCCTTTGATAAGTCTACTAAAATGTAGTAGACTTATCTTCGGATTGGACGTAAGGGCAACGTTCAACCCAAACCATTTATCACATTCCATCCAAACATTATATGCAAAGAAGCATTCAAATAAAATGTGTCTTACGGATTCAGGCTCAACAACGCAGAAGGGGCAAAGAAGGTTCGCATGTTGAGGAAGTGCATTTCTTCGTTGTAGATTTGTTGGAGGTTGGTAGGCGCTCCCGAATGACTCTCCAAGCATTGACACAAACTTTTGACGGTACCAATTTATTTCAGATTGCTTTGAACATCGTCCTTTCTTCATTGCTGAATTCCTCTTGATCCTTTGCTAGATGGTTGTAAGCTGCTTTCGTGTTGTATCTTCCATCCGTTGAAACGGTCCAACGCCATTGGTCCTCCTTATCCTGTTTTAATGAACACATGTTTACCAAATCAACTAAGTTATTGAAAATAGGAATTTCTCTTTTTAACAAGTTTCTTCTCCAATACCATTCGTAATTATTTATCTCTTTAACTATTTTTCACTTATTTATTACTATCAAATTACTTTACTTAAAAGGTTGATCACACGATATTATTTCATTTTTCTATTCAAATTTTATTTTTTTAAAATTAAGTGATACTCCCTCCGTCCCAAGATGATTTGAACAATTAACTTTTACATGCATTTTTGCGAGCGAGTTTTGTATTAGTAATTGAAATGATAAACTGTATTTTAAGAAGGGGTATGATAAATGAATACCTTATCTATCATACTCCTCCTTAAAAGTCACTTTATCATTTCAAATATTAATATAAAACTCACTCGCTAAAAATGCGTGTAAAAGTCAACTGTTCAAGTCATCTTGGGACGGAGGGAGTAACTCGAAACCGTGACCTCAACATATATATAGTGATCATTCAACTATTTAAGTTATTGCCCTTTGTTATTTTTAAATAGTATCTGTTGGACACTTGCATTTAAAGTGTTATTCATATACATTATTAAAGTTGGTTTAATTCTTTAATAAAAGTAATATGCAACATGATTTAGCTTCAAAATTTTAAAAATTATTTAGTCTTATTAGGCAATAATATGACATTTATATTATATAAATGAGAAAACTAGAAGAAGTAATTTAATATTAGGACCCGTGCTTGTTGGGAAAAAGACAAAACAAGCATTTAATGTTTGAATGGAGTAACTTCTAATAATCTCTCCCAATAATTGCCCCTCTTTACTGTTGAACTTTAATTAAAAAACTACTGTCACAGTGTCACGTCCGTAAACACCAATAATTTCCAAATGTTATTTTGTTGGATATTTCAAAATAATTACCGTACGCAATAATTAATTAATTAACACTAATCAGTAATCACCGATGCGGGATCCAATCCAATCCCCATCTATATATATATATATGCTTCGCACCACAAACACAATTTGTAAAGTAAAAAAAGAAAATGGTGATAAAAATCCTGTCAACATTTACCGTTGTACTAATCATCACATGTCAATGCTCAGCCCGAACCCCGCCGCAACCATCACCACGCGCCACCGCCCCAGCAGCGGCGCCGCCAGCCAACGCCTCGCAGGAGTACGTGGCGGCCCACAACCAAGCCAGGGTGGAAGTGGGGGTGGGCCCACTCAATTGGAGTGACACGCTGGCCAAAACCGCCAGCCTAACGGCCAGGCTCCAACGGGACAAACAGAATTGCAGTTTCGCGAATTTGGGCAACACCAAGTACGGCGCTAACCAGCTCTGGGCCAGCGGCTTCGCGGTGACGCCGCGGGCGGCGGTGGAGACGTGGGTGGCGGAGAAGAAGTTTTACGACTATGGGAAGAATTCTTGCGCGGCGGAGCACCGGTGCGGGGTGTACACTCAGGTGGTGTGGCGGAAGACGGCGGAGGTGGGTTGCGCGCAGGCGGTGTGCGGCGGCGGGGAGGAGTCGAGTTTGACGATTTGTTTGTATAATCCGCCGGGAAATGTGGTCGGAGAGAAGCCTTATTAGAATTAATTAATGTGTTCTGATGTATCTGCTACTGCTATGATTATTATTATCATTATGAACTGATTGGTACTCTGCTTTTGTTGCAACATTTGCTTATGATGGTTTCGTAATTGAAGTTGTGTTTCTTGCTTTTTACTAATTAATAGTTATGATTGTAGTTGAGCTTTAACTAAGTTGTTACTAAATTGAAATCTATGCTCCATATGACAAAATGAGATGGAGTCGGGCTCGAGTAATTTGATAACTGATGGAGTCGAGCTCGAGTAATTTAATATTTTTACACTTGTTTTGCTTTCTTTATTTATCGAGCTTGAACCGAGCTTTAGACTCTACCGAACATAAATGTATGTTCAAGCTTGTTTGATATTTATGTCGAGCCAAGCTCAAACAAACTTTTATCGAACGACCTCGAATTGAGTAGTGCTAACAAAAATTACATATATACAACGCCCAAGATGCAGATCCATTTCTTTCTCAACCGATTACAAAATGATCATCTGAATCTCCAGTAAGTGAGAAAACAGGAACAATTATGATACCCAAACATCAAGCCAATCTATCTTCCCATTCCACCTCATAATCTATTTTCTTTACATAGACAACACAAACTACACCTCTCTAATCCATTAATGAAATAAACAGAAACATTTTACCAAAAAAGAAAAGCCAAGGCAATGAGGTTAGTTACTTGCAATATTCAACTGATGGAGGCCAACCAATATTTACTTCATCTCCTTCAATATTAGATATCTGAAACCAAAATTATGTGGAGCCCACTCGATCTTTTTGCTGCTCTTCAACTGCTGACATTTCTTGATACTTTTCTTCAACGAGTCGGGCATACATTGTTGGATCATCTCTAGTACACCGGCTTGGGAAAGACCTGAATCCTTCGCAAACGACTCTACAATCTTTGGTAAGAGAACTTTGTGATCCTTACGAATGCCAAATGTGGCTCGAATGTAATCTTCTTTTGCTGCTTCCAGTTCTTGAAATACCCTTTTGGGCGTGAAAACCCGAACCTGGTAACAAAAGAAAAGCAAAATTGTAAACCAGTTGGGTTCGAAAGGGTCCGGCTATTAACACCCACTGAATTACTCTATGCACCCACTGTATAGCAATGTTTGATGTACAACTAGCTAAACAATGTTGTACATATGAGTGTACAAAGCAATTCGGTTGGTGTTATAAGGTGACAGCATACAATGATGTGGAAAACACAGAGTAGGACTCTTAAAATAAGATCAAACGACACCACGTTTTGCACTTACTGCACATATTGGGCAGGATTGAACCAAAATCGACAGGATCATGACTAAAGTTTTAAAAAACTTTACCAGAATAGCAAAATCTAGCAAAGATTTGGATTTTTCAGCAACATAATCAGCCAATGAGTGCTCACATAAAAAGCATGTTTACAATAAAAAATAAAGGGATGGATTGATTACCGCTGGATCAGAATGGCTCCCAGCTGAAAGCGCAAAGTATAGAAGGGGCTCTGGTCGTTCAATACCATATGCTTGTCGTTCATCGCCAGCTTTAAATTTTGTTTTCGAAGAAAGCAGCAGCCTAAGCCACTAAAATAGAGGTAATATAATATATGAGCATACCAACTAATCAAATTTCTGGATTTTCAAAGAAAACTAATGATGGAAACAATTAAATTCCTGTCAGAAAATGGGCAGGGAAACTTTTGGTACATTACTTATTTGATTTATGTACCTGTCCAGGACGAGAGAGTCGGCATCCAAGGATTGAACTTTGTATGACATCTGCACTTACTATTTGACCTCCAACATTGTAGGCAGCCTGGAAAACAAAAGATTAGACCATGTTTGAAGAACTTATTTGTTGTTATTTTTTATTTTTTTTACCTTCAAGAGTAGAAACATTCTCTTCATATTGTTTTGTGGGACCCCATAAGCCAAAAATGCCTGTTCACATAATAAATCATAATGTCAGTTTATGATTGAGATGCATAGAAGTTTTATGCAATTTTAAATGCATGTTCTTACATGCATCACCAAAGCGTTATGCACATTGATCCAGAATGCCAACTTCTCCTCATGTGTCATCCTTTTAGGGTCGATCTCTTCCAGTTGAGAAATAAGCGCCCTAAAATCAAAGATACATCAGCATTATTCAATGTTAAACATGAATGCATCACTCAGATAATCTCACCTAAAGTTTTGTAACAAGAATTCAATGTCCCCCAATTTCTGACTGTCTCTGTATATACAGTTCACTTCAATCATTGAGCTGTAAGGCCCGCTAAAATCTTTGAGCCCTTCAACGTGAAAAGGATTATCCAACCGAACATCAAAGGACGAGTCGTGTCTGAATCCAGGACTCCACATGTCACGTTGATCTTTTGGAGAATATAAACTTATGGACGAAGCAGATGAAGCTGGAGATGAGAGGCCATGATTTTGTAATGGAGGATCAGCAAGCTTGCAGTAGATATTGCACATGCACTTAACCATATCTTCAGAAAGTTTGTTCGGAGTTTCTGGAACGTGATCTGAAATACGGGTACCCAGATGCTCCGCCAAGCTGATTACATTTGAAGAAGAGTGCTGTGTATACTGTAAGAGCACCAAAACTTTAGCACATCATAAAACTTCATACTGGAAATTTGAAATACACATACGGCATAATGTACCAACAGATCACTAAACTGTCAAGTTTTGTTTCGATCGGTCCTTAAAACTGTTTTAAAACCCTTCAAGTATTGAGATTTTGCTTCACGGCTCCCTCGGGATGGAAATTGAAGGATTTTTTTTTATTTTAATGGTCCCGCTAAATAATATGTACAATTAATATTATTAATATCCAAATATGTTTTCTGCAAGTCGTTTTAACCCAATACTTTAGGTGATTGGTACCTAAATTAGCCTGCGGAAAAAACTTTTGTATATAATTAAGATTAAATAAATCTGAGATGTACATTATTTAACTGGACCATTAAGGTTTTTTTTTGTCAATTTTCGCCTCAAGGAGCTCGTGAAATAAAATTTTGATATTTATAGAGCTTTTTAAAATAAAAAATAGTTTAGGGAACTTTTGATGCATTATACCTACACGTAATGGAGTATATGTTAAAAGAAGAAAGACTGTGCATACCTCCATCATGGATAACGGTTGAGAATGACATGCACGCAGAGCCTTGCCCAAGGCCTCTGCTGATGTGGCAGTTGCATTTACAAGTGCTGAACATCGTGATAATGATGAGTGAGAGCGTTGGACACCAGAATCTAGAAGATTCTCTTCATACGGACCGTTTGATTCCTTTCTTACATTCGACAATGCTTGATATTCAGCTTCAGGTTTTGATTCCTTTGTTGATGTAATATCTGATTTTAAAAAATCGAGTCGCCTTCTCCTTGGGGTTGATAAGGGAGTTTTGAATCCTTCATGCTTCTTTGGTGGAGATAAAGAAGTGAATTGTTGATCGAATGCTTTCCTGTATAGGGAAAGAAGATACTGTTCCAAATGCCCAACTTCTAGCTCCAATACTGCAATGTCCTTAATGAGTTCTGTAGCTGGCTGATAATAGAGTAGTTCTTAGTAAACTCAGAGAAAAAGTAAGATTTACCTAAAATATTTCCAGATTAATAAAGCTTGTATGCACCGTGCAATTCAAGTGTAATTTTAATTGTATAAGTTGTTTGACTGAAAGGTATTAGTATGTTAGTATTAGTGTATTCAGTGAAAAGTATTAGTTATTTTCACTGAAAAGTTTTAGTTGTGTACAAAAGTGTTAAAATCTCGGAGAGGTTATGGAGATAAAAATTATAAAACGAACACTTGCTGCGAGTAAACCATAAACTCAACTGACTAAAACAGTTAACAGCTAAAGAGAATTTTGCAAGAGAAAGGCCTACTACCTTAGGAATTACGGCTGCATCCGTGATTACACGAGACGAACTCCTATAACCGAGTGCGTTTTCTAGAGCACAGCGTACAGAAACTTGGTCCCGTAATCTCGTTTCAAGCATCAGTATCTGCGTAGAGACAGAAGTAACTAAACAATTAGCCCGACTTATCTCCACTTAACCCGACTTATGTTAATAGAAGCTATTGAAATCAAGATTCTAACATTACCTCCTGTCTCAATTGGGTCTCAGCATTTGATGATGGCTTCTTCGTACTGTTGGTACAATCATTTATGTGCTCCATATCCTGAAAGATTGCAGAAATTGAAAGAATCATGAGAACTATGGGACATGGGACCACAAAGAAATTTAATCAAGTTTTAGATCATTTAAATCAGCTATTACTTTATTCACGAGTGCAGAAAGGCGCAATGAGAAGGTAACTTACCAACTTGCTCCCATTAGCTGCTTCAGTGGATTGAACTAAATTATTTTCTTCAGATGCTCTGTTATCTGGGAAACTGCAAAGAGAGCTTGAAAATTCAACACAAACATATCTACCAGCTATTCAATATTCACTCTTCCATGTATATTAAACGACATTTTAACTTCCAAAGCTGAGCAAAGTGTATAGTATGAAACAATCATGATTTTTACTAACAGAATCAGAAAATTCGATTTGCAAAGCATACCAAGAGATAACACAAAATCACAAAATCTTGGATCCGGAATTCAAGATTTCGCAGAGATCGCATACTCAGATTCTTCCCTCAACTTATATCCTCCTAATATTCGAAAATGCAAGAAAAAACCCAGAAGAAAAACATGGGTCACATAGATTGAGGTCATTATGAAGCTAGAGTGATTATTTAATTTCTACAAAAGGGCATTAAAGCATAGCTTATTGACTTCTAACCCTGAAACCCATACATAAATCGTGGTATTGCACAAACAAATTAGCTGCAAAAAGGCAAAAGGGAAAAATAAAATAAAATAAAATGCAGGGTACCTCTTAGAACGCTGATGTCTAACCAACGCAGGCCATTTACTACTGCTAAACCCTTCAAAACCCATCTCTGCAAATCACAAAAACAAGAATATTCAACCCCAATAAAAAAAGAAGCAAAATTTAAAGAATCAAGGAAACCCAGAATGGACATTACCACTCACAGCCTCTGCTTGAAGAAGTAAGTATCAAAATTAGGGCTTTACAACATTAAATGCAAGAAAATCCCAAATTGGTGCCGTGAAAAACCTCAACTCAACCCAAATTGTCCTCTTGCGTATTCTCACATATATAAAGTGTGAACAGAGCTTATAGTCATGTGCACAACTGGAAATGGCTACTACCCTTTTGAGTTTTGACTAGGAGCCCTTTTCTTTCATAAAGAAAAGCTCTGCAACAATGGCTTTTAGGCAATGGTGTTAAAAGAAGCAAAAGTAGCACACACAGATTGTGTGGGCTTTTTCTCTTTTGTTGAATTGAAGGAGGAAAGTCTTACACTAATATGTCAAAGAGCACAAAAGTAGATGCGCTCTACTAAAAGGTGGCAAAATAGCAGCAAGCAGAACATAGGGTACGTGGGATCATATTAAATAGTGTTTGAAAAATGAAATTGTATTATCAAACAAGAAAAAAAGATTTCTTGACAAGAAATAGGAAGTAGCACATTCCTATCAATTGTTTTGTCTTGCGAGTGGGAGAGTTGGTAACCGTCCCTCCTCCACCCCATTCTTTTCCTTATACTGACAAATCTATACTTACACAAACCCTGTATCTATTGTTGTGACACTGACTCTGAATTGTATCATGTCTTTACCCCTATTTCATAGACTGGGTCTTACAGTTTATTTAGAAATTAGAATATATATCAATTTGCAATCTTTTTTCTTTTATTAAAGTCAAATTGAGAGAAACACAATTAAATAAACAATAAGTTTTATATGCATTCAGTTGCACTATGTATTTATAGGCCATTTTAAAAACATTCAACTTGTTATATTAAAAGATGTAATTTGTTTACACTGAACTGTGCAACTATTAATATAAAGTAATAGTTGTACAGTTATGTGTAAACAAATTACATCTTTTAATATAACAAATTGCATATTTCTAAAATACACTATGAACATGAGACTCACTCTTGAATAAAACATGAGTTGAAAATTGTATTTTCGAAATTATAAAATGGTTGTTCAGTAGAGTATTTATTTTAATATTTTTTTAGTAATGAAAAACCCAGTAATTTTGTAATTGGTGATAGAAGATTGCGCCAGAGTGGATTAGCATAGAGATTCGGTAACAAAATAGATGAATATACAATAGAGTTAAAGGCTACTGGAAAAGAACTAAAAGAAGTTGTGAATTTTGAGGTCAATAAAAAGTGAAGAAAAGGTGAATGTAAAAAGTATGGGATATTCGAGGCTTTAGAAACTAGATAATGGTAATTTTTTGCTGTTACAATTATATAATGGTATCTCACTCATACTCTTGTAAGTTGTAACTGCAGTTATTAATATCAATTCTGTTGTGTTTCCATATGTAGAACCATCTCAATTTATTTGATAATAAAATATTTTTGGATGTGTGATTTTAGTTATATTATTAATATTAATATTAACTGGATAATGATAAACAATTATAAGTTTTTATTTTAAAAATGTATTATATATATACCAAATTCCAAAATACTCATCTAAATATTTTATTCTAAAAAAAGAATTGAAAAGAAAAAATATTTTCAAGAACACCTTTGAATATAACAAACATATTATGCAAACATTTTTTAGTTAATTTGCAGAAAAATGTAAAAATTGCAAATCACACTCACTAGTTTTTGTTATTTAATAATAACATTATTAAAATCGAAGTTTCCCTTCATCTAAGAGAACAGCTTCATTTTACCTTAAAATCCTTTCAGATCGAAATCAACATTTTCTTGAGTACTAACATCTCATGGAAAACCTCAACATTGACTAAATTGATTTGAAATTCAAAATGGGGTCATGAAAATTCTTTATTACACAACCGATGTATGAGATAATAACACTAGAGTCTTTCAATCAAGAAAATAGTAAAATACCCAGTTTGTCTTTTAGTTAATAAGAAGAAACTAGTTAAAAAGGGGTTTAATGAAAATAGCTTAGCCTCAAAAGGGATGAAAGTTGAGGCTAAAAGGGGACATTGGATGCTTGAAAGGAGATGAAATTTTGTGGGGTTATGTTTTGTCTAAATCGTAATTAATCAAAAATTAGAAAAGAAAAAATGGTAGATACCCACATTGTCCTGGAGCATCCAAGAGACTAACGTTTGTCAAAGAATCACACGAGGAGAGAGATAGAAGGGTAGTCATGTCCAATATCAATACAAAAGAAAAAGATTATTAAGGCATCTCTTTTTGTCGTTATGTAGGCCTCCTTATTATAAAAGCTGCCTTTTTACAGTTACAGGCTGCCAACGGGATTGAGCATGGGGTTTCTTGTACTAATTAATGTAACTAATGTATTCACTTGAATAATTAATATTATAGACACACTTACGTGTGAGACGTGTTATAATGTGCACATTAACGCTTAATATTTTGAAAAAGTAAGTGTTGATTTATGTTAAGTGGTACCTTATTCCATACGAGTTATTGTCTTAACCCACTGTTATCTTTTGAGATTTGTGACTCAAAATAATGTAGTAGTAGAAATTTGCGTTGCGTTTTGTTATATCCTTGATTATGACTTACAGCGTTCCAAATCCATATCCATATCCATATCCATATCCATATTCCAACTATGTTATATGGTATTTTTTTTAAATTGATGGTAATTAACCGTTCAAATGTGATTAAATTGAGGAATTTAGACCGGAAGAGGATCCACTCATCCACCCCCTTTCTATATAGACTACTGAATTTTTTTCTTGGAGATTAGAAACTCAAAATTCTAATAATCAATTTTTTTGTTGGAATAGCTTCCAGCTGCAGTCAAAATTATTGCATAACATTTTATGATTGACGTATTTTTTTAGCGCAATAATACTTACGTTATATTATTACAAAAACAACGATGGTAGGAAAATTCATCCGATTAACCGTACTTTTTAAAGAAAGATTTTTATTGAACATTAGTTCAAAAAAATTATACAAATAAAATTATTTTTATTCAAAATGAAAATCGGCGAATTAAAGGAAAAATGAGCATGACAATCAATGAATTACTAATTACTATAATCATCTTTTGTGATATATTGTACCAGTCTTGGGGTGGTGCAAACGGTCCTTCCGCTTAGGGCCTCCAAATTATTTTTATTATATGTGTAATTATATATAAGTTAAACATGGAGTTATATTTAAAAAAAATTGGACAGCAAAGAATCTAAGAAAACCCGAACTATATCAAAACTCTTATCCACAAAGAAACACAATCCACTATCAAAGCCATGAAGCTCCAAATGATGTCCTAAAACACCTACCCAACCAAATTAAAGAACCACCCTTCAAACTCATTAATGCAATACTTTGATCACCAAACTCAATTAAACTAGCTAGACATGCATAATGCATTCATCTCTATCGGATTTTCATCCGATAATTCGATAATATATATTACAAAAGCAAAACATTTTATTACAAAAATAATTCGCAAGGATTAAAGTGTGGAAAAGGGTCAAAAGACCACTTTTGATGAAGTGCGCATCAACTTATAATAAGGTGATACATCCTGATCTTGTTTAGAAATGTATGCAATTTCTGTTTTTTATTTTTATTTTCGCAACTATCTAATTAAGAATGCATATTTGATGATCTTCAAGTAAATAAATTTAGACAATCCACGAAGGATAAACTCATATAAGAAAAATATAGAGAAAACCCCCATTTTTAATCTCTTTTCATTTAAAAAGTTCTTTTTTATCAAGGTTATTTATTTCATTCTTTTTTAGCCAAGATAATTAATTTTTGGGCAATTATACCCTTAAAGAAGTTAACAAAAAATTAAAAAAAATGGTGGTACAGAATTAATATAGTGTAGTAAAAATTAATTAAATTGTGGTATAAATTTAAAAATGATGGTACAAGTTGAATTAAATTATGGTACTGACTGAAATGATAGTGGTACGGTGTTAAAATAAGGTGGTACGGGGTTGAAATAAGTGTGGTACGGATAGTGGTACGGGGTTGATAAAATGGTGGTACGGACTGAAACGATATTTACAGACTGAAGTGATAGTGGTACGGGGTTAATTGAAGGATGGTACGAGCTGAAATAATATTGGTACGAGGTGTATATATGGTAGTACGAACTAAAATAATGAAAGCATAAAAAAAGGGTAAAGTTGGAAAAAAAGAATATTCTTTCGGCTAAAATAGAATGATTATAAATTTTATAACAATTTTTTTTTTTTTATGCTAGACTATTTATAAACTCATCCCAAAAATATATCATAGTCATAAATTTTGAAATCATAATTTTTAATCGCCATGTTAATCTTTCCTATCTCAGATATTGTTTCGGCCACTTTTTTATAAGTTCCCGTCTTTACCATTGGATTGTGTACGTTACCAAAGAAAGAAGAGAGAGATACCATTTTGGCGTGTAGTGACAGCTAGATTTCAAATTTCACAAGAAAATAAAACTAAAAACAGTTTGTCATACATTACCAAGAAACTTCTGTTTTATCTTGTTATGAAACTTTATATACAAATTGCAATTCCGATACAATTGTTCGTTAAAAATGTCAAAGTTTAAAAGATTGTTAAAAGGTTTTGCATAAAATAAGTCAATTTGGGAGTAAGTGAAACACACAATTTAATTAAACTGACAGACATACTCATGAATAACTGAGCTGTATTTATAATATTCTTTTGCAATTTACAAGAAAAAAAACAGCATCTCATCATATTTTATGTCTGGATTCCTTGCCACTCTGACTGAGACAGTCCTCTATAATTTTTTCTATCTATGTGTTTGTCAAACACTAGATTAGGTTTGATATATACCTGTAAATATTTTAAAGTTGTACTGATTTTTTCCCTTTTTATAAAAAGGTTTTTATAAATTTTTAGAATTGGTCAAACAGGAATCAACAACAAAAATAGGTAGAGGTAGAGAGATTGGTTGTCAGCAACAAAATCAATGAATCAAGAGACAACTGCTGCATTTATCTGTATGTATCAAGTAACACTAATCTCAAGGTTTGCTGATCAATAATGAAAATTGACAACAAATGAGACACCAAATGCTTGTTTCTTTTATGACTTAAGTGGCAAAATTTATATGAATTTGAGTTTAAGGTATGAACTCTTTTTCTTCGAATACAACAAATGTCATAAGTATTATTATTGTTGTACACATGAAGCGTTAAATTTTAAAAATGAGATACTTAGTATGCACAATTGTGATGCTTTGTATAAATAATAATGACACTAAAAAAAAATATTCACGATAACTCGGGTCATAGGACACAAACTCTATTTAAAAAATTTCGTCCATCTAATTATGAAAATGAACGATCTCAAGTAAATTCGATGCAATCCAAATTTATTCATACGTGACATATTGAACATTCAATTTTAGATCTCATTCTAAAGAATATTCAACTAATCATATTTTTCCTTATTCAGGAATACAATATGCAGGTATACATATATATGATGTCACTGTCACGTTCAATACATATACACGCATACATATATGTGTGTCATATACACATATATATACATGCAGACAATCAATATGTACATGAGACATTCAGTATAAAACGTCTATACATTAATTGCTATTATTCATTTTAAATCAGTGAATTATCATTTCAATGAATAGTGTGGATCCCAAAATTCTCACATATTAACATTTTGTGTCATGCATATTAGGCATACCAAACCATTTTTTGATCAGAAAAAGAAAGCAAGCCGATCCTATTTATTCATTGTCATTGTCCCATTTCCTTATTTTTTTTTCAATTATTTTTTTAAAAAGCAGGCAACAATTAATTGTGAGATGTTGGAGCTTCCAGTTTCAGTACTGAAAGGCCACAATCTTACACATGTATCAGCTGTATCAGCTTTACAGGGAACGCATGCTTTATAAAAAAAAATTGTAGCAAATAATTACAAATCAGCAGGTTGCAATGTAACTGTAAGAATGGACCATTCAACAGTCTGAAGTGTTTCTTTCCAATATATGAAGTTTGATAGGGTCATCCTTTTTTACACTTTTCTTGTCCATACTCCATAGTCCATATGCATGCATATTTGAGGACTCAGCCTTATATTAAGTCTACAGACACTCACATAAATTAAACACTACATAAAACACTATTGCCCCAGATTTATAGTGATTTAATTTATTGATCTTATGTAAATTAGTTTTGCAGCTTAACTATTTCGCAACTATCACTTTATAGTAAAACAACTAATACTATTTAAAAATATACTCAAAATGCAAATCGATAAATTGGTTTAACTTGCCTTATTGCAAAATTAACATCCGGTGAGGTTAGGTTAGGGGTGGGGGTGGGTGTCAAAAAGTATATTGATGAGCTGAGATATAGGCATTGATAGATTAGAAAAAGAAAGAGAATCCCCAAAAGAAGACAAAAAGTGAACTTTCCAAAGACATTTGGACAAGAGAGTCAAGGCCAATCATATGTGGATGCATAAAGGCATCTCCCCGTCCCACCCCCATCTTTTAGTCATCCAAGAACTATCTTCTATGTGAATGAATATCAAGTAACTTGAAAGTAGAAACTAAAGAAAAAACAGATAAAACCTGAATACTTGATTGATTCAACATTGTTATGGTGATTAATTTTATAAATTTAAAAGGTTGAATGGAAGTTTATATAATTTTCAAGTTTAAATTAACACACATACCGTTGCTGATATATGTTTATTTGAAGTGTGGTTACTCATGAAAAAAACATGTTCGAGTTTTATTCACAAGAAATAAAAAAAATAAACAAGTCGAGTTCAAAAACACACTAGTTCAAAGTCTTCAAGTTTCAAATTAACTTAATTAAGGGCAAAGGTGGTCTTTTTATATCTTTTGTTCTTTCTGCAGTTCATCGAATCAGTTAACTATTTTCTCCAATTTGTCCTCAAGAACAATGAGTCAATGATACAAGAAATCCTGTCAAAAAAAATAAAAAAATGATACAAGACAAAAAACATCACTTGACCACCAGAAATCTGAGGACATAACTGTCCATCACCAAGGAAAACTAGAAAATGACAGAATATACAATAATCTTGTAGGACTTCATCTAAGTTCTAACATGAAATCGGGCGATCTCCATCAGATAACACTTGGCATTTGTTTCATCTTATATGCTTCAATGGTATACCAAATACTAACCTTACAATTCTACCTAATGCATTGATCTTGTGATCCGACGAGCTCTACTTCTTGTCCAAGGACCTTTATGTATCACACATTCTACAGTACTGCTTTTCTTTTTGGTCTTTGTTGTACCATGATCCACGAAAATCATACTATGTATTGGTTGTGAAGTCTCTTTCTTTCCACTTGATGCTTCACTTGCTGTAGAATCAAAAGTGCCAGTTCCATGATCTCCAGGCCTAGCAGTTTTACGAGCATCAGAGCACGGAACCCCCTTTGACCCACAAAAATCAGCTCTTTCTTCATAAACAGATAGGTCAGCAAATTCTTCCCAGTAATATGGAAATCCAAATTCGAAATGGTCGCATACCTATTCAAAGTCGAATATAAATAGAAAAGTTGTTAGCTTATTCATATCTCCACATAAAATTGTTGATAGAGATGCGGCAGAAGGAGTCTCGTGTGAGACGATCTCATACATGAGACAGAGCTCCATCTCGGTATTTGGGTCATGTTTCCCCTTTCAATATTGATTGGTCTGGAGCCCCATAAACTCATGGGTTAATATGAGAATGTCTCGTACAAATTTTTGTCATATAGAATACCTCATGAGAGAATCCGTTTTCGAGTGTTCGAGACTTATTAAGAGATCCAAGGAGCATTATTGTTATGTCATCAACCGTTTTAAGGGTAACATCATCTTGTGTCTTGACTATGGGTGCAGAGGAGAAGCATCTAGTGTCTATGCCCTTGCATTGTCGGATACCAACAAATCAGGAACACAAAATGAAGTAATACTACCAACTAAAGGAAAAGTAAAGTAGACTTGAATTTTGTCTATGGTCCAATAACCAAATACGAAATGTGACGGCATTTCACAAGTGAACAGTTAAGGGTGGTAGCCAAAATAATGCAAGATTTGGCATACATCATATTCAGTATCATGTAATGCACTAGACAAAAAATCTCCAGATTGGCAATTAGCAATTACTTGATCAATGATTTGTGCAAAAAGACAATCGCAGAAAAGGTATTCCAAAGTGACCTTTTTACTGAACTTCGATTTTATGTTGCAAACCTTGTCTAAATAACATAATATAGTTATGCAGCTTGCTAAACCTCCTTTTGAAGATTTATGAGATACACCATGCCTAAACTTGGGTTCCAGCTCTACCATTTGATAGTAAATGTTAGTGACTTGGTGTATGTTTGATCGCAGAGCCAAGCATTACAAATCCTTAATAATTAATCAATTTTGATTAAACTAAGTTAATTGATACATCAAATTCTCACCACCGTTTTGGACTACTATTTATATCACTATAGTTTGCATTCAGGTTGAAGGATTTAGAAATAGAGATTTCAAATCCATAATAGTGAATCTATTTGGTGTTCAGTGTATCTAGAATCTCTAAACAGGACATTTAAGCTACTTATCCATCATTGCGGTGGATTTGAAATCCAATATGACATGAAATACTCAATGCTACAAATACTTTCCTCAAATTTATACTCTTCTACTAAAACCAACCGAATGAAAATTTGAAATCCAACAAATGCTTCCGAATCATTTAGAACACTTGACTCTAAATTCTTCAGTCCAAACTAACCACAAAGAATTAATGCCTGTCTTCTGATCCCAAAAAAAAATATTAATGTGTGTCTTTCATTTCTATATTACATTTTGCACATACTGTGGAAGTATTTCATACATTAAATTGAATAATTTTAGTTTATTCTCCAATCTAAAAGATATTTTTATTATCAGGTTAAAGAAACAAGTAAATAAATATAATAATTAGCAAGGAATGTGAAAAGTTTACTCTCTGAATGTGAAACCTCCAATGCCTATTCGTTTGCCATGAAAATCTGAGTCTGCCCTAATCAGCCACCAATCGTGCAACAAAACCTGCTATTAGACCACCGTTAAAGGCGAGATAAATAATGCCTCCATCAAATTGAACAAAAGCAATTAAAGGGGGAATTCAAACTTGATTCAAGAAAGTGTCGGGGGTGGTGGCAGGAGTTGAGGGAGGTCTCTGGCGAAAGCTTCGGAGTGCAGCCGGGGTTCCCATAAAGATTAAATGAAGCTATGGAGTAATCTTGCAGTCTTTATTCCGACGATGTGCTCAGAGTAGATTCTTCCTATGCTTTTTTGGTGCCTATTATTCGAATTATTGTTTCTCTTTTCTGAAAACAATAAAAAGAATTCAAAGTAAGCTAGGGTTACAAGACTCTGCAAAGAATTATTGCAATCACAAATATCAATCCCCCAACAAACTACCAATTGGATTAAATAAATGCAATTAATACAACAGGCACACATAAAGTCACTTCTATCAATTAGGTTAAATTAATATAAGAAGCAGAAAAAAAAATCTAGAGAAAAAAAGCAAATAATAAATTCCTGATGTTTTTGGAAACAAGAGAATGGAAGGAGATAAAAGAACAAAATATACTTTACAGTTAAGCCTATAAAGCCTGTCCAATATAATCTGAATATTCAAGACTCGTAAAAATCTACAGTTAAATTGCTGATTAATACAAGATGCAAAATTCAAGTCTGAAATACAATACATTATCAAAATAAGTCTATTACAGTGAAATATTCAAATCTAAAACTCATAATAATGTCTTCTCAAGAAGTACTAAAACAAATGCAAACAAGTGAACAAACAAAGCATCGTTACTTCTTCTCAAGAAATTAAAAGGGAGGTACAACTAAACAAATAAAGCATCAAGTCTTCAAGATAACCCCACTGTTGAAATATGACATATCATTATAATTAATCAGGTGGACTTCTCATATATATCTTAGATATTTTGCACAAGAAGAACAAATGAAATAACATATCATAATGAGCGACATCGCACAGTACTCGTGAACAATGCATGATTATATCTAGCATCAGAAGAGCACAAGAGTAAGGGACTAATCAAACCCAATATGTATTTTCATCAATACCCATCAAAATTACGGATTTTCTATTTTCAATCTACATAAACAACTTAATTAAAAAAATCCTCAAACTCAAGTATAATTGCATAAACCACCATTAAGCCGCTTAGAATTCAACACCAGATACATCAAAAAGTTAAGAAAGCGAGATCAAATAAGAAGCAAAAAATTAATGTGGAAGAGACAATTAAACCATCACCATTAAACGACTCCCGGCCATCGAGTCCATCATCCACTAATATTTAACCCGATTTTTTATTATTAGCTAGTGAAATCACAGGATATACGAATTTTTCATTCTTCAAACAATAAATAGTTGATAGGTTCGAGCAATTAAATTAAAAATGCAGTACAATAAAAGGTAAGAACGTATACCTGAATCTTCTTCAACCCATATGAGAAAATGTACACTAGAGAGGCAGAAATGATTCTTAATCGAAATTTCGAGCTTGCAAGCGTCTAGACTGGTGGTTGGGCTCCGTCGGAGTCGCGGTTTGAACTTCTGGAGAGAGAACTGAGAACCGAATGCTTGCTTTCGGTTTTCTGAATTTTTATTTTATTTTTGACAGGTGTATAAAGTTGCATTAGAAGAGTGTGTTTTTTAGTAAATTTGTGACGTCGTTTAATCGTGAAGCCCATGATTCAAGCGGCCCAAAATACACATAAAATTACTCTTTTTCCCTAAAAAAATACGCAGAAAAATTCCAACAAAAAATTATTATGATTAAAAAAGTCTATGTGACATTTTGAAGTTAAATAAAAAAATAAAATAATTACATAGGCGACGGTTACCTGTTCGGTGACCTGCTACAACAGGTTAAAGGACCAATTTAAAAAAAATTAATAACTTATAGGAACAAAATCAAAAAATCAAAACAATCAGGACCAATTTCAAAACGAAGAAAAGTTACTGGACTACAAAAAACTTAATCTCTAATAAATAAGTTGGATCTAAAAGTCTATTTAAAGTCATTTTAAGCTTATTTCAACTTTAATATCAAATTTAAAGTAATTATATTAATGTTGTGATTTTAAGATTTATTTATTTTGTTCTATTCTTAAAAAAATTTGAGGTTAATTTATTGAAGGTTAAATTTATTTAATTGAACAGTTTATTTAAATGTACATTATTAATTATATGGAGTAATTTTTATTAATATAAAATTAGTTAATAAATAAATAAATATATATATTCTTAAATGAGTCGATCTGTTAAGTTTAAAAGATAATTTATAAAAATGTAAGCCTAATTTGTATAAATAAATAAGCTATAAAAAAACATAAGTCTAACTCGTTTATTAAAAAAGTCGAACTGAGTTTTTTTTTTTGACAGAAAAAGAAATTGTATTAAACAACCAGAAAATCGGCTTCCACAGTAGCAACAATATGATCCGGAACATGGATCGAGAAAAAAGCATTAACAGAAATAAAAGCATGAAAAGCAAGTAAATGCGCCACAGAATTACCAGCTCTCCTAATCCAAGCAAAAGTCACTCTATCAAAGTCAGCAACCAAATCCCGAATATCTTGAACAATAGTCCCCACATAACTGAGATCCTGCCTTGGACAAAGTAAGGCATAAATCACAGTTTGAACATCAGACTCAACCACCAAATCACGTACTCCATTCTCTCTAGCGATCTCCATCCCACATCTAATCGCCAAAGCTTCCGCAACATCCACAACGAACGAATCACACAGCTCCCCAAAACACCATCTCACACGACCCCCCTCATCTCGAAGAACACCAGCTATCCCTGAACCATGGCCAGATCGAACCGAAGCATCTGTATTAAGCTTCAAATGTCCCTGCCTCGGAGGTCTCCACCTCGTCACATGAATAGCCCCACGAGGCTTCAAAGCAATAGCCGGGTGGGCAGCCAAGTAGTCCCTACGATGCGAAGTCGCACTATCCACAACCTCCCTTCCCTTGAAACACAAGCACATTACGAGCAAACCACAGAGTCCACATGATAGTCACAAACAGACAAAAAGTCTCATCGTCAAGTCTGCCACCCATCTCCCGAACCCAAACTTCCAACGGACCATCATCAAAAGGCACAATAATAGGACATAAGTCCCACACAACACGAGTCCACTCACAATCCCTAAACACATGCTCCGCCGTCTCCACCTCCACACCCACACCACACCTCGAACAAAAAGGATCCACATCCACAAACCTACCAATAAGATTAATCGTAGTAGGAATGATAGAATGCACATCAACCCTCCATTGGATAATTCAACATATTCCCACCTCTATTTAGGAGCTTCGATTCGATTTTGAGTTTTTTTTTATTATTCAATAATAACAATATATATTAAATATTTAAGTGACTTTAATAGTTTCACATTCTTGAATGAGGATCTATGGTTTGAAGACAGAGCATATTGGGGGTGAGCATTATTTGGTAAAATTAAAAAATCAAGTCAAATCAAATTGGAACAAAATTTTTGTTCGGTTAATTTGGTATTCTGTTATTTTTAATTTTAGTTTTTAAGATAAAATTGCCGAATCGAAATGATACACTATATGTTGATTGTTAACTTGTTTACATTCTAGTACATTAGACCTTGTGTTTTGTTATTTGATTTTTAAATTTCTGCCATAAAAAATGGACATGTGCCTTTAAAAATAATATAATTTTATAATATCAAATAATTTTGGCTTGAAATGCATTTTTTAAGCGTGAAACTTGTTTCACTGAAACGTTCAATTTGGTTACACTGGAATATTCAAATTGCTTTACACTGAATAAATTGAACATTTCAATGAACAAATTGAACGTTTCAGTAAAATAAATTGCACGTTTAAAAAAACATTTGAATTGCACAATTCACTAAGGGCATGATTGGTAATTTGGTATGATTGAATGAAATTATGACTGAATGTAATGAGTTTATGAATGAAATGAAGACGTGAATGAAATAACATAGGAATGATCATTCTCATGATTGGTATTGGTAATAAATGAAATATAATTGTGTAAATTTATTTTAATTTATTATTATTAATATTATTATTAGGAGTTGAAATTATTACTTAATAATATTATTATTGTTAATTATTGTTGTTATGTAAAAATATAGTAGTATTATTATATATAATATTATTATTGTTAATTATTGTTGTTATGTAAAAATATAGTAATATTATTATATTTATTACGTGTACTAATAAAAATATAATAATATTATTTTATTTTAATAAAAAAAATTATGGATAGAAGCGTTATTATGAATGAATATTGATATATATTTATATTATTGTTGATCTTATTATTTTTATTATATATGATATAAAAACATATGTTAAATAAAAATTATATTTATATGTTTTGTTGTTAAATATTTTTATTAGTTCTAAATAATAATATGATTATTTACAATTTTGAGAATTATTATATTATTATTATATTTTATAAAAATAATATTATTATTGAAAATAAAAATATAATTTTTTATATTTTTTAATTTTTATATTTATTAACATTGTTGAAAATATTACTATTATTCAAATTATTATATTATTATTTATATTTTCTAAATTTGGTATATTATTGGTATATTTATTATTTATTATTATTATTATAATTATTTTAAAAATTGGTTCATTAAAGGATGAAATAGCTAAAAACAAGGGGTTGGAAGGAATGACAATTCCTTTAATTTTGGGAATCACCATTCTTTATGGAATTGTGATTCAAAATAAAAAATCATACCAATCATAGGATTAGAAATAGATCAATGAATGATGATTCCATTATTAGGCTATTCCACCATACCAATCACCCCCTAAGTAAATACAAGACTTTTTGTATTGAGCTGTAAATGGAAATTAAAATTTTAGAAAACAATCTAATGAAAAAATTAACACGAATGCCACCCAATTTCTGCTCACGGATTTTTTGTAGGTTTAAAAAAAAAACACGACAATCACAAATAAGGCAATTGTGTAGTTAAGGAAATCTTATAAAAGCAATAATTACATTTTTTGAATTGTACAATATAAGCAATAATTACATGGGCTGCCAGTCATATTTGGGGAAAAAAAGTTATTGCAGTAATTACTTAAATGTATACCTATTGATAAATCATTACATTATTATGATAGTCTGTATCTAGGAAAAACAAAGATATGACACGATAAATAAGTTAAAAAAAAACCCTTGATTCATGGTTTTTTTGTAATATTTTATAAAAAAATATTGATTTATCAATAGTATAATTTAAAATGGGATCATAAAATATAATGAGCTATTTTCCCAGTTCAAAACAAAAAATGTTTTAAAATTTATTGGTGAAATCAAGACTACATGTATAATATCAATATATCCTCCTTAAGAAAGGGACTATTTATATGAGGATATTATTACCATACGAGACGGTCAATGCCTAAATTAATAAAAATAAAATTGTAAAAAAAGAAAAGACAAATTCTTTTCTGCATCACATGCACTAATTTTATTGATACAATTTAATTTTAAAAGCTCTTTTTCTAATTTTTTTAGTTTTAACTTTTTTTTTTTTTTTCAATTTCGGTTTTCTTTTAACTTTATTTTCAGTTTTAGATGTTTTTTTATTTTTTAATACCCGACCCGATCCCAAACCCGGCCCGAGTGGTTCATGGTTCACTCGACCCAAGTGGTTCATGGTTCACTCGACCCAAGTGGTTCATGGTTCACCCTGCTCAAATGGTTCAAATATGATTTAGGGTTCACTATTTAGGGGTTAGGGTTTAGAGTGCACAATTTTTTATTGGTGCATGGGGTGCACAAGAGAGTGACTCAAAAGAAAATTGGGATTTTAACATCACCATAATATGAGACATCGCATATATAATACGAGATAAAATTTAACACAATCAATACTTTTTTTTTTAAAGTGTTAAAACATCAATGTCTAAATTATGTTCTGCCATACTTAATATCGTCTGATACGAGTGTGTATTTAATGTAACCAAATTAAGCCCGATTACTAACACTATGAGGGGCCCGTTTGGCTAAGTTTATTTTAAACATCTTATAAGCTATAACAACTTATAAGTTGTTTTAAGAGCTTATAATATGTAATTTTTAAGTAGCTTATAAGTTGTTAAAGTGTTTGGCTAATACAACTTAAAAGTTCTTTAATAATTTTTTAATATAATTTTTTATATATAATTTTTTTTTTGAAAATAATATTTTTTTCTGATTTTGTTACTGAATTTTTTTTTAAGAAAATATATTTTTTTCAAATTTTTTTTCCAGAAAATTTAAAAATATATTTTTTGGAAAAGAATTCAAAAACATTTTTTTTTCGAATTTAAAAAAAAATTTAAATATTTTTTTTTTCAAAAAGATATTTTTCCAGAAAATATTTTTTTTTCGATTTTTTTTTTTATCCGGAATTTTTATTCCAGAATTTTTTTTTCAATTTTTTTTTCCAGAAAATAAATTATTTTTTTCAAATTTTTTTTTTGAAAATACATTTTTTTTTCAAAAATATATTTTCCCAGAATTATTTTTTTTCAATTTTTTTTTCTAGAAAATAGTTTTTTTTTTTTTTGCGAAAACAAAAACAACGGGCCGGGTTGGATTGAATTCGGACTGAATTTAGGTCGGGATGGGTTGAAATAGAATATAACTTATATATTTTTGTAAAATAAGTTGAGATATCCAATTTATTTTTTTGGAGCTTATGTGCTCTAAAAAGTCTTTTTAACGTAACCAAATTAAGCCCGATTTCATTTTCACAAAAAAAAAAGAAAAGCCCGATTACCAATATCCAGCTGGCCCGCGTATTCGGTTGCCACTCGGTTGCATTCCCAAGTACTACACTAAAAGCAAAAACGTCACCTCTACCCAAAATACCCTCTCACATTTACCAAAATCCCAACTACACCCCCGCACCACGTTACAAGTTTTGGTGTGCCTGCAAATTCTTTTCCCTAGAAAAAATATTATTTGGCTTTTTAGGTTTTTCTTCTCCCCACCCCACACCCACCCACCCCCCATTTAATCTTCACCCTCTCACTCGTTCAATCCCACTTTTAATATTTTTTTCCCTATTTTAGTGCCCTTTTTTTTCAATTGGACCTGTTACATACATACCCAGCAAAAATCTGGTCACTCACGCCATCCACATCTATTATAATTTTTCATTAGCAGTTTAAACAATTCATAGTCAATTATCACAAATTGACACACGAATTTTACCCAAATCGACCCAGATTTAAAAAAAAAAAAAAGATGATCCACAGTTCTTGAGGTACATTACCTACAATTCTCGTGTCTGTTGTCTGTAATTTATCCTGGCCATGTATTTGTTTATATATATATGCGCATACATAGATGTGTATCTATCTATGTGTAACATGTTTGGTAGCACCATTCCTATAGCACAACCGTGACCTCGCTATCTATTACAGTTCTTATTTTTAATTAATTAATTGACTAGCAGAAGTGGTTACTTGGGTTAGGCATAGTTGAATTAATCTGTTTTTTTGGATAATTGAATTGGTTTCTTGTAAAGATTTCATATGCCATTGATTGTAACTTCAATGTAATTTGGGGGTGGTCGAGGGTAGGGTTCGATGGAATTTTTTTATTTTTATTTTCTCTTTGTAATTTTTTTAAGAGAAAATTATTTACCTTAAACTTCGATTTGGACCCAATTTGGGTTTGTGTCTATAGTTTTGAATTTTACATTATTGGATTTCTTGTTCCAATTTAATGAGTGTAAATTGTTTATTCTTTAAGCGATGTTAGGGTTCCAATTGTGAGAGGTGTGTTCCAATTTTGGGGAGACGGGCATGCATTGATTATGACTTTTTAAAATTTTTAATTTTTTGGATGTCATTTGTTGTTATTTAACACTTGGATTTACAGTATTTGCATGTAATTTCTCGAATTGAAATGCAAATAACAACATTGTAAGGTGAACAGGGCAATATTTTGATGATTTCTTGTCTCTTTTTTCCAAGATTTGCAGTGGCTTAGTTCTTCTTTTCTGTTTCCTTTAATAATTATTTTCTACCTTATTGAGTCCTGCATAACTATCGAACTATATTCCTGCGTAAATATGATGACATATTCATGATATTTGTTAGTTTATACGGCGTAATTTTAAGCAATGAGCTGGAAAAAAAGTAGCATTATTAATGGCTAATGTGATATACTTGGCAAGTTAAGGGATTATCTGCATTGACTTGTATCTATTTTGAATACTCGAGCAATTGTTGATGGACGGAGTTATTCTGGTATTGATTATAACTAAGTGGTGTTTGATAAATAGGTTTTACTATTCTTGCTTTATTATTTATTAGCGATCTCTTTTGATAAGTTTGATCCATGGTATATTATATCGTAAGTTAATTAAATCTAGTACGGATTAGCTTTAATAATTTCGGATACCATAAATATCCAATTGATCACGGAGCTTGATTTTCAACAATTCGTAAATTTTCTTGCTTGAACTTTGTTGTCTCTTCTTTGAAATCATTGTTCTCACCCTTCAACATAATGAAATTATACATAGAATAATGGATAATAATATCCATAAAAATGTAAATGTGTTGTTTAAAATAGGTTGAAAATAGAGTTGAAGTCAATGACATATGTTTAGGAATATAATTCTTCATATATAACTATATTATGTGACATCACTGTTCATTAATTTACTGGATGATTGATAACATTATTGCATTGTAGTTTGTAATTTGGGTGAATCAAAGTTTTATTTCTATGTTGTCTATAGAAGCATAATTGTATATTTAATTACGACCAATTTGCATATGATGATACTTAATAAGGTCTTGTTATATATGGTTAATAATGTTACATTTTTCTCAAAGCACGGGAAAAACTCATCAAGCACAATTACTAATTTTGGTTCATCTTGGCGCTTTTCCTTTTCTGGTGTGGGTATTAAACATTGAATTACTACTTGTTCATTTTCACATTTCAGTTAGTCTTAGAATACGCCTTTTCAGTAATCAGATAAGTGCATCCTGGGTCACGAACTCAGGTTGCATGATAAGCAAATGCAACAAACACTCTACTAAAATTATTCATTGAGCCAATGTAATTCCCTACTTAACTAAATAGACAAATGTAGTTTCTGGTATACACCGATTAGTTTAAAGATTTAATGATAAATTCTTTAATTCGTAATCTGTTTTTCCACTTTGCTCCTTTGCGAATAAGCTTCAGCCATCATTCTTATATGTCCAGGCTATAATTTTTTGTAAGCTGAGAATCACGTGTTGATAGGTTAAATGTATATGATAATACATTTTATTACATTTTTTAGTCCTATAGAAATTTCTTGTACATATTATTTTTTCTGATGCAAATCAATGAAATAAATAAACCTTCAGTAAGTATTCCAGCTGAAATCATGATTTCATTTTTCTTAGGTGGTGTATCTTATGTCCTGTTAACCTCCTCCCTTCTGACACTCACAATTCCCCTTTTGGCTGCGGAGCTCAGGTTCAATTTTGCATAATTTATTTTATGCACATAAGCTAGCACTTTTATAGTGTTGGATTATGGAAGTGTTGCCATATGTTGGAGAATCTGATTGCTCTAAGCTGGAATCGGAAGCTTTTAAGCATGATGGGATATCTAACTGCCTTCAAGGTGCAGAAAACATTAGGACAGATCTCAAAATCGATGGCTTAATGCTTAATGTTGGAGATTCTCATGAAGTAAGAGAGGATGGAGGTCAATATATGTTGGAAGGTTTCCCCACTCCAGAAGGCACCTCTAATGGGGATACATATTATGGATTTGATATTGATGATGGTCAAACTCTTTCTTCTTATTCCCATGATTCTGAAGATGAAAACATAGAGACAGGGGATCATCTTGCAGAAATCAAAGGTTTAGAACAAGATGTACCCAATGCAGTTTGGGTGAAGGTATGTTCTACTTTAATGTTTCTCTTTTTCACCAAATATCATTTTCTGCCTATCAAAATACAATAAACTAATGCAACCTTCATAAGATTAAGATAATTTATTAGGAGAAAGGCCTTAGATACGAATGTTAACTATGGTTTTCGTCTTGTAGTGGAGAGGAAAGTGGCAATCAGGGATTAGATGTGCACGGGCTGACTGGCCATTGTCAACTCTAAAAGCAAAGCCAACGCATGAAAGGAAACAATATGTTGTGATATTCTTTCCGCGCACTAGAAATTATTCTTGGGCAGATGTGCTACTAGTTCGTCCAATCAACGAATTTCCACAACCAATTGCACATAAGACGCACAAAGTTGGTATGAAGATGGTTAAAGATTTGACTCTTGCTCGCCATTTTATCATGCAGAAGCTGGCTGTGGGCATGCTAAATATTCTTGACCAGTTGAATCGTGAGGTTTACTTTCGAGTTCCCGCATTCATTTTTTTATTTAATATCCTAAGATCCATTAACTATTTTTTACTGCTTTTAATTTTTCTCATGGAAATCTAGGCTTTGGTCGAGACTGCTCGTGATGTGATTGTTTTGAAGGATTTTTCCATGGAGGCTTCCCGATGCAAAGATTATTCTGATCTTGGAAGGATGCTCTTGAAACTTCAAAATGTAAAATCTCTATCCATTTTGATGTTATATTTAAGATATTTTGTTGGTATATCAGTGTTTGTTAAATTTATTCTCTTCTATCTGCTGAGTATGCATCAAAACATCATTTTTATATGTTGCTCCTTTTTACCTTTGGACTATATCTTCGCCTTCACATTTCTTATAATCTTCCCACTGGCAATTGCCTTTATCCTATGATGCTGAAGCAAACTGGTAAGACTGACCTTTGGTTCCTGAAATTCTTAATTGATTTAAATTTTGTACATGCGTCCTATGCTAAAATTTCAGGCAGTTTGTCTGTAAATTTCTCCAATATCTTGATACTGCTTGATTTTTTACCTTAATAAAAAAACCAATGTGGAGTAAAATCTAAATTTTATTTTGTTTCCCAGATGGTACTGCAACGTTGTCAAAATTCAGATTGGCTCCACCAATCTATGGAGTCCTGGAAGGAACGATGTCAGGGTGCAAATAGTGCTGAATGCATAGAGATGCTGAAAGAGGTGCTTAGAAAACTACACTTTTTAAAGAAGCTATATAAAATTTTGATTCTGTCATTTTTTAGTGCATGTTGATCTGGGAAAAAAATCTATTCATGTTGCTTTAGTATGTCATTGCAAGAATACATCTTATTTCTAACCGTATGGTTCTAATTACCTACATGATTTGGGTTGATCTTCTTCCTTCACTTGAAGTACCTCTCTCTATTTATGTTCACATTTTATTTATATCTCAGCCCAAAATGCTGCCAAAACTATTTATATCAGCATTTTTCAAGCATAAAGCATTGTTAGCAATTTCTTGCAAATGCATTGATAAACGAAACTGGTTGCGTCCCATTTTTTTTATACCGTGTCTTGACTAATGGCCATATGCTTTATTTCATCGCGATAGTTGCCAGATTTGGGTTCCTTCTTCCTCATGTTTAATTTTATTATGCACCGTCTTAATAAACCGATATACAACTTTAGGTGTAATAGGATTAACTTCTTGAAAGGCAATTAGCAACATACTTCAAAGGTACAAAGTTGGAAAAATGCTCTAAATCCGTGAAAAAGGATGCAGATAAAGAATTTAACTCTAATTTATGTTGATGGAGCTTGTGTTTGGTTTAGGCAAGATCTTCCCAATTCATTTCTAGGTTATTTTGTTTTCTAGGGTTTCTTTTCAGTTTATGCATTTTGCAGTCCTGATTCTGCGTAAAATTGAAGCAGGGGATATCTTGTCCCTTAGTATCATTTCATAATCAGTAATCAAAATTTCTTGTTTCTTTTAAAAAAATTGGAGATTTGAATGATCATGGTTCACATAGGATCACAGTGAAAATGATATTACTTATATGGCCATTTCATGTGGAATTAGCTCCTTCTAAAATTTTCTTAATTTTCTACAACTTCAACTTCTTCGATCTTTTTTGTGGTTCAGGAATTGTCCGACTCCATCTTATGGAACGAGGTAAACGTACAATCAAGTGAAGCAGCAGTGGTGGATGGGGGAACTGATTGGAAGAGTTGGAAACAAGAGGTCATGAAATGGTTTTCAGTTTCAAATCCCGTATCTAATGCTGTGGGCTTGGACCAACTCGTTACTGATAACTCATTGACAACTGAAGTTCAGACGACTAGAAAGAGGGCCAAGCTTGAGATTCGTCGTGCTGATACACATGCTTCTAGCTCACACCAGTCTCTTTTTGTTGAAACTGATGCATCTTTTTTTAATGGATATAATACTGGATTATTGGATGCTGAAACTCTAAAAAGAAATAGTCCGGTTGAGAATGTAGCTAATAAATGGAATGATATAGTAGTTGAGGATGGAAATTTGGAGGTTGTTAAGACTCCCTCTGTTGTAACTCAGAAGTCCACAGAACTGGGAAGCCATAATCGACAATGTGTAGCTTTCATCGAAGCTAAAGGAAGGCAATGTGTGAGGTATGCTAGTGAAGGAGATGTCTACTGCTGTGTGCATCTTTCGTCTCGTTTCACTTCAAATTCTTCTAAAGCTGAAATAACACCTCCCGTTGACTCGCCAATGTGTGGAGGTACCACAGTTCTCGGAACTAAATGCAAGCACAGAGCTCTAATTGGTTCGTCTTTCTGTAAGAAACACATGCCCTACAATGACAGGAAAATGACATCATCTATTAATAAACTTAAAAGGAAAAATGAGGAAAATCTGATGTATCCAGAGGATAAAAGTCCTACAAAATTGGTGCTTTCCGGGGAAGCTGCAATTCCTGCCCATGTGGACCCACTGATGCATATGGGAAAAGGCCCCACCCAAGAAAACAGTGAGCAGCCCGAGCAGCCTCCTATTAATGATGAGTTGGCGCAATGCATAGGATCGTGTCCCCAGGGTGGCGAAGAATCATGTCTTGAAAGTCCAAAAAGGCATTCATTATACTGTGAGAAACATATACCAAGCTGGCTTAAACGTGCAAGAAACGGTAAGAGTAGGATCGTTTCCAAGGAAGTTTTCATAGAGCTTCTGAAACACTGTCATTCAAGGGAGCAGAAATTGCAGTTGCACCAAGCGTGTGAACTTTTCTACAGGCTTTTCAAGAGCGTATTATCTTTGAGAAACCCAGTACCTAAAGAAGTGCAATTTCAATGGGCAATCACCGAAGCTTCCAAAGAAGTTAGAGTTGGGGAATATTTAACCAAATTGGTATGCCAGGAAAAAGAGAGGTTGAAGAAGCTTTGGGACATCGAAGATGGCCAAACCTCATCAACAATTGAAGAATTAGTTCCAATTCAGGCACAAATGTCTAAAGATAACGATATAGGAAATGACATCAAGTGCCAAATATGCTCAAAAAAGTTTCTTGATGACCATACACTTGGAACACACTGGATGGACAGCCATAAGAAAGAAGCCCAATGGCTATTTAGGGGATACGTTTGTGCAATTTGCCTTGATTCTTTTACTAACAAAAAGATTTTGGAATCACATGTCCAAGAGAGGCATCATGTGCAATTTGTTGAGCAGTGCATGCTTTTACAGTGTATTCCTTGCGGTAGCCATTTTGGGAATCCCAACGAGTTATGGTCCCATGTACTCTCAATTCATCCTTCCAATTTAAGGTTGTCAAACTTCGGTCAACAGCAAGAACCATTAGAGCATACAAGATCCGAGAGTCAATCGGCTAATCGAAGATTCATTTGCAGGTTTTGTGGCTTGAAATTTGATTTGCTTCCCGATCTCGGTCGCCACCATCAAGCGGCTCATATGGGAGATCAGAACCTCGGTGGGCCCCGCTTGACAAAGAAGGGAATTCAATTTTACGCGCATAAGTTGAAATCAGGTAGACTGACTCGCCCCCGTTTTAAAAAGAGTTTGAATGCAGCATCGTATAAGATTAGGAATCGAAGTGTTCAAAATTTGAAGAAACGTATTCAGGCATCAAATTCTACCACTCCAGTGGAAGCCACACTTCAATCTTCTTTACCTGAGGCTGCTACTCTCGGTAGATTGGCAGATTCTCAATGCTCAGCTATTGCAAAGATATTAATTTCAGAAATAAAAAAAACAAAACTACACCCAAATAATTCTGAAATTTTATCAATTGCCAGCTCAGCTTGCTGTAAGGTAAGTCTGCAAGCATCATTGGAGTTAAAGTATGGCGCCTTACCTGAGAGGCTGTATCTGAAAGCTGCCAAACTATGCAGCGAGCATAATATTTTAGTCGAATGGCACCAAGAGGGTTATATTTGTCCTAAAGGGTGCACACCAAGTGTAAGGTCTCCAATTTTGTTACCATTGTTGCCCTCATCAGAAAGACTGTTCAAGGCGAAGTCTTCTGTCTTGTCGTATCCCGTGGCTTCAGATTGGACAATGGATGAATGTCACTGTGTTATTGATTCCCGACATTTCTCCATGGATCTCTCTGAGAAAAATATTGTATTGTGTGATGATATAAGTTTTGGGCAGGAATCGGTTCCCATAGCTTGTGTGGTGGATGAGAATATTCTTAATGGCGAGGGGCCTGATGGACAAATCACTGAGTATTCTTTTCCATGGGAAAGTTTTACTTATGTAACGAAGCCATTGGTCGATCAATCCCTTGTTCTTGAACCAGAGGTACCGTCACTAAAATTTTATATGTGTGGATGCTGTTTGACCTGATGTTTTTAAAGAGATTATTTATTGTCTTTCAAGAAAGACCAAACTTCTCTTCTCCATTGCAGTTTTGAGGGATTTACTTCTCCATTGGTCTTTGGGGTGGGGGGTGGGATAAAATTTGTTATTGGTCATTGGACACAAAAGAAAAAGAAGAGAGAGTAATTTTTGTTATATTGATTAATTTGTGTACCAAGTCTTGTGGAACTATCTTATAATCAGGATATTGAGCCATTAGGGCTACTTTGTATATTGATCACAAGGTTTTTTTGGATCTATAGGGAGGGAGGAACTCCTGTGTTGTCCTTTGAACAAACTTGATGGGATACTAGTAAAACAATCTCAATTTTTGCTGGGATTTTACATAATCAATGCTCAGGTTTCCAATATACTTACTCTAGTTTGTTGCCATATATTATGATGCGCTCAACATAAGGAGTAACTAGATTGGAGTGGTTTATGCTCCATTTGATTATTATATCCTAGTAATTCACTTGCCATGACTAGACATATCATATATGCAGTATTGTGGCTTATAAATGCATATGCAATCAAAAGAAACTTATGATGCTCGTATTGTTTGATGCCCAGAGTTCAGAATTGGGGTGCGGTTGTGCACGTTTAACTTGCTCCTCTGAAACATGTGATCATGTGTATCTTTTTGACAATGATTATGAAGATGCAAAAGACATTTATGGAAAGCCCATGCATGGAAGGTTTCCTTATGATGAGAGACGCCGGATTATATTGGAGGTACACTACATTTTCCGTATGATAACATGTCATTTGAGTTTTTTTGTTATCATGATAATGCTATTCAGTTGTTTTTCTATTTTGATCAATGAATAATCTTGCTTAATCTTCAACGTAATCCTTATATAACACGTTAAAACTTTTGCTTAATCATCAGGAGGGGTATCTAGTGTATGAGTGCAATCGGAGGTGCAGCTGCAATGGAGCTTGTCGAAACAGGGTTTTGCAAAATGGAGTGCAAGTGAAGATGGAAATATTTAAAACAGAAAGAAAGGTAACCATCAATCATTACTTTTGATGAGAATGAGAATGAATAACGTGATTCACATTTTGAACAGGTACAAGGAAACTATTAGACTAATTTCCATCCTGAAACTTATATGGAAATCGTGTGATAAATCTTTTTTCTTCTTTCTCATTTCTAATTTTATATACCCTAATAGTTTAGAGTAAGTCTCTTGTACACCAGTTGCATGGTGCTACTGGTGCACAATTAGTACTATTCAATGAAAACAACTACTCCATCCGTCCACAAAAACTGTGCTCATTTCGTTTTGACATGTTGTACGGAAAGGTAAATTAAGTACGTTTATGAATAACATAATTGAATTGCATGGTAATGTTACACCTTGTGCATACAAGACTTTGTCAATAGTTTATCCTATCAAGCTATATATGTTATGTGATATTGTTGACCGCTTCTTCATGTGTTAATTGACCAAGATGAATTGCAATTTTGACTTCAGGGCTGGGCTGTGAGAGCAAGGGAAGCAATCCTCCGTGGCACTTTCATATGCGAGTATATTGGGGAGATCATAGATGAAAAGGAAGCAAATGAGAGACGCACTAGGTTAGACTTTCTGATCACTAGAATCTAGATATTTCCTACATTAGTTTTTGTTTTATTGATCATTTAAATTTCATGTAATTGATTTAATTTGTTCTAATGATCCATGTAATTGGAAAAACAGGTGTGGTGCAGAAGGTTGCAGATACTTTTATGAGGTTGATGCTAACATCAATGACATGAGCAGATTAATTGAAGGACAAACCCCTTATGTAATCGATGCCACCAGTTTTGGAAACGTTTCCCGTTACATTAACCACAGGTGAGGCAAAAATTCTTTGTTGGGCTTTTAAATGTTTTACTTGCAATATTTCATTTTACATGTTGAATAGTTTTCTGTTTCTGTTTCTGTAACTTTGAATGACAAGCTATCATATGGTATTAAGATATTTTTCAAGTTCATCTGCTTGAGTTCTGAATAAGATATCCTTGAAATTTTGATGAATATATACATAATGAAGATAATATCCTTGTTGAATAGTGATAAACATATTCATATGATATAATTAAACTAACAAGTGGACATCAAACAGTGGATCAATGGGAAAAAATAACTTTACTAGATTTAGTATTTTAACTATTTGTACTGTGAGCTGTAACCTTTTGTTGCTTGTAGTTGATGTTCATGGATGAAAGTAGTTTATCTTTTGTCAAGAGTTGAATATTTTTTTTAAACTGTTGCTGAAGATCCAACCTGTTCAAGATAAGACATCACTCTAGTGCTGTAGTATTTAATAACTTTCCTAAATTAATATTGCGTAATAGATGATTTTCACTACACTGGTAACTGTAAATTTGATCGTTCTTTCATACTTTTGTTAGCTGCTCGCCAAATCTTGTGAATCATCAAGTTCTTGTAGAAAGTATGGACAGCAAGCTCGCACATATCGGTCTCTATGCAAGCCGAGATGTAAGCACTCTTATTTCGCTGACAACAGTCATCTCTGCTTATTAAATTGCTTTAGAAATGTTATATTTAAAATGCTTTGTTTTAATGTAAGATTCTTAGTCATTAGTAAGGCACCCTCCTCATGTAATTCCCAATATTCCAACCCCTCGAACTGAAATATATCATTAACTTTTCGGTGAATAACGAAAATTACCATCGAGGTTTGCTCTATTTACAGAAATAACAAAAAACCCTTGGTATATTTTGAAATCGCAATCACCCCTCAAGGTACTACAAACACCCACGCCCGCGAAGTTTGCAATTTTCTTGCAATACAACCCTCAATTGGTGCAAATTTTGTTGGGCTTTTTAGGTTAAACCTCAAACTTTCTTTCTAGTTTCGTTAACTCTACTACTTGTGAATATTATGAGCAGATAGCTTTGGGTGAGGAATTGACATATGATTTCCGGTACAAGCAATTGGGTGGAGAAGGATGCCCTTGTGAATGTGGGGCTTCTACTTGCAGAGGAAGGCTCTATTAAATTACGATTCCATCCTTAGGTAATGACGAGGATCTAACATTTGCTGCATTACTGAAAGCTACCTGTTCGACTCTCGTTGCATAGGGTTACAGCCATCAGTGAATCTGACCTAGTTTTAAAGACCACAATTTACCTGTCTGGTTTACTGCTGCTTTTTCATATGAATGTAGATACTTTTGTTTTTGTATTTTCTGTTCTGAAACTTTGATTAATTATCTTAAATTACTTTATGGTTATATAATGCCTTGCAGTATGTGCTTTGTAGAGCATATACTGTTATTTTGCTATTTCATCTTTTATCAGGGTCTGAAAGATGGTCTGTTAGATCTTTGGAAGAAAGATTTTATCAAACTGAATCTGAGTTGGAAGAGTAGAAAAGTAAATTATTATATTAATACGGAGAGAATGATTTTTTTTTTTTTTTGAGAAAAGCAAATGATAATTAATCATCAAATTACCAAAGTAATAAATATCTTGTTGAAGGGGTTGTATGTCTCAGTCAGATTTCTAAGTTTGTGTTGTGAGTTTGGTTTTTTTCGAGTTGCAAGAATTTTTCTTTGAGGTGGCATCTTTGTGATCTCTTCATGCCTTTATTTAAAGCCTTACTTTTCCTTTTCACTTTACAACGACTAAAATTGTCCCATTGTGTTGCTTTTAGGAGTTGAAATATATATATATATATATATATATATTTAAAGTTAAAAGTAAAATAAACATAACAAAAATTTGTATGAGATGGATTCGTGAACCAATAATAAAATTTTTACTCTTTTTTCTAAAGTCTTAAAGTGTTATTTTTAAATTATTTTTGTCTCAAGCTGCAAGACCTACTCATATTAATATAGCCACGTTTATGGCATATATCAATTAATGGATTTTTTGATGGATTGCGACTTGATCAAGTTGTGAGGAACAAAAATTGAAAAGATCATTCATAAAATTCGAAGGAGTTGTGAGAACAAAAATTGAGAAGATCATTCATAAAATTCGAATCGAGGAACTAAAATTGAGAAAATTATTCATAAAATTCAAAGGCTCGATCCAATTACGAAAGCTTTCATTTATGGCTCTCAAATTGGGAAGCTTGAGGACAATTTTTATCTGAAAAAACAGCTTGAAAAATATTGGTCCATGAGATATCAAAGCCAGAGATTTTTGGCAGTAATATATGATACCGAAGATATTAAACACAACAGATAACAAACCAAATGATGTCAGCTATGCGTACTTCCCTAATTTGTACGTTATAATTCCTAACCCCAGTTGGCCATGCCACTCTATTCATGGACGTGGGTCCCAATTTTCAAATTAAATCTTGATTAAAACATTATGTTACTATTTCACAAAGTTCGTAATAACAATATATTCTAAGAAATAATGACGTGGACCATCATAACTAAACCTATCTAGACAAAAACTCTTTTGAACCAAAGTTCACGGTAACTCGATTTTTTTAAGTATCATTATTATGTGTTAAAACTATCAGTGTTTAAAAAGTATTTTATATTTTTAAACAGTGAATTTTTTTATGCATAAGAGTGATAATTTTTACATATAACAGTGATAAAGTTCATGTATAGACTTGATTTACAGGAGTGTTACCCACCCATCTAACATTAAATCAAGTATTTTATCTATCTAATTCCAAGCTAATGACAACTCTAAACCATGATTGATTTACATAACTTGGTTCAATCCACGTTTCACCTAACAAACTAAATGTACATTTATTCATGGCAATTGTTACTATATGCTACTCCTTTATATGGTTAATAATGTAATAAATGATGTAGGAAAGTTAACAACTTAATTACTAGAGTTAATGATTACATGATTAAATGTCCTGGGGATATCATAGAAGTTGCAGGGGTTGTAATGTGTCAGGAGATGGTCCTTGTATTTTGTGTTAAATAAAAAAGACATTTCTGAATTGCTAATAAATCTCTCCCTATCTTCACAGCCTTTTATCTCATTCTGTGATCCATGATGATGCTAATGTTTGTGTGGTCCTATTTTGCCTTAACTTCTCGATCATCGGGTTAATTAATTGCAGCTCTACTGCTGAAATCATTGTCTCTTTTTCTGCAATTTTATTTCAACTTTTCTGCACTTATATGCAGTTTGATTCATACTTATTTTAAATTATAGTATACTTTAATTCAGATATTTTAAAGTAGGAGTCAATATGCCTTATGGTACATTTTTCGTTGACAGAAAGAAATAGTGAAATACCATTTTTTGTAAAAGATATATATTGAAAATGTAGAAAATCCCGATTATTCAACTAAAAACTGGAAGTTTTTTTTAATTTAAAAAATTGGCTGAAGGAAAATAATAAATTTTGAGTTGAACGCCCACGACAACACCAAACAAAGTAGTTCAACCAGGCAAATTTATTTATGCATTATTATTTATTATGCGCGTGTTTGCTACATTAATTTTTTTAAGATTATAATTAGTCTACTATGTAATCAATTTGGAGAACATGAAATATAGCTAACCCAATGGATCTGATCCAACGGTAAAATATATACACATTTTTTAATTGCTAAAATGTGTACATTTACTAATTACTATACCCTACCAAAGCAAATTAGAAGAGTATTTTCAGTTGTGAAAATGTACTCAAAGCTTTAAGGCCCAACAACCATAATATGCCATGTCTCCCGGCCCAACACGAGGGCCCGCATTTACGGCCTGATCTATTTTACCCCACCTATGAGATGATTAATGATTATAAACTTGATACAATTAATGTTTTCTTTTTCTGACTGAAAATACATAGGAGTATGGAATTTTTCAAAACAAATTAAATTATATATCTAATCAAATAAAACAATAAAAAAATGATGTGATATGTCTTCTTAGACTCACAGTTTCTAGTTTAAAAATTATAAAATTGGAAAAAATCAGAGAAACAAAGCCTTCTGGCATGCATGTATAGTTATTAAATTTGGTCGCAATCTAGACATTCTTTTAGGCATAATTGAAACTACTAATAAATAGTAATAATAGTATGGGTAGCTAACAAGACAAGAAAAGCATTCTCAAGAGTTGTGAATCCCTAGGGCCAGCCTTAGCTGCTCCAAGTGTTATGGTCCATGCTCACACAATTTTTGCCCACCACAAAAATCAGCTATTTATGACACACATTTAATATTAAGAACCTTCACAATTCATACATCAGTGTTATCATTGGCCTTTTTTTCCCCAAGATATTAATTGCACCTTTTAATTTTGGACTACGTTTTTCATCTATAAAATTGTTTTTTTTAATTATTATTAATTTCGAATTAAATTGATATCTAATTTCAGGTTTGGAATATATAACAGCATGTGGTATTTATCATTTGTTTTTTAAACAAACATGAATTTAAATATTATAGTAACAAATTCTACATGTACAATTCCCAAAAACTGAATCTAATTTGAATGGTGAATATATATTTAATAAAGTCAATATTTAATTAAAAAGAAAAGGAGTGTACAGGATCCTGTCACAATGAGTTAGACATTACCATTCCATATATGTAGAATCTGGGAAGATATATATAGGTTAGCAATTATTGCTACATTTATTGTTATATATCTCGTGGTAAATCTGGAAGTTAAAATGTGACACGACGTTTCATTTCCATAAGGTAAATAATAGACAAAAACTTCGAACATACATCTGATATTTTTATTTGAAAAAACAAAAGTCTGAGACATGGTGACCTACAGCAGCTATACAATATTAAATTTTGGCAGAACCTTATAATAACAGCAATATGGCAATAAATCATTTCGGTTGGAACAACGATTCTAGGTTACAAAGCAACAACATAATCTGGTAAAAGCTAATTGTTGCTTTGCATGCATTTTTGTTTTCTAAATCTTAAGAAACTATCAGTAATTGTAGGGTAAACATATTTAAGAAAGAGTCACTCTCTTGTGCACCCCCATTCACCAATTTAAATTGGTACAATTGAATTCAATTTTAATTTGAATGAACTATGCACTCTAAACTCTAACCCCTAAACATTAATAAACCCTAAATCATATATGAACCATTCGGGTCGGGTGAACCATGAACCACTTGGGCCGAGTGAACCATGAACCACTCTGGCCGGATTTGGGTCCGGGTTGAAAAAAAAAACACCTAAAACTGAAATTAAAGTTAAAAGAAAACTGAAAAAAAAAAAAAACACTAAAACTGAAAAAAATAAGAAAAAGAACTCCTAAAATTAAATTGCACCAAATTGATTTGGTGCAAATTATGCACAAAAGAATTTGTCTTTAAGAAATTACAGATTTTGTAAGCAAATAATTAATGTAGCTATTATATATATATATATATATATATAACAACTTGACTTCATCATATTCATGAACAAATTAATCAGTTTCTCTTTCGTTTTCTCCACCAGAAAATAAAAAAAAATTATATGATCCGCGTCTTTGTTTTTCATGTTTAACCGTTACAACATTATGACTATGATTATTATTATTATTATTATTATTATTATTATTATTATTATTATTTATTATTATTATTATTACCACATGTGTAATTAATAAATTAATCATGTTATTAAAATATATATATATATATATATAATAAGACAAAAACTTTTGTGAACTCGAGTTCACTATGAACTTGATTTTTTTAGTATCACTGTTATATATAAAAATTATTATTGTTATGCATAAAAATCATCACTGTTGTTCATAAAAACTATCTCTGTTTAATAAATATTTTATATTTTTAAATAATAATTTTTTTGTGTATAACAGTTATAGTTTTTGCACAAAACAATAACATAATTCATATATACACCTATTCACATGAGTATTAGTCATGACATAAAGTTTGGAGTACTTAAATAAGATACTTTATGAACTAGTTTGGTTTCGCATGTAGTTCCTATCATTTTTATTTTTATTTTTGAAAAAACGAAGCGAAAATCAAGCTTAGCTAATGAGCCCTGAAAAAGTATTTTATTACACACTTCACATGTATATTACTAGTTCTTATGAAACATGATTAATCCTTTTGAATATACACATATTATAAGAACGAAATTAATTCTACAATTTATGTACTATATAATATTCATTTTCTTTCATTTGTTATGAGATATTCTAGCAGTAAATCAATCTTTTGTACCAGCACGTGTGACTAATAAAATCAAGACAAAGTATAGTGTGAACAAGTTTCACGGTGAAATTGGTTAAGGGGTGTGACTTATATTAATAAAGAGTGTGACTTTTTACTGTAAAGGGTGTGACTTTTTAATATAAAGAGTATTACTCATAAAAGTGAAGAGTGTGACTTATATAGTAAAGGGTGTCGTAGTGATAAACTGAAGAGTGTGACTTATATTATTAAAGAGTATGTCTATAAAAAAAAAAATTCACAGTGAATAAGTTTCACAGCATACCAACTCTAAAATCAATGATAATTAAAAATAAATAATTAATTAAGCGAAACAACATTATTTCATTAACTATACACACAGTTATCAGTATAACAGTTATTTATTGGCTATTACTAAACATAAATATATCAGTTCACATCTTGAAGAAAATCAAGATTCTTACTACTATACTTGTGGTATATACACGTCCAAGAAAGTGCAAAATAGTGTTAATCCTAATTATGTATAACTATAAGATCGTATTCTTTACATTATATAATTAAGTTGTTTTTAGAGCTCGTATATTAAGAGTTGGTATGCCGTGAAACTTGTTCACCGTGAAACTAGTTTCTTTTTTTTATATGCATGACCTTTCAGTTATCACAACTTATAATATATTTTTATAATATAAGTCAAACTCTTCAGTGTTATGAGTAATACTTTTTATAGTAAAAAATTATATCCTTCAATTATCACAACTAATACCTTTTAATTATATTAGTCATATTCCTTAACTAGTTTCAGTACATATATTCTTGTGTGAAACTTGTTCACTCTATATTTTGCCCTTAAAATATTAGTAATGATCACAATTCTGAACTAAATATAAATCATTAAATTTAGAAGTGGGTGTAAGTAATTAATCGTACCACGGTTTCCTAGTTTTCTTAGAGTTACAAGTTATAAGCTTCCAATATCTTCCTTTAACAGGTTAATTAAATCTTATTTTAAAACTGTACAAAACACTTCCATTGATCTTATAATCTCTTATAATTAAGACCTTATAATATGTTTGGGAGCTTGTATATATATTATAAATTGATCAGACAAATAAAATCTACTATATACGTACTATAACTCTAATACCTTTTTATTTAGTTGCAAACGACCTATTTAAATGATGTGTTCATATGTAGTTAATTATAATTAACCTTTTGACATTCTAACTAATTTGATAATTTTATCATTAACAAAAAAAAAAAAAAAATCCCTCTGCATTATCACCAAATCATTCGAACCCATGATCACACATTGTTAATTATTTTATCATAGCGATCAAGACATCAAATACTCATTTAATATCAATTTTACTAATAATTTAAAGTTTAATTGTATAAATTACTATATAATTTGTAACTTGATACACAAACTTTTAAAATCATACAGTTATATCATATGACTATTCCCCAACAACTAATGCTGCTGATTTGGGGATAGGAAATCTTTTGAAATTAAAAACTGCAAATAATTAAATCCACAATCATTTTTAATGTTTATATTTAATCGCAACCTTTTAATATTTTGGAATTTTGTGCACTGTCACGCCAACCCGACTTGCCGAAAAAGTCACGCGACAGAATTTCAATAATTTAAAAGCCGAATTACAAATTCTAAAATAATAATTTGTGATTGAGAAAATTAACACGAAAAGGTTGTAATTTATTTTTGCAATTAACCATTATGAATTTCACTAAAACAAAAATACAAGGATTGCACAAGTACATCGAATACAAATAGTACTAATAGTGGATCGCGAGATGATATAAAGGTGCAAAACTTTAAACTATACAATTACAATAAACCCCGTAAACCTTGCTAACAACGTTCCTACAATATTTTCTCATTACGTATTAATTTCTCTAGACAAAACTTATAAAATAGAAATACAGAGTAACCGATCGACAGAAACATTAAACGACATACACATAAACTAACTTCAACCACTTGTGAGAGACAAAACTATAAAATCAAAAAAAAAAAAAAAAAAAACAAGGTTTAATTTTCTTATTTAAGCACCCTGCACGTGACTTAACCAATATTCATTCATTCTAACACCCTCCAAAGTCCCTAACCGTGAACTGACTCTTCTCCGGCAAGTTCCCGGCGTGTCGCAGCCCTAGCGTGAGCGAAACGTCGCCGGAGCTCGCCCCGAACCTTATCAGCGTGGGGCCCACATCAGCATGCTCGTCGTGCATAGAATGCGCCACCGTGGCATCGCCACCTGGCAGCTGTGATTGGTTATCCGTCGACTGCCTGTTTATAGCAATAAAGGGAGTGTCGTTATCGTGTGGATTAATAATTTCGGCGGATCTCTTGGGCGGCGACGGCGTAACCGCGGTGGCGGCCGGAGTTTGTGCGCTGCCGCTGCTTTGGTCCCAATCGTGCATGTCATTAGGATTAATGGGGGATTCCTCTTTGGCCTCTTGTTGGTACATTTCTTCCACCATGGGTTTCCACAAACGGACCCGAGCATTAATGAACCAATTTGAAACCTGAAATTAATTAACATCAATTATTTTTAATCAATTGGAATTAGAATTTATTAATTTGACTGAATTTAATTGATAACACATGATCTATCTCAAGTTGGAACTGTGCGCTTACAATATATGGGCAGACATGTTTAGCACCATTTTCATTAACTGAACAAGGACAAATTGAAGATTACCTACGGAATGGGTAACTTTCCTAATAAATAATGGAACCCCATCTTTACGAGCCAAGGTAGTTCAACTTGAATGATAGTACCTCCTGAATAACAGTTAATGCATGTGTTCCCATCGATTTTCTAGTTTAAATTTTGTATTAATATATATTAAGAAGAAGTACGTTGCTGAATGGCCAGACTCACCTCAGGAAGATAGGGGTAATTCAATCATTTTATATAATAAAATGACTGTTTGTACCCTTAATAAAAAAAAATTGACCATTCTTTCATATTAAAGGTACAAAAGTAATTTGACATGTCTGAACATTATTCACCCACTCCACGTACCATTACCCTAAAACGAATATATTATTGCTATAAATAATATAACATAATTAATTAATCCTTTTAAGTTCTAACTTAAACCTCCATCATTCTAACACTATTTTAGATACTTCCATAGAAATAAAAATAATTATCAATTCCTACCTTATGCTGTCTAAAATAATTTCATCTCATCTAAAAATTTTTAATTTATAGGGAGATGTAGAATCATTCACTTATATTATATATTTCCTAATCATTCACTCACTCGTAAATTAAATTCTCTTGCTCAATCACTGTGTGCAATTGCTTTCGACGGAATAGAAAACAATTCAATCTATCTATAAAGAGGGGTAAAAATAATTCGTTTATATTATCTTTCCCAAACACATTAGTTTATAATTCAATAAAAATGCAATATTATTCTAATTCTTCCTTTTTCAATTATCCTTCTTATTTTCTCATGAATTGTACTTTATGGTTTTGCATCTATATGTTTATAAATAAGTAGAAGCGAAAAAAGCTAGGTAGAATCTTGCCTTAAATCTAATGCAATCTACTGTTTGCAGTGCAGTTTGCAGCTTGAATGGTTGAGCCATTAAATGTGGACGTAAGAGAGAGAGAGAAAGAAAGATTGAAAGCTGCAAACTATCGTGTCTCACTCTCCCGTACTTAAACAGCTCTTACAAATGGCAGCGGTTTTTTCTCTGTTTCAGAATTTATGTCTTTGTGGAAAAGCATCCAAAGAAACAATAAAAAGTCCCCAAAAATACCCTCCCCCTTTTCTTCTCCAAAAAACAAGTAAAAATTACCCACACTCATCATATCATACACACGCTATTCTATTTCTATGCAAGTGCAACCTCACATTTTATTAACAAGAAAATGTGGTGAAAAAATAAAATAAAATTGGGTGCACTATTAATTAATTAAATTAATTAATTTATAATAATAATAATAATAATAATAATAATAATAATAATAATAATAATAAGATGGATGGAGTACCTGGTTTCTTGAGAGGCCAGTCTGTCGGGCCAGCAGATGTTTATCAGCATCGCTTGGGTACCTGAGATAGAGACCAAAAAAGAAAAGGACATTAGATTCACAGACTTGTTACCTAAATCAGATAAAGCGACGCCCTACCTTTATTGTATTGTGTCCCTAGGTATATATTGGACTCTTACTACCAAATTTTAATTATCTTTTAATTTTATGCATGGGCGTGGCAATCTAAGGGAGATCGTATTGCAGTTGCAGCATTGTTGCAGAAATCCACAGTACTAAAGTCGACAGCTGCACGCTCTTATTTCCTTTTCACTATTTATATATATATATATCAAAATATTAATTTATATAATATAGAGAGGCCTGAAATTTTGAAGAAACAGTGTGGTATATATAACTATAGAGTATAGACTATCATTTGTTAATTAATGTACAGAAGTACGAAAGTTTTTGAAATTAAAAATGTTGAAAAAGGCAATGAATAGTGAAGGAAATTACTACTTTATCAGCTTTTGTAACCGAAGGGACATCATCGAACACTGCGTGCCAGAAGCTTTAAACAACGATCACAAGGAGAAAAAAGAGAACAAAATTAAAGAAAGAAAGAAAAAAGGGTTGAACATGCAATGTGTAATACGATAAGTAACAACTTGTCTTATCATATAATTCCGTAATAATGATTTATTTACTACCCACCTTTTCTTTGATCCCCATAATAAAGTCCCTTCCAGTTTTTACTGCAAAGAGAGAGAGAGAGAGAGAGAGAGAGAAACGTACGGGTGCAGAAAATGCTCGAAAAGCCAAGCCCTCAAAATGTTGACCGAACGTTCCGGTAGCCCACGCTGAGGCCTCCAGGCTTCTTGCTCCATCATTCCCATTTGATGGAACGCCCGTTGCTGCCTCAGACTCTGGTCCAAAACCCTTAAACGAGGCGTTTCGCCTTTCGTGACGCCGGACGTAGTAGCGTCTTTCTCGCCGAGTATTTCGCAGCTGTGCTTTAATTGGGCGGCGATGGCATCTTTCAGGCACCGGAAGTGGCGGGACATTGCCTTTTGGGCTAGCGAAGTGTACGGCACCGCCGCACCGAACCCCATAACCATGTCGAATGAGTTCACCACCATCTGCATTTGCTCGCAGTAGTGGTTGTACCTTCGACCCACCTGCATGCATTACATTAATTAATTAAATTGGTAGATTCTAGAGGAAAGAAATTATAAATTAACTTAGCAAAAAAGAATGGTTATTAAATTTTTTGCATAGTGTTGCTAAATAATAATAATAATAATGTGGATCAGATCTAGGTTTGTGCAGAGAAATGATTGTTGATGTGAGGGAAGAATATCCTTTGTCTCCCTTGTAATAGTCTCACTTCCCAATACAGGCAACGAGACATGATACTCTAACAACATAGGATATATAGGAGGAGATTATTTTATTTATAAACATAAAAAAATAAGTCAACCGGTGCAAGATTAAATTAATTAAAATAACAAATAGAGGTTTTCACGGGATCATGAATTTTTATTTTTAAAAAGAACTGAAGAATGTTTGAAATATCAGCAATCTTACAGCTTCAAAATTTGACATTAATTGAAATTTGGTATGATAGTTCACTGTCACCTTCCCAAACAGATGGAAACCAATTTTTGGACGTACAATTTTAACAGCGAGCTAGAGTGGTTACCCACTCGTGCTCTCTCACCAAATAAAAATCCCGTGTACCCTAAATTGTACCCCACTCAAATTAATCATATTCAAGTAGGTGCAAGTATAAAATTCACAAGTTATTTTAAAAAATTAACAAATAATCTAAATCCGATTCGATCAACAGCCGGCGGGGCAATTAAATAATCCTGGAAACTTGCCGGATCAAATTTCGTGGAATTCATAAACAGCGGACTAATTTAGGCCACTATGATTGGCTAATGCCTCAATTATTTAAAAAGAGAGAGAAGAATACGTACTTCGTCAAGCATAGATAACAGTTTGACCTTTCTTCTCTGATGCTCAAGCCTGTCAGCAGCAGATAAAGGAGGGGCATCTTTGGCACCGGCGCCGGTGCTAGTGGTGGCACCGCCGCCGCTGGGGTTGGAGCTAGGGTTGCTGTTCTGGCGCCGGAACTTGTTTTTCTTAAAGTGACCTCTTCCAACACTGCAAAACTCTTCCAACAACTCTTGTGCCGCTTTAGCGTACTTAGAATTCCGCAACATGTTCACCGCTCCGAATGGAGACGAATGCAACTGATGACCAACTCCAACTCCACCTAGACTCTTTGGTAGCTGATATTGCGCGGCGATCGGGGTTGACCCGAAGAAGAGCATATTACCCTCGCCCATACTTAATTCCTCGGCTTTCGCTGCCTCCATCTGCTGCAGAGACGATGATAGAGACAGCGAAAGCCCTTGCCCTTCCGGAACGCCCGGGATTTCACTGGGGACGTTGCTCCCGTATGTGAAATGTCCAAAAGGCCCTCCGGAAGGGTTTGGAAGTAGCATATGGAGAGTGGAGGAAGTGGATGGAGGAGTAGGAGACGGATGCGTAGGAGAAGGCGACCGCTGCTGCTGCTGCTGAGGGTTCATCAGGAAAAGCTGCATGGCTGCAGCTGAATCGGCATTAATGCTCGATGAAATCTGATGATGATGTTGCTGTTGTTGATGATTAATTTTGGAATCCCCTACATCTCCACCCACCACGCCGCGGAGTGAGAACCATTCTGCGGCCGTGGGGCTGCCTCCTGCGCCCCTCGAGTTCCGGTAACTCTGTAATATCTGATTCTCGAGGAGTTCGGTTGCGGTGCCTCCCGATGGGAAATTGAACATTTCGGATAACATACCGGCGGTTTCGTAGACCGGATTAAGGCCGGTGGATTCTTCTTCATCGATGCCAACGAGCGACGGCGGCGGCGGCTCAAAGCCGCCTTGTACTCTGAGCTTATCGCGGCGGATCTGCTGAGCTATGTGCTGCTGTTGTCGTTGCTGCTGTTGTTGTTCTTGTTGCGATCTCTCGAATCCATTCGAGAAACTGAAGATATTTTGGTGGTAATCTTGGGACATAGAAATTAATTGTAGGGAATTGTAGCGTTTGGAGTGAGGGGTAACCGGACGGAGGGAAGGAGTAGCTATTCCCATATCAGTTGTTGTATCTTCATCATCTTGTGTCAACTCCCTTCACTAAACCGCCTTTTTCTTTCTGTTGGATTTTTGTGTGGATCCATGGAGAAAATTGAAATAGATTTAAGAACAAATTAAGAAAAAGAAAAGAGAGAGGAATAAAAAGGGAGTAAAAGCGAAAGCATCAAAGGAGTGGTGTTTTTTTGAATTTGATTAATTGTGCTTCACTTGTGCAAAGTAGCAATTCATGTATACATGTGCTTACTTCTTATAGTTGCTCCTTTTCTTCTTCTTCTTCTTCTCCTTCACTCGGATTTTTTTTAAAATTTATTTTGAAATAATAATAACAAGATAAAATAAAAACACTCTTGAATCTTGAATTGTTTCTTGTCTGCTGTTTCTGAGGCTGTCTTCTTTCTTTCTTTCTTTCTTTCTCTTTTTCTATGTGTATGCTGCAATCGCCTTCTGGAAAGAGAGAAGAACTAAAAACAAGTGTTTTTAATTATGAAGAAGATGTCTTGTTGTATGAATATGAAATTTTTATGCCTCAACATCTCTCTCTATCTACACCAAAATTATGAGAGGAGAGAGAGAAAGAGAAAAAGGTCGCTATTTCTACTGCACCTTTTATCACTTAGTTATATTTAAGCTATTTTTTTTTAAAATAAATAAATAAATATTTTCTTCTCCAACTTGACAAAGAAAGTTAAAAGGGAGTTTCTTCATCCAGCTGAGGATAAAAACAACAGACCTGAATTATTAATCTGGATTTTCGAAATGACGAGATCACCCCTTTCTGTCGTAGGAGAGACTAGGAGTTTCCAAAAGAAACTTTATACTATATATATAATTACTATAGTACGTACTATATGATACTACTCTACGGTGGCGTGCAATTTTAATATTTAGTAAGCCTAGGGACTTAATAAAAAATGTTGATATTTGTTACGGGATAAAGACGAGAGAGATTACTCGTCGAACATCATAACAAAACTATTACGAGGATAATTTACCCTAAACCCTTATAATTAAGAAATATTAGAAATTTTCATAAGTTTTTGAGGTGAATTATTCAAAAACATAAGAAATGAATAATATTTTAAAATAGATTATTTGAAATAATATATGTTTAACCAATGAATGAACTAATACCATTGTAATATATAATGAATTAATACCATTGTAATATATATAGTTCTTCACTTTTGGTATATAATTTCATTCTTAACCTAGCTATTTTTTTGTCATTTTGCTCTTTAGAAATCTTCAAAGATTTTAAAGTTCTCAATTTGTTATCATATTATATATAATCGCTTTATTAGTAACATTAATTTCAGAGCAATTAGTCTTGTGTTAGACCGTTTTACTATGATTGATATAACATTTTAATAGAAAGAATATTATTTTGTAAGATAAAATGTACTTATAAAATATATCATTTTAAGCTAAACGTTCCAAAAGTAACAAGCATTGCCTTAAGAAATGATAATTTTTCTCTTGAAAAGTAATAGTACTGGTCGAGCTGTGAGAGGATTTCATACAATTTATTTGCATATATTCAACATTCTCTCTTTCATTCAATGATAATAATATTGCCAAAATCAACCCGTGCATGAATCGATTGGTCGAATGAGGATAGTGAAAATATTTCAAAATTAAACTGACAACTGTAGGGTCAAAGTTCGATTTATGCCAAAAATTTAGTAATTGACTCATAGCAAACATATTTATACAGATTAGTTACATCTTCTAATGTAATTTTTTTACTATCCCATTAGGTGGAGTTTATTCAGTGTGCATACTAAAATGTGAATTATGTGGATGTGGATTTAAAAAAATAATATTGTCAAACCTATGAAGCTATAGGTCAACATATATATTACACATCTCAAATACGTTGATGTAAATCAATCAATAATCAATATCCTTTTCTTTAAATTTCAATACACCCGGTGATATAAAAGTAATTAACATGTTAACAAGATTTCAACAAATTGATTTAGAAATCAGTGATAAGAAAACCTTCAGATATCAAATGGCAAAAAGGTCATTTTCTAGCGAACTCTATTTGGTAATCAATCAGAAAATAGGTCACTACCCTCTAATAATTGTTGTAAACTATAAGCAATTTAAAAAAACAATGACTTGAAGACAAAGTCAATGTATAACCATTAAGATATTATGAAACCCATTTATAAGTTTGTCCATTTGACCTTTTTGCCCTTCTTAATCTGACAAACATGACACCAACATATTTAAGCTTCAGATGAGGTCAAGAGGTTATGCTGTCAATTAAAGTAGAAGTGTAATGCTACTATTTGTTATTCCCTGAGACTCATTTATGATTTCTTCATTTATTTTCTTGTCTTTATTTGTGTAGGAAATGGCAATACATACATTCATTAACATTTGGAAATATATTCACGAGTTAATGAACATCTTAAGTTATCATTTCATTTAATATTAATAATTGACAATAATAATAAAAATAATATAGATGGTAATAGTAATAATGCTAATAATGTGACATATTAGAGTGAAGCAGGGACATTTACTCAAGTTACCAAATACATAAAAGAGGCAAAATAATCATTTAAAACAAATGTATTTTTATTTTTTAAAAGGCGCTAAAAAAGTAGATGGAGAAATTAATGCATACTGATACTAAATCAGTAATTGGATAGTGGCACGTGGGCAAAGTTAGCCTTGGCGCGCTGGACCATGGTTCGCACGGTGAAAGAAACATATAACTGATTTACCGTCTACCCATATGCCAAATTCAATACTTCTCAACTAAATCTTCTCAAAACTCTTTATTATTTTCAACTGCCACTTTATTTTTTCATTTTAAAATTTGTAAACTTCTATTAAGTACACTTTTAATATTAATGGATAGTTTTCATCACTACAAACAGTTTTCAGAATTATTTACTTTCAGAGATAGAGCTATAGCTCCCATCCCGAGGGCACGTGCTCCCGCAAGTGTTTTATTTTTACTACTATATTTATATAATAAAAAATATATTTATATTATTATTAGATTTTTTTAATATGCCCTAATTGTTAACTCTCAATTTCAATTTCAATCCCAAATTAGTTGAAATGGTATTTTATGTATTAATGAATATCATAAAGTATCGTCTATACAATTGGACGAGAATGATAGTTTGATTGTATATATTGAGAGGAAAGTTTTGCGTAATGTTGATAATGAGTTGATCATATAAATATTTCAAGCTATAAAAACCTGTGAGTTTAACTTATAGTAGTAATAGAGTAATTGAATTGTTATGCAGTGAACTTTTTTTTCAATATATTTTATATTTGTATTTGTTTTGTGCTCCTGCTATAAAAAAATATTTGGATCCATCTCTGTCTAATTCTAAAGCAGTCTCCTATAATATTTAAAAAAAAAAATCTGAAAGTTATTACATATTTGTGAATTGAAATTAAGTAAGCCGAACCCAGTTCTAAATTCTAATCAATAAGACTAGCTAGGTATATTACACAAATTTTCTACAAGGATGCGTTCAATTTATCAATTAGCAATTACTCAATATTTGAACCCAATCATGTGCCACTTATATGGATCCATTATTATATATATATATATATATAAATACCCCAATTGACGCAAGCTAGTTAATTTAACTTTAGTTACTTTTATATATTTAATCTTCCCTCGTGCAAATTAACACCATATATGTATATGCAGAATGTATATATTCCCTAATCAGAGCATTTGGATCCCAATGAATGTAATCCACATAGTATGTGTTTTTAACTGATGCATTTTTTTTATATATAGAAGTAAATAATGATATATTTATATCTGGACTGGGGTATATATACTTGATTTGAGTCTTAATTGGAAGGACAATTATATAAAAAGCCAGTTGGAAAATGAAGTTTCTCACATATGAAGTCCGCAGAATGTAAATCCCATATCAATCTGTCAGCTCATCTAGACTGAAAATGACAATGAAAAACTATATTTGTCTTATTGAAGGAAATAAGTAATTAATTATATATGCATCTATATATATAAATAAATATTTGGACTTTTCAGTACTGAGGAGAAATAAAATTGTCATAATATACAACTGCCAATTTGAGTCATCTCATTGCCCTACTTTAACATAAATATGGCACATGATTCCTTCTCTATTCTCTCTTTGAGCCAAAATAATGGTAGATTCATAGCAATGCCAATCAATATGCTACATAAAGTTGGAGACAAACACACTTAATTTCACAATGGTGTAACCTAAGAAAAGGAGAAACATAGAATATGACTATGTGAGAAATAACAAATGAGTATTAATAAAATATATATAAATGACATATATTGTTGGGAATGCAGAGTAAAAGAAAATTATTATTTTAATGAGGTTGTTTGATAATAATGATAAATATATAACTTGATTAATTAATGTTGATAAACTGATTATTAAACTAGAAAAATCTTGTGCTTTGATTTTGTGAGTTAGCTGTATATACAATTTATATAATAACATTGGTCGAGATTTAAAAGTTGGTGGCGGTAACGTCATATAACTATTTTATCAACATCTTATAATATTGCTTTCTGGCCACAAACACAGCTTGAAAGATTCACAAAATGAAAATGAAATAAAGAAAATAAGTGTAAACAGAGAGCATGAGAGGCGGCGAGGAAGAGTGGAGTGTAGTGAGGAGAAGAGGGAAAAGGGTAGAACACCTAAACGTCCATTCCGAGAGCAACCCGGTGAGGCAGTCAAAATATCCAAACCGTAGGATTAACCCAAACCTTAGGTTTAGTGGTAGTAAGGCAACGAGTTTGAAACTGAGTTTACGAGGAAACTCCGACAACCCGAGGATTTCGTCGGGCTTTCAGGCAGCAGAGGCTTGTTGGACGTTTCTCATCAAAACTTTCCGGAGGAGTGCACGGTGATTGACTTGAGGGAGAAGTTTAAGTTTTTGGGAGAGGTAATGGACGTGTTTTGTCCAAGGAAACGTGACAAGTATGGTAAAAGATTCGGATTCGTTAGGTTTTCCAGGAATCAAGACGAGCAAAATCTATTGGAAGGTCTCAATAATACATGGTTCGACTCTTATAAACTTAGGGCTTTCATTCCAAAGTTTGAAAGAGAACCCATAGTTAAGGAAAAGGTGAATCACACTCCTGGTTGCACACCCATTCCCAGCAAAATCAGGGGTAAAAAAGGACCATGTTACCTTCGCAGATGCAGTACTGAGAGACGGATGATAATCCAAGAAAGAATAGTGAGGAAACTGTGTATTACCAATCCTCCGAGACAGAGAGAGATCGGCTCAAGGAGTGTTTTACGGGTGCTTTAAAAAGGAAATTCTCTTGGGAAGAGTATCAGGAGGAGATGAAGAGCGAATGTGGTGAAAATTTAATACTGAAGAATATGGGGGGCAACCTAATTCTTATACAAAGTGCATCTGCTAACTCAACGGGTGATGTGATTAAGGGCTTTGATGAGTGGTCAACGTTCTGGTTCGATTGGGTTAGACCATGGCAGCCAATCGACGTTAACAATCATCGGCTTGTGTGGACAAGATGGTATGGCGTACCAATACATGTGTGGTTGAACAAATTTTTCTCCCTAGCATGCGCGAAAATGGGTTTGTTTATGAAACTAGATGTCCTATCTGAGAAGAGGGCCCGTCTAGATTTTGCGAGAGTGTTAATCTCTACGTCATTTACAGCGGTGACTCCAAAACACATCAGGGTATGGATTGATGGAATCTCTTTCAATCTTCGTATCGAGGAAGAATCCTGTTGTGGTTGCGAGACGAGAACGGACACCAATGAAGATTCAAGTGATTCAGAATCGGAACACGAATGGTTGGAACACCCCGGTGATTCAACAGGCCGTGCGGAGGCAGACCTGCCAGATGGAGAATTCTCGGAAGTTTTTTCCGATGGGAAAACGGTGGGAAACCAAACCGTCCCCGAGGATGGAGGCGGCGGAGGGCATGCAATTAATGACGTGTATAATAATGATACACCCTCGTTTGTCGTAGCGCCGCAGTCTCGGGAGTTGACAGTCGAAGCACGCACAATAATTTTGGATATAATAACTGAAGTTCTCGAAAACCAACCAAACAGGCCGATTTTGTCTCCGGTTGAAGGGGCCCACTTAATTAATAACTCTGGGAATCAATTATTTGAAGAGCATGCTTCAAGACCGCAGGTCTCTAGGCCCAGTGAAGTGTACGTGGGGGGGAATAATTTGGTTTTGGGCCAAAATATGGGAGTGGATTTGGGTGGGCCATCTAAGCCTCAAAATGGGGTCACGAGGGAAATCCACAGCCCAGCTCATTCGGGCTTTAAGGATAATGCCGAACAGAAGCTGATTATGGGCCTATCAACTATGGCATTGAAGGAAATAATTGACCCGAGTGGGGCGGTGACCCATGATAATTTAGAAACCGAATTTTCTACGGTCCCACTTGATCTCAGTGGGTCACAGGTGGCTCCAGCTACAGAGTTAAATGATACATCTGATAATCCCCAATCTCCTAAATCTATCCCTCAGGCAATTTCGAATCCAGAGTCCAGCATACCTGATGAAGATGCCATGCCTATGAATTCTGAATCGTCACAGTTGGCTCCATCCCCAGAGTTTATAGATTCACTCGCGAAAATCCAAGCTCTTAGCGATATTCCTCAGGCGACTACAAATTCGATTTTTGGCAAAAATGATATTGTTGCCACATCCATAATTCCTGTATCGGCGACCCTCAATCGTCCTCGGAGCGAGCAGAATTTCGGCCCTCATAAGAGGCCGATTCCAACGGAGAAGAAAAAGGGCAACAGTAAATCAAATGTTGATAAGAAAAAATCAAGACCCCCGAGGCACCCGGGAAAAAAATGGAGAAAGAGGTCTGGGCCGATTTTATGGGAAATATGATCTCGGAGGAAGACATCCAAGTGTTTAAAAAAGACATGCGGAATCGTACGATGCGGTGATGATGACTCAATATCCAAACACATCAGGGATCAGGCTATTAAAGCCTGGAACTTTGGAAAGAACATCGGACTCAATCATGGTGGTGATGACGAGGAAATGGTATCAAGCCTGGTGCAATTGGAAGAAGCAGAATCGAGCAGAACAAAGGAAGCCAAGGAGAATTCAAAAGTAAGTTTCCCATGAAGCTTGTCTCATTTAATATTAGAGGACTAGGGAGTACAGTGAAGAGGAAAGAGGTGTTGAATCTAAGATTGAAGTTGAGATTTGATATATGTTGTTTACAAGAAACAAAAATAGAAAGTATGGATACTAATTTATGTAAATCAGTATGGGGGGATGATAATTTTGGGTGGGCTGGGAGAAATTCGGTTGGAAGATCGGGAGGTATCCGACACTGTGGAGCTTGGATACATTTGTAGCTTCTAGTCAATGGGATATGGAAGGGGCGGTGATCGTAAATGGGTATTGGGGTCCAGAAAGGATTAGGTGCTGCATAATCAACATATATGCACCATGTCAAGCAAAGGAGAAAGAAGAACTATGGGATAGACTGAACCTGGTTGTTAATCAATTCGGGGATTGCTGTCTATGCCTTGCAGGGGATTTCAATTCAATTAGAACCATCAACGAAAGAGTGGGACAGAGTATTGCTACTAACAAAAGGGAGATTACGAATTTTGATAATTTCATTCAAGATACAAAGCTGCACGATCTACCAATTCATGGTAGAAGTTTCACCTGCTACACGGCAGACGGAAAGTGCAAGAGCAGAATTAACAGGATCTTAGTCAATGATGATTGGCTAGCAGAGTGGTCTTCGGCATATGTGAAGGTCCACCAACGGACGGTTTCTGATCATTGTCCTCTATTTCTCGAAACAAAAACGGTGGATTGGGGGCCGAGACCTTTTTGTTTTGTGAATGCTTGGGGTTGCCATCCGGAATTCAGCTCGTTTATTGAAAATTCGTGGAAGAAGTATGAGGTCAGTGGGTGGGGAAGCTTTATTGTGAAAGAGAAATTAAAGCTACTCAAAAGCGACCTTAAACGGTGGAATATGGATATCTTTGGCTCACTGGACACCAAGATTGAGAAACTTAAGGCTGATATTCAGGAGATCGACTTATGGGACGACGTCTTCGGGCTTGAGGAGGAAGAAATAATCAAAAGAAAGTCAGCAACAATGACCTATTTGAAATCTGAATCTTTAATAGCCTTTATGGGCTCGAGAAGCAAAAAAAGTCGGATGGTTGAAAGATGGAGATATGAATACAAAGCTATTTCATAGATCGATCAATGCTCGTAGGAAAGGCAACGAAATAGTTGGCATGAAAATCAATGGGGCTTGGTGTGAAGATGTAAAGACGGTCAAGGAAGGCATCCAGGAACACTTTAAAAGACTTTTCAGCAAAAAACTCAAGATGTAGACCGACTCTGGCCGGAGAACCTCTTCTCTCTCGCCGATTGTCTTGTGAAGAAAACTCTCTACTCTTTGCCCTTTCTCGAAAACTGAAGTGAAACAGGCGATTGATGATTGTGATAGCTCCAAGAGCCCGGGACCTGATGGCTTCAGTTTTTGTTTCATCAAGCAATGTTGGCACGTGATAAAGGAGGATTTTATGAGAATGTTCCATGAATTTCACAAACAATGGGAAATTAGTCGAAACTTCAACCCATCTTTTTATCGTACTAATTCCCAAGAAGGATGATGTCGAGTGCTGTCGATTCTGAGACCAATTTCTCTCATCGGATGCTCGTACAAGATCTTGGCAAAAAGTTCTAGCGTCAGTTAAGCAAAGTGATGGATGGGATCATTTCTGAGAATCAAAGTGCTTTCATTGGCAAGAGAAATATTCTTGATGGGGTTTTGATATTGAATGAGATGATTGCTGAGGCCAAAAGGAGGAAATTACAAAGAGTTTTTTTCAAGATAGATTTCGCCAAGGCGTACGACTCTGTGGATTGGGATTTTCTCGATCTTATTGAGCAGTTCAACCATCACAAATGGAGAAAATGGAAGCTTGTGTATCTAGTGCATTTAATCGATATTGGTAAATGGCGACCCAATGCATTTAATTCAAACTTGAGAGGGGTCTAAGACAAGGTGATCCCTTATCACCTTTTCTTTATCTATTGGTTGCAGAGGGACTTAGTCTGCTGATTTCAAGAGCAACAGAAATGGGCTTTTTTAAGGCAGCAGTGGTGGGTAGCGACAATATAAAAGTTTCACATCTTCAGTACGCGGATGATACAATTTTGGTGGGAGATGCAAGCATGGAAAATGCCTACACCATGAAACAAATCTTGAGAAACTTTGAATTGCTGTCCGGATTGAAGGTGAATTTTGATAAATGCAGTGTCATGGGAGTGAATGTGGATAGAGGAAGGCTGGAAATTATGGCGAATAATCTTGGGTGTGTGGTGGGGGATATCCCGTTTTCGTATTTGGGTGTTAGAGTGGGTATATGCCAAAAAAGTTTAAGTGAATGGGGAGGCTTGGTGCGAGAAATTTACATAAAAAATTTTTAGGAAAAATCTCCTTCGGGGGACGGATTACTTTGCTAAAATCAGTTTTGTCTTCGTTGCCGATATACCACTTCTCTTTTTATAGTTTACCGAAAAAAACCCTGAGTGATTTAACCGCTTTACAGCGTATTTTCTTGTGGGGTGGGAGTGAAGATAACAAAAAAACATCGTGGATAAACTGGAGTTCTTTGTGCAATTCGAAACTTTGGGGGGGGGGGTAGGAATTAGGGAATTGGGTGCTTTTAATAGAGTGTTATTAGGGAAGTGGGTGTGGAGGTACCTAGTAGAGGAGAAAAGATTGTGGGTAAGGGTGTGAAGTCGTTGTATGGAAGATTGGAGTTGAGGGAGTCGGGACACTTCTTTATGGGTAGAAAGTAGATGGTCTAGTTGGTGGAAAGATGTGATAGACGCGTCTCGGGTGAGGGAGGGAGATGGTTTTGGACACAAATTGAGAGAATAGTTGGGGATGGGGGTGACATTGATTTCTGGAATAGTGTTTGGGTTGGGGATAAGGAGTTAAAATGTACTTATCCTAGACTATTTAGATTTGTGTGAGAATCAAGGGGGTGTCGGTGAGGGAGATGGGGGAGTGGGTAATAGGGTCTTGGGTGTGGAATTGGAAGTGGAGGCAGTGCTCTTTGATAGGGAAAAACACATACTAAATAAGCTTGTGAATGACATTAACATTATCCATTCTGAGGAAAACACCAAAGATGGATGGAGATGGAAGCAAAATCGAGAGGGATATTTTACAACGAAGACGGCGTATAGATTGCTCAGACCGGATGAAGCCTCGAACAACATTGGGAGAGGAGGATTGATAGTTTTCAAGAAAATATGGAGTAAAATTGCTCCAATAAAAGCTTCGGCGATGGCATGGAAGTTACTTTGGGGGATTACCAACAAGACCAAACCTTGAGGAGGCATATTCTTCCACAAAACTCGACGACGAAGTGCCCATTATGTAAGTCCTCCCCCGAGTCAGCGGACCACCTATTCTTTGACTGTTCTAAATCCATGGCTATTTGGAAATCGTGTTTTAATTGGCTAGACATACCAGTGGCATTACCTAACAAAGCTCATGACCATTTCATGGCTATGTTTGGCATGTTACCCGGTAAGAAAGGCCACAATGTTGCCATTGGATTATGGATTTGTGTGGTGTGGTTGATTTGGAAAGGGAGAAATGATTTTGTGTTTGAAGGAAAAAACTTTAACGAGGTGAAAATCATAGACGAAATCAAAGGACGTTTGTGGAGCTGGTGCTCTCTCAGATTTCCCTATTTTGTAATTACTCTTTTAAGGATTGACTAGCATCACTCAGGATCTGTCTAGACTGCTAGTGACTCTGTTTCTACTGTACAGGGGTGTTTTATACCCATTTTATGTTATTAATAATACCATTTTTGCTGACCAAAAAAAAAATGAAATAAAGAAAATAAGTATGTGAATAAATTTGTAATTAAAATATATCGTAAAGAATAGCTCTCGTATTAATAACGTGTTCATTTTTACATGTTTAATTTTGACAAGGACAAATCATTTTGGAAGACAAATGTTTTCCACAAGGAACAAAATTGAATTTTTCTAAAAATTAATAACTTAATTCAAAAGATGAATATTATTGATTCAATTTCTCAAATTGACGATAAGAGACATTATTTATAAGCAAAAAAATCCTAAGGAAATTCGAAGAGAAATAAATCAAATTTAAAAAGGGCCGGCTTGAAACAAGTTTAATTAATGATAAACTCTAGATCTCATATATCATGGCCAAAGAGGGCCAAAGACCCGTTTTGACCATGTGTTTTTAGATCTCGTTGAACGTGTTTTGAATTTTTTTTTTTGACTTTAATAAGCGTAACGATGATTTTGAAAACTAGGCTCGATTTTTCTCACGATCCTTTGCAACCCGCATACTGAACCCATTCTTTGTCAGATTGTCATGAGTCACCCTTCTCAAAATTGTTAAAAATATTGTTTTATATGCTAAAAAGTATATTTATCAAATTCTCCTTAAACCTAATTTACATTATTTTAAAATTGTTAAAACTCTGTCACCAAGAATGCGCCTTAAACCATTATCTTCATTATGTTAATTATTATTGTTGCGTATTGACTTCTGTTTCTATTTTCTTTAATTTGCACCAATAATATAGTTGCTAATTAACCTAGTGACCACCAAATTCATCGGTATGATATCATGATAAATAAAATTTTGAACTTATGCAAAGAAGAAGAAGATGCTTCAAAAATTACTGCCCATACGTGCCACAGCTCGGATCCTCTGTTCTATTTCCCTATTTTATCTACTATTTCACATTCTAAATTAATGAAAAGTGTACATTTCACAATATCTACAAATATGAGAATAACACCCTAACATAACAAAATAATCTATTTAAGAAATTGTATTGATTTAAGCAAGAGTAATTAATGTCTACCATATATACACACACATACATACACGTACATATAATATAAATTTGTTAATAGTATAATATACACTTAATGTTCAAGATAATGTCTATTTAGGAGTATATATATACACGTAATGTTTAAGATAATGTCTATTTAGGAGTATATATATATATTATAATTAAATTTGTTAATTATAAATTGAAATACATATATATATTATAATCTTAAACTATCATATATAATTATATATATATATATATATATATATATATATATATCGTCTAAATCCAATAAAAAAATATAAAAAATTATTAAAAGAAAATAAAAACATGTTTTTTTACTTAATTATAGTCAAATTTTACGTTCTAACATTTGCATATCTTAATATATTAAAATACATGCATATAAATGAGATATGTATATAATACATAAAAATGTTATATTAATTATATCAAATTTGATTATAACTACGCACAAATTTTGTATGAAATTATTGAGTTTACTTGTAAAAAAATTTAATATTTTTAAATATTGAAAATTTCATAATTTTTTATAACATATATTCTCAGTTTTTTCTTCTAATAAATTTTCATATTTTTTTAATTGAATTTTAAATTTTATATGGTATATTAAGCTTATAATATACAAACTCCAATTAATGTTTAACAAACATAACTATTGAATCGGATCCCTTGTTCCATTTTTCTATTCCATCTACTATTTCACATTCTAGAATAATGACAAGTGTACATTTCACAATATCTATAAATATGAGAATAACACCCTAACATATCAAGATAATCTATTTAGGAAATTGTATTTATTTAAGCAAGACTAATTAATTCCTACCGATTCTCATTCCGAAAAATCTTATAAAAATATTTAGGCTTAATTGCAAATAAAATCATCACTTTTCACTGAATTGCAATTTAATCTAAACTTTTAGATAATTGCAAATAAATAAACACCTTTAAATATTGTTGTAAATTAGACTTATTAACAATACTTTTTGTGCCCGAATCTGATTTTACCAATCGATATAATCATCCTTTAATCTAAATATTATCATTTTACGTAACAAAAAACCTATTAAAATTATCACGTAAGATAAACGGGCACAAAGAGATTCGTACATAAGCCTAACTTACAACAATATTTAAAAGTGGTGATTTAATTGCAATTATTCAAAAAATTAGATTAATTTGCAATCCAGTGAAAAGTGGTGATTTTATTTGCAATTAACCCAAATATTTATAATTGATTAACTTAAGACTATATATATTATTCAATAGTTAAGTTTGTTAAATATTAATTGGAGTTCGTATATTATAAACTTAATTTACCATATAAAATTTAAAATTCAATTAAAAAAATATGAAAATTTATTAGAAGATAAAACTGACAACGTATGTTATAAAAAAATAAAAAAAAATAATGAAAATTTCAATATTTTAAAATATTAATTTTTTTTTGAAGTAAACTCAATAATTTCATATAAAATTTGTAGTAGTTATAATTACATTTGAGCAAATTCTCATGTGCGCCATTTGCATCAAATCAATTTGGTGCAATTTAATTTTAGGAGTTCTTTTTCTTATTTTTTTCAGTTTTAGTTTTTTTTTTTTTCAATTTCAGTTTTCTTTTAACTTTAATTTCAGTTTTATGTTTTTTTTTTCCTCGACCCGGACCTAAACCCGGCCCGAGTGGTTCATGGTTCACTCGGCCCAAGTGGTTCATGGTTGAATGGTTCATATATGATTTGGGTTCAATGTTTTAGGGGTTAGGGTTTAGAGTGTATAGTTCATCCAAATTAAAATTGAATTCAATTACACCAATTTGAATTGGTGCATGCACTAATACACATTTGGGCTTGGACAGCTGTGAAAAATGACCTTGGAGAGCGGTTTTAACATCAAAATCCAAGCTTGGACAATCGATAAAAACCATTTATCAAGCAAAGCATTTGGACGGCCGGTTTCAACCGATTTGCAAGTTTAATCTTGACATTGGTTGATAACCGTTGTCCATGCCTTTGTCTTGACAACGTTGGGTTATCAACCATTGTCTAAGTCAATTTTTTTTTTAAATTCGTTTATTATTTTTACATAGGCAATGATTTCATTTGTCTAAGCCAATATTTTTTTAATTATTAATTTATATTTTAAAAATCCTATAATAAAACTATAAACCAAAACTTATATATATCGTCCAATACCATAAACCATAAACCAAAAATCCTATAATAAAACCATAAACCAAAACTTATATCACATATATATACCAAAACATCAAATAAATTAATAAACATACACATCATGAAATAAATAAACATACAATCATAAACATATATCGTCCAATACACCAAAAACATGAAATATATATCATCACAAATATATAAAAGAAATTACATGCTACCAAAATTTCAAACAACGTTAAGTCAATATCGTATGAATATAAAATTGATTGTAAAAAAGGTTGGCGCCCAATCGTTTTTCCATTTCTCCGATCTTTTCTTAGAGTAAGAATTGAGCTCACGTTCATAGACAAACCGCAAAACAACGAATCAATCAATATAGTATGAATTTTTATTCAATTAATAATAATTTAAATAAATCGATAAATTGACTTTACATTGAGAGGAATGTTCGTTAGAGAAAGCGGATTATGTCTTCAATAGAGCAATACACAAAATGTCCACAATGTTCATTTTTGTTGATTAACAATTCACTTTATTTAATAAATCAAAAGAAACAACATTTAATATAGCGGAAAAAACAAAATTCAATAAAGTCTTACATTTCTTTTTAGCACTTGTTTTTTTTTTTTTCGTTTTTTGGTTGACCTTTCTCGTTCATGACCATAAATGTTAACAAGATCCGGATTGCCATATTCATCATCATCTCTAATTATTCTCCGGTATGGGCGTGGATTTGCGGGATCATCGAAAGATGGTGCAGAATGAGTGAAGTTTTGAAAAGGATCATCAATTATGTCAACATCTTCATCGACATGGTCGCTAATCTGAAACTATTGTTAAATTTATTTGACGAACCACAATGGACCATTTCTTATTAACCGGGTGGGGACATAGAAAACTTGTTGAGCTTGTCGACCATTATGTAAGTGGTCGTCTCGTATCCCACATTCTTCAAATCAGCATTTGAACCCGAACTTTCAACTTGGACCCTCAAGGGATCCTCACCCAACTACACTTGAAGATTGGTTGACAAAGTGAACAACATAGTCGAAGTTCCCAAATGTTGACAATCTGTCCAAAGTAAGTAGTATTTGATTGATCCTTTGCGATTGCGATAATGGACACTCCACTATTCTGCAGATAGTACTTGTGGCATCATGATCTCTCGTATAAAATGTGTATCCGTTGCTAAGATAACACTTGTATGAATACACATGTCTATCGGGCATTCAGTATAACCACTTAACTTTTTCATTCATCGATTCTGTTTCCGTGACAACATATTTGCTACATAACCATTGAACCGGTCAACAAAGCGTGCGATTGTGCTCAACTTCAATCCATGATCTATCTCGGTGGGATTTTTCGACAAGTGATCGCGTGTGCTTGGTCAATAAAAGGAAATGCGTCGACCGTGTTGTGGAAGCACGCAAGTGCATCCGTGTTAGTTCCTCCATGCTAACACTTACGGGTTGACCACCGGTAATGCCTTCACCATCCATCCTAAAACCGGAAGTCAATTGCATCGACATTCGGAATAAATTCGGATAAAAGATTTGCTTCTTCTACTAAATAGCGTTACGCAATGCATCCCTTACGGACTTATTCATCACATATCCTTTGAGCACTTTCATATATCTCTACACCATACATCCATCGTGATCGAAAGGGGACCACACATCATTGTCTCGTGTACCAAATGAATGGTATTAGGTGAACCATTATATCAAAAAAAATGATGAAGGAAATACATCTCAAGCTCTGAGAGAGTCCCCCACAATAACCGAAAACCAAGCAATTTTCTAGGATCTATGACCTTGCTACTCATTGCCTTGAAGAACCAACATAACTTTGTTATGGTTATGCACACATTTTCGTGCAAGATAGAGCGTATTGCAATGGGCAAGAAAGTCTCCATGATGACATGATAGTCATGCGATTTGATTCATCGGGTCTCACGTCATCATCGATACAAGTCTCTCGTATGTTGGAGGAATAACCTCTAGTACTTTCACATCCTTTAGCGGTGAAGTAACTCTTTTCTCTCATTCTTGGACAAAATTAATGCGGCGAGGAGGTAAAACGGTTGACCCCTTTCTCTAGGCATATGTTTTAATTTCGCTCTTATTCCCATATCAATCATATCCATTCTTGCATTGTAACCATCCTTGGACTTCTTATCAGCTAGGAGAGAGTGTTGAGCAATTTTGGCACAAACGTTCTTCTCAGCGTGCATTAGATCGATGAAGTGTCTAACATACAACTCTTTCCAATAGGGCAATTGAAAGAAAATTGATTCCTTCTTCCAACCGCTAGTGGGGACACTCTTTGCGAAGATATTTCCATCTTGTGTGTCGATATTCTTCATCTCATTCAATACATCCGAAACGACAATATCGTGGTGCTTCACCTATCTCAATTGTGCCATCGAATTACGTACTTATGGGTTGGGTCCAACCAATGTCCCATATAAACGGTCTTCCTACAATGTCTCAAGTGAATGTGATGTGTCTTCTTGGTACAACAAGGACATGCATCGGCCCCCTTTCAAACTATATCTAGATAGATTCCGTAAGCGGGAAAGTGTTGATAGTTCCAAACAAAGATGGCCTTCAACTTGAAATTCTCCTTTCTACAAAGCATCATACACATCGAACCCTCATCCCACATGAGCTTCAAGTCCTCTATCAAAGGGCCAAATATACATCTATGTCGTTACCGGGTTGTTTGGGTCACGATATCAACATAAACAACATCATGTAAGTGCGCTTCACGCACAACTCGTGTGAAAGATTATAAACTAACGTAATTTAATTGGCCGTATCTTTGTGGTTGGTACTTTGGATGAAAACAGATTCAATTGAGAGTGCAAGACTTGAAGTGTCGTGGATCGGTGCCAAATTATGGATTCGACATCGAATGTCTTTTTATGAATCGGCGAGGTGTCTTAAGATTCCATCTTTGATCCTATCATCATGATGCCATCTTAAATTTCTAGCATGGATGTGTGCTATACATTCTCCGAATCTTGGTATTATTGGAAAGTACCACATCACCTCGCGGGATATTTATTTTTCTTATATCGCTTTAGTCCACACTTGGGACATTTATAAAGTCTTTGCGATACTCCTTTTGAAATAAAGATACAATCACCGGGACAAGCATGAATTTTTCGATGTGTTAATCCGATGGACTTGAGCATTTTGTTTAGCATCATATGCTCTCTTAGGCGAGACATTTCCATCGGCAATAGACCACTAACTATTTCAAAGATACTTGTGAAGCACTCATTCGGACAATTGGTGAGATCTTTTAGGTTGAACAATATCAACACGGTTACGGTTTTGTTGCCTTTTACACCCGGCCACGGTGGTAATCCAAAAGAATCCCTTAACTTCTCGACATATAAGGGTGATCTCGCAGATCATCGTCATCCCCACTTGATGTATCAACGATCGAGACATCATCGAAATATCCACATCCTGTATCTTCAAACCTAAAGTAAGTTTCTAGGTTCTTGAGCTACATACATCTCATCTCTCACCATAATATGTCCAAAGCGGTATATATTTTATCAATAAGTGAATCATCAAGTGGTCAAAACAGACTTTCTCGACTAACGGTTTTTCCATTCATACATTTCCAACACGGACATGGAATGTACCGAAATTTGCAAAGGTTAAGTGCATGATTACAAAATTCTTTCACCCCATTTCTTATACTCATCGATAATTGATCTTTCGAACCCACTTTCGATCCATATAGAACTAAGATGCCTATAGAAAAGACAATATGAAGTGTTTCTCAAGATAATGTATCCTAATGTATTAAACCTAAAAGTATTAAACCTAAAAGTATTACAATCCTAATGTATAAAACTTGCATATAGAATGTGGTAGTACCTAAGGTTTGTATATTGCATATGTATCTAAGGATTTGTTGCATCTCAAAACAATGTATATAACCTAATGTACCATCATTAATCATCTAAAGCAACACACTACTATCCATTCACCAAATCATCAAATTAATATAACCAAAATATATCCTAACAATATATATATATATATATATATATATATATATATATATATATATATTCATCTCTAACAAGTTGTTCATCTCTAACACTAACAACATTAATCCTAATAAATTAACACTAATTTATGCTTAAATCCTCACACAAGCATACTATCAAACACCTTGAGTGCATCAAACACCAATATATATACACCAATATTTTAAGATCAAATTTGATTTCGAATTAATTACAAGTACACTGCCAATTAATCAAACTTCTACGTTAATTTATCATCAATTTAGTCCAACCTCAATTCTCAAATGAATCGGAAAGTTATGCTATCAACTTCTACGTTAATACTATCTTTAGTGGTTTGTATCAAACACCAACCTCAACCTCACCTTCTCGTTAATACTATCAAACACCAAGTTATCTTTATCAACTTCTCGTTAATACTATCAAACACCAAGTTATGCAAACGTTAATACTATCTTTAGTGGTTTGGTTTGAAATAAATTAGGAACCTTGAAGGAGAAAGAAAAAATGAGAATTTAGGGCTTACGGTTCGATTTGGGGAAGAGGGAGGAGGAATTTAGGGCATGGTTCGCGATTTGGGGAAATATAAGAGGTAATGGAAAAGGCACGGCGGCAATGGCGGAATGGGAGACAATGAGTTCGATTAGGGTAGAGGAAGGAGACAATAGCTTGATTTAATTTGGGGAAAAAAATTGAAGTCCTGTCCCGCGATTTGGCCTTGAATTAAAATTTTAGAACACTTGAAGCGGTTTGGAACATTGTCCAAACAAAACCTGGACAGCGGTTTAAAACCGTTGTCTAACCCCTTGCACATCGGTTGTCAACATTTGTCTAAGTGTTAAACTTGGACACGTTGAATTTGAAATTATATTCTTTTTTTTTTTTTTTTTAAAAAAACGAAAAAAAGTTTGTCCAAGTCTTAATTGCAAGCTCAAATGTGTAGTAGTGATGGGTGCACAGGAGAGTGACTCTTAAATTTGATGTAATTAATATAAGATTTTTATGTATTATATACACATCTCATTTATATACATGTATTTTAATATATTAAGATATACAAATGTTAGAATGTAAAATTTGACTATAATTACGTAAAAAAAAATATGTTTTTTTCTTTTAATTATTTTTTATATTAGATTTTAGACTATATAAATATATATATATATAATTATATATGATAGTTTAAGATTATAATATATATAAGTATTTCAATTTTTAATTAACAAATTTAATTATAATATATATATACTCCTAAATAGACATTATCTTAAACATTACGTGTATATATTATATACTCCTAAATAGACATTATCTTAAACATTACGTGTATATATTATATACTCCTAAACAGACATTATCTTGAACATTAAGTGTATATTATACTATTAACAAATTTATATTATATGTACATGTATATATATATATATATATATATATATGTGGTAGACACATTAATTACTCTTGCTTAAATCAATACAATTTCTTAAATATATTATTTTATTATATTAGGGTGTTATTCTTATATTTGTATACACTGTGAAATGTACCCTTGTCATTAATTTAGAACGTGGAATAATAGATAGAATAGGGAAATGGAACAAGAGATCCGACCGACTATTCCATGCAAATAAGCGTCATATATACTTTTTACTAGCCATAATTAATATATACCATGCAAATGTGGACCGAGGCATAAATGTCCATCGCCTGCAAAAGCTGTGCTCTGATCCCATGATAATTTAAATAAATTTAGGTATATATCAACCACACATATATATTATCCCACAAATTTAATACTCCAAAATGTAACGACGACAATGTGTGACAAATTAAACTTCAAATAATAATTCTTATTGCTAGTACAATATTTTTTTTTTACCAAACTTATTACACAAAGAATCTACTTCAAATAATAATTCTTATTTCACAAACTATAAACAAACTTTCGGCATTGCCTTCTTAACTGAAATGATCTATTAATTTATTCTCTCCAACCTCTTAAAAAGTTTTTAAGTTACCTTAAAAATAAATTAAATGTTGTAACTTGTATATAAGAATTGTGAGTTAAACAATTTAATCTTAAAAAAGTGAAAACTTAAATTGTTCTTTTTCTACCGATTACATTGCACGCATGCATACCTTAATTTCTTGAGAAGGTCTTGTGTGAAATATTGCACACTAGTGTTATATGCAATACCACACAAATAAGAAAAAAAGACTGAAAATTCGCGAGTTGGCTGGGGCGGGTCGAGGCGCGGGTCGGGGCGCGGGTCTGGTGAACTAATATATATTTATTGAAGGATATATTTATTAAATATATGTTGTAGCCTAGTGGTTCAGGTTTGTTGTTAATATATTTGGTCGCAAGTTCAATTCTTAATGAACACATAATTTTTTATTTTTTTTTGTCAGGTTTTTATGTGTTACTACATCTATGTTTAAGTGTTACTACATTGTTATATTGAAATAACTTCATAAACTAACGTAACACACAAATATTCATATGGTAACACATGAGTATTCACATAGTATTGCGACATGTATACAATATTACATATTACTAAAAAAACAAGTGTTACTACATGAATAAAAAGTGTTACCCTATGAAGAATAATGTGTTACCACATGAACAAAATCAGTACAAACGCGAAAAGAAATCTTCAGTCCAACATTACATATTTAAACAACAACTTGATGTATTACTACATGAACAAAAGGGTGTTACCCTATGAACAAAAGAGTGTTACTAAACGAACAAAAACCAGTACAAGCGCGAAAAAAAATCACCAGTCCCAAATTACAGATCAAAGAACAGCGTGAGAAGAGAAGCTTTATTCAATCAAATTCCATACAACAACAACAACAACAACAACAAAAATATCAGAAGCAATATTAATTTATTCAAATCGTACAAATTAATTTGAAACACATATATATTTCTTCATATCGGAGACGGTCAAGAGATCGCTGGTAAGCCTAAGCACCTCGTCGGAAAAAATCTGATAGATCGCGAAAGAAGTAGAACCTAGATCGCGAGGAAGAAGAAACAGCGAACGCAAATCCGAATGGCATGGGCCTGACCCGCGAGAAATAAAAGAGCCCTAATTTAGGCTAATTGCACATATCACTTGTATGGAATATTGCATACAAGTTTTTGCGTAATTTCTTCCAATTAAAATAAGTAATTTTTTTTTTTACTTGGAGTGGATTGGAATATTTGTTGGGATTATACTAGAAAGTATGCTTTTACTTTGTATAATCAAAACTGAATTTCGAACTTATTTACTGAAATAAATTGTTTATCACTGATGCTTTAAATATCATCGAATGTTACATATATTTCTTTGCATAAACTGTTCAATAAATCGTCGTGTTACATTGTAGTTAATTTAGTGATACCCGGATCACGAGAAGATTAAATTAACAAGATCCCTTGTAACTAAAAAAAGTACGCCATTCACGACCTAGATGGAAATGAACAATCCATCGTGAAAGGTTGAAGTGTAAGGCTCGGATTGGCTTGTCTTGACCTAGAGATTACACTAGTTCATGACTGATGCACTGAATAGGACCTATAGGAGGACAAATTCTTCAGAACTGAACAAGGAGGAATTAGACCTCAGTGGTTCGTTAGTTTCCGGTATGGATAATAATGTTGAACCGTTCCTTGACCAAGGACAAAAGATATTAATTCATGGAAAGCTATTTCAGTGACTTGAATTAATTAATGGGCTAGATAATCTTAAACACGGGAAATAATAGCCGAGCCATATTGGTATAATATGGGTTAAGATGGATAGTGCAATATTAATTATGTAGTGGGATTAATTAATATTTATGGGCTTGAATAATATTGTGGCTCAATATTGATAATTCAAGATCCATTGGAAGATCCAATCTTAATTATCTTAAAGGCCCCCTAAGTAGCCCAACATATAGTCCAATAACTGAAAAATGTGTTTAAAATAAAATAAATATTGTTGCTTATTTTTTCCATTATTTTCGAAATTTATGGATAAAAAGGGGAGAAAGATTTTCTTTGAATTTTGTTATGTAATGAAGATATGTATTCTTGGAATACAAGATTATCTCATTAAATTCAAGAAATCTCCCACATGGTTATTCATGAAGAAAATTTCGAAAATTTTGAAATATAAAGGGCAAGAAAGATTTTCTTGATTTTCTTGAAAAGATATTATGGAAGATATGTATTTCTTGAAATACAAGAATATCTCATAAATTCAAGAAGATCCAAATCTTGGATTCTTGCCTATAATTTCGAAAATATCCCATAACAAGGAGTAGGTGGGATTTTGTGGAATATTATAATTATGAGAAAAAGAATATAGGAGATATATTCAAGATTTCTTGGAGATCAAGAAAAAAATTTCCCACATTATTTTTTGCCCAAAATTTTCGACCACCTATGCTCTATAAATAGGGGATGACTCTTTCATTCCCAAGTACAATTCCATGTGCTGGAAAAATTAGTAAATCCACAAAGGTGGTGCAACATAATTTATTTTCCTTTTGTTAATTGTTCGCAAGTGTCCTACCACCGGATAGTCGAGCAAGGATTAAGGGAATACTTGAGAAGTTCTTTTGGTGAGTCTAATCAACCAAGTCATTGTCATCCCAAGAGGTATGTTCACGTAAACTCGTAGAATTCCGCATGCGTAGGATTTACGTGAATTAATTATATGCATGATTTATTGTTGGATTATTATTTGAATTAATATATGATTAATTCATGCTAGTAATAATTATAAGAATTAAATTTATATTTAAATATTCACCCCGAATAGATCTATACAACTTATTCCTCAACAATATTTTTTTATGAGAATAGTGATATTTAAGAAGTAAAGTTAGTTTTAAAAAAATGGAATAGAGATGAGAAAGTTTGCAAGTGCAAAGCAGATTGATGGATGGGGGCCAACTCCTCTGATCTGTCCATATATTTTTGGGTGGATTGTCACGTGAATCTCACCCCTTTCCTCTCACTGGACCACAATCATCATTTTCCTTTTCAAAATATTAATAATATAAATAATTTATTATCCCTTCAATTATATATATCCCTCACCTCACGTTCCTAAGGAGGCCGCACGTGTAACTCTTTTTTAACCCTCATTTTTCTTTTTACTATTTTCTTGAAACTTAATTTTTTTTTTGGAAAGGAAAACAAACTAGTACATATATATATTCGGATTAAATTATTTCTTGTTACAAAATTATTGTTTGGTTTTATGGCGTCTTGTTTAGGTACCCAGCTTATAGTTCATAGTATTATTGTGTTCAATTACATGTATTTAAGCGTTAGTTAATAACCTTCAGCTAGTCGCCACAAGAAATAATGGAGTATATTATATAATACCCTATTTGTAGGTTAAAATCAACATAATAAATTCTGAGAGATAATTATAATTTATATCACATATTTTACGGAATTTGGAAGGGGTATACGATAATCTAAAAAGAAAGATCTTTTGGACATTCTTGCTTATATACTTTCGGGGATACGGGTCCTGACAAGTTTAATTTAGATCTAGGGCGGAAAAAAAAAGGCCTTATAAACAATAATATTAAAAATAATAAAGCATTACATTATGCACATGTATAAAAAATAAAAATAAAAATATAAAATAAGATCTAAATTATTTATTTAAACCTTTTAATAATAATACATTCATATCAATATTTTAAGTTTAATTCGCATTTTTTAACAATCTAAAAGAAATTATAAAGACAATAATTCTATAATTACTAATAATAACATAGTGTGTGTTACATATTTTTATTAATACTAGTGCATTATGATGTGCTGAATAGGACCTACATAGATGTAATTCTTCCAAACTGATTTAAAGAATGAAGAATTAGACCTCAGTGTTTGTTGATTTCTTAATCTCTGTCACTTAAATAGAATTGTATGTAGTTAATATTTATTGCTTTGATTTATTATGGGTAGAGAATCAAAGATATTCGATACTTTGTATTTTGGGCAATATTATTTATTACATGACAATTGCTAAGATTTAACACAGAGAAACATGTGTTTGGAGAGTCTTGCTTGATTATGTCCCCTTGGTGGGCTCGAAAGTTTTATCATATTAAATGTTGCAAGTGGATTAATTTCCTATATGATAATAAAGTTGAGTTGTCCTACTCCAAGGTAAAAGATATTAATTAATTAAAGTATTCAGTAACTTAAATTAATTAATGGACAAAAGAATCTTAAACAAGAGAAATAATAATCGGGAGCCATATATTCGTAATATGCACTAATACACATTTGGGCTTGAACAACTGTTAAAAAAGCCCTTAGAGAGCGGTTATAATAGGTTGTTTAAGAATACGGGCCCAAGCTTGGACAACTATAAAAAAAATTGTCAAAAGTTGGGCTTGGACGGTTTTTTTCAACCGCATTGATACAAAAAGGGCTTGGACGTGATTTATTAACCATTTGTCTAACTTTTTTTTTATATAATTTCGTTTATTATGTTAGATAGGCGGTGATTTATTAAATTTGTCCAATATTTTTTTTTTTAATTATTAATTTATATTTTAAAAATCCTATAATAAAACTATAAACCAAAACTTATATATCGTCCAACACCATAAACCATAAACCAAAAATCCTATAATAAAACCATAAACCAAAACTTATACCACATATATATATACCAAAACATCAAATAAATAAACATACACATCATGAAATAAATAAACATACAATCATAAACATACGTCCAATACACCAAAAACATGAAAATATATATCATCACAAATATATAATTTAATTACATGCTACCAAAATTTCAATCAACGATCACTTTCAATATCGTTATGAATATAAGAATCGATTGTAAAGGTAAAAATCAATCATTTTTCCATTTCTCCGATCTTTTCTTAGAGTAAAACTTGAGCTCACGTTCATGACAAACCGCAAAACAACAAATCAATCAATATAGTATGAATTTTTATTCAATCAATAATAATTTAAATAAATCGATAAATTGACTTTACATTGAGAGGAATGTTTGTTAGAGGTTCACGGATTATATCTTCAATCAAAAAGAACACACAAAATGTCCACAATGTTCATTATCTCGTTGCCTCGGAACTCGTTGATTAACAATTATAATCACTTATTACAATTATAATTTCTTTATATTAATTTGATAATTTACTAAATTAAATTTACCTTAATGTTAATCAGGTTCACTTTATTTAACTTAGATCTTGAACTTGACTCTGAAGGCGAATTCGATACATCGTCATCACACTATTATTATTATAATTAAAAAATAAAAATAGATTAAATATGCATAATTTTAAAAGTAAAACAAATCATTGTATAGAATATTAAAAATGAACTTACTTCCATATATATGAAACGAGGTCGGGGGTGATTTGAATAAACTCCATCCGAAATTTGGGTCCATAAAATACACACTTAATGTATTCATGTGTATAGCGACCAACACCCAATGGTTCCTATATTATATTGAGAATATTAAAATTAACTGCAAATTTAGCATATATATGTGCAAATATTATAAACATGAATACAAATTTTAACGAAATGTTTATCACTCACCCCACATTTGTTGGCAAAAAATGAGATGATCGCTCCCGGTTTGATTAAGCATATGATTAACTTACCCATCCATGGTGCATACCTATCTTATCACCCAATACGCAAGACACACGGGGGGAGACGAAGGAATACATTCCACTTGCTCGGACATCTCTGGAGAGATATACCTCACCCAAATATCTTTAACCAACATATATACGTTAATTAATATTTAAAAAGAAAATTAAACTATACAGAAAGTGAATATTGTGAATTAGTAAACACATACCGAGGTAAAGGGCTATGGTGGTTGCACTCAACCACTCGTCATTCAAACTTGGCGACACATGTTCCTCATTCGACGAATTCTTGGAAAGTATTACGATGAAAGTGAGCAAGCATGAGAACTGTGGCGATCTCGAAAAGCATTAGGACGATACCATCCGGTGCACATACTTGGGATCAGACATAATCATCGTGATCTAAGTCTCCGGTCATGGGATAACCGAAATTAAGCCTTGATGAAGTCCCTCGTTTCTCCTCCGATTTGTCTACGACACCCCTCGATTTTCTTTAGCCTTTTGTGGTGATTTCTTCCGAGGCATTTGTGGTGTCGGCAGATTCTACAATTAATTTGCAATATTATTTAGAACCACAAATAAGATAATGAACTTTAATAACATATATTTTACCCTCATGGTGCTAGAGACAAAGTTGCTCGGCCATTCGATGAAGTGCCCGACCGCTGTTCCAACTGTGACGGCTTTATCGATTGGTTTTGGCACCGCTGAATCCTCTTGTCCGATTACGGGTACATCGTGTTGGGGAATAAGTTGCACAGATCTATTCGGGGTGAATATTTAAATACAAATTTAATTATTATAATTATTACTAGCATGAATTAATCCTATATTAATTCAAATAATAATCCAACAACAAATCATGCATATAATTAATTCACGTAAATCCTACGATGCGAATTCTCACGAGTTTCGTGAAGCGTCTACCTCTTGGGATGGCAATGACTTGGTTGATTAGACTCACCAAAAGAACTTCCCAAGTATTCCCTTAATCCTTGCTCGACTATCCGGTGGTAGGACACTTGCGAACAATTAACAAAAGGAAAATAAATTATGTTGCACGGCGGTAATGCGCTTAAGCGCGCCCCGTCTTGCTTGATCCGATCTTACCGCCTTTCGGCCCTCGGCCTCGCCTTGCTTTGTCTTGGCTGCGTGTGTCGCGTCGTAGCGTGCCTCCCTTGGCACGTTTTGCGCGACGCACGCCGCCTACGCCCGGTTCTGGATTTTATCCTTTAATTCTTCGTCTCCGCCTCCGTTTCCGATCCGGTTACAATTTATTTATAAAAAATAAATAAACCTAGATCTATACTAGTCTATTACATTGATCAAATCAAACAAATCATAATCTACTCGTGGATTTTCTCACGAGGCAAAACGAATTCGAACGAATCGAATTAAAAACCACAATTTATATGCATGCATAAATAAACACATTAAATTCCATGACAATTGGATACCTGCAAAACAGATTTAGCAATTCTACTATCCAATTTCAAATTTAATGACAACGAATTAAATTACAATTTAAAAAATTCAGAGCCCGAAACCGTGGCTTTGATACCAGTTGTTGGGGAATAAGTTGCACAGATCTATTCGAGGTGAATATTTAAATACAAATTTAATTCTTATAATTATTACTAGCATGAATTAATCCTATATTAATTCAAATAATAATCCAACAACAAATCATGCATATAATTAATTCACGTAAATCCTACGCATGCGAAATTCTACGAGTTTACGTGAACGTACCTCTGTTGGGGAATGAGTTACACAGATCTATTCGGGGTGAATATTTAAATACAAATTTAATTCATTAATTATTACTAGCATGAATTAATCCTATATTAATTCAAATAATAATTGCAACAACATTTCATGCATATAAAAAGCCACGTAAAACCTAAGCATGCGGAAACTACGGGTTTACGTGAACGTACCTCTCGGGATGGCAGTGGCTTTGGTCGGACGGACTAACCAAAAGGACTTCCCAAGTATTCCCTTAGCCCTTGCTCGACAATCCGGTGGAAGGATACTCACGAACAATTAACAAAAGGAAAAATAAACTTTGTTGCACCACTTATGTGGATTTGCTAATATTTCCAGCACATGGAATTGTACTAGGGAATGAACTAATCATTCCCTATTTATAGAGGAGGAGGGAGGATTTAAATTTATGTGATATTTCAATGTGGAAAAGACTTTTCTTGGTCACCAAGAAATCTTGAATATATCCCTTTATATTTTTTTTCCCATAATTAAAATATTCCACAAAAAAAATCCACCTCCTCTATTTTATGGATGATTTTGAAAATCAAGTGTCACAAGAATCCAAGATTTGGATCTTCTTGAATTTATGAGATATTCTTGTATTTCAAGAAATACATATCTTCCATAATATCTTTTCAAGAAAATCAAGAAAATCTTTCTTGCCATTATATTTTCAAAAATTTGAAATTTACCTCATGAATAACCAAGTGGGAGATTTCTTGAATTTAATGAGATAATCTTGTATTCCAAGAATACATATCTTCATTCCATAACAAAATTCAAAGAAAATCTTTCTCCCTCTTTTATCCATAATTTTCGAAAATTTAGAGAAATATTAAGCAACAATATTTATTTTATTTTAATCACCTTTTCAGTTATTTGACTATTTGTTGGGCTACTCAGGGGGCCTTTAGGAGAATTAAGATTGGACCTTCTAATGGATCTTGAATATCTAATATTGAGCCACAATATAATTCAAGCCCATAAATATTAATTAATCCCACTACATAATTAATATTGCACCATCCATCTTAACCCATATTATTAAATAATATGGCTCCCGGTCATTATTTCCGTGTTTAAGATTATCTAGCCCATCAATTAATTCAAGCCCCTTTGAAATAGCTTTTTCCGTTAATTAATATCTTTTTTTGTCCTTGGTCGAGGAGCGGTTCAACATTATTATCCATACCAGGAAACTAATTCCACTTGCAAGATTTGGTATGATAAAACTTATGAACCTCCCAAGGGCAAATCAAGCAAGCGTACTTGCACACGATTCTTCGTATTAAATCTTAGCAATCACATGTGACCGATAATATTGCCCAAGATAAAAAGTATTGAATCTCTCTCTGATTCGCTACCCATGATAAGTCAAAGCAATAGTTACCAATCCCACGTGATCCTATTTAAGGGACGAAGGTTAAGAAACAACGAACCACTGGGGTCTAATTCTTCCTTGTTGGATTCGAAGAATTTATCCTCCCAGAGGGTCCTATTCAAAGATCGGTCATGCACTAGTGTAATCTCTTGGTCAAGATAAACCAATCGAGCCTTACACCTCAACCTTTCGCGATGGTTGTTCATTTCCATCTAGGTCGTGAATGGCGTACTTTTTTTTTAGTTACAAGGATGTTAATTTAATCTTATGTGATCTGGTATCACTAAATTAACTACAGTGTAACACGTACGAATTATTGAACAATTATGCAGTAAATATATATAACATTCAATCATATTTAAAGCATCAGTGATAAACAATTTATTTCAGTAAATAAGTCTGGAAATTCAGTTTCGATTATACAAAGTAAAAAGCATACTTTTCAGTATAATCCCAACAATCTCCCACTTATACTCAAAGTCTGCTTTTAAGTATACTACAACTTTGTCTCGAGTAGTCAAATGACATCTAATGTCGCCTACACGAACCTAATAATTTCTCCCACTTATACTCAAAAGCAGTAGCGCAAATCGGTCTTAACACCCATTCCACTCACATGTCTCTCGAATGTATTCAGAGGGCGACGCTTTTGTGAATGGATCTCGCTAAAAATTTTGTCCTCGACGCTATTTTTGCCACATCTATATCTCCTCTCTTAACGATTTCTCGTATAAGATGTTTTTCTTGACTCGTGGACTCTTGGTTCTCTTGAATTTGCAACTGCCCCTAGCATATATTGCTAGACAAATTCAGAACACCATCCAAGTCCACTAAGAAGATCTAGAGCCCAATCGGTTTTTTCATCGCTTCACAAGCGCATTCTTTACCCGACTTCCATGGTTGGTCGTTGATGCATTTTCGCTTCACACTCGTCCATTGGATGGCTACACTTCCCAAATGGAAACACACTTGGCGAGTAGAGATAATTTACGGAATCTAAACACGATTGGAAACCGAGTCAGGTGTGGCCGATGGGGATTGGAGTATCGACCGATAAATCAACATTCTATCCCGAGTTCTTTTCGGACACTTGAATATTTTTAAGCGTCAGTCAATGCGCTTTTCGCGGGTTACTTTGATATCTTGCTATCATGCCTACGGCAAAAAGCAGTATATCCGGTCTAAATACACAACAATGCATACATAAGGTTTCCGATACCGGTAAAACCACAAGGAATACCTTTCATGTCATCTATCTCCTTTTCGTCTTAGGGAACATTTTCTTAGATAGATGGATTCCAAGTCTGAAAGGTACGAATCCTTTCTTGGAATCTTGCATGCTGAATTATTTCAAAAACCAGTGTCTATGTATGAAACTTGCGATAACCCGATCATCCTTTTCTGGCGATCTCGAGTTATCTTGATCCCAAGGATATGTCGAACTTTCCCCTAAGTCTTTCATATCAAACTGCTTTTGAAAACATGCCCTTAAATCTGATCACACCTTCACATCGTTTCCGATGATCACAATGTCATCTACGTATAGTACTAAGAATACCAATGCAGTTCCGAAACGCTTTTTATACATACAACTTTCAAACTTGTTTTGATCAAAACCATAAGACTTTATAACATGATCAAAACATTGGTTCCAAGCTCTGGATGCCTGTTTGAGTCTGTAAATGGACTTCTTGAGCTTACAAACAAGATGTTCTTGGCCTGTTTCAATGAAACCTTGGGGTTGTTGCATATAGATCTCTTCATCAAGACTTCCGATTAAGGAAAAGCGTCTTGACATCCATTTGCCGATTTTCATCGTCGAAATCTTGCAAAGAATCGATAAGAGAATACGGATGGACTTAAGCATGGCTACGGCAAAAAAAAATTTCCTCATAATCGATCCCTTTCTTTTTTCGAGTATAACCTTTCGCCATTAGTCTTGCTTTAAAAGGTTTCAACCTTCCCGTCCGATCCTCTTTTCCTCTTATATACCCACTTGTATCTAATGAGTTTGACCCCATTAAGTGGTTCGACTAGCTCCCACACTCTATTATGAAACATAGAACCCACTTGGCTTTCATTGTTGTTTGCCAAGAAACAAAGATCCTTATCTTGGAGTGCCTTTCGTCATATGTCCATGGGTGCGATTTGGGGAATCAAGTCCTAAAACTCTCCTATTCCCATGAATCTCTTGTGCCTAACAACCCTCCCACTATAACGAGGTTCGGCCAGAAAAACGTATTGTTTGGTATATCATCTAGTCTGATCTTAAGATCGAGGTTTGCCCTCTAAGCTCATTTAAGGTAATCTCACTTCGGTTTTCTTTGGTTCTATAGTTTTTTGGTTATATATGGAGGAGAAACGGGCGACAATGGGCACAAGGGGAGGATGGCGGCTGACACTACGGGCGGCAGGGAGGCAGCGGCAGGTCGTGGGAGAAGGAGGGAGGAGGACGCCGGACGATTTGGGGAGAGGAGTTTACTAGGTCAACGACGACGGCAAATGATTTGGTTGGAGGAGGAAACCGACGACGCGCCGCGCGATTTGGGTGAGAGTGGCGAGCTAGGTCTTCGGTTTTTTTGCGGCGATGGGGGAGAGGAATAATTGGGGAGAAGAAATGGCGGCAGGAGGTTCGGACTACGTCAGACGCGAGCATATATCCGATATAAAAAAAAAAGCGGTTATTAACCTTCGTCCAAGTGTTTACTTAGACAAATAGCGATTATTAACCATGCAAGTGATCTTGCAATGCGGTTTTTAAAACCGCTTTCAAGTTTTACTCTTGGACAGCGGTTTCAAACCGCTGTCTTTTTTTTTTTATAATAAAACCGCTCTCCAAGCTATAACTTGGAGAGCTGTTTGAAAAAAGAGTTGTCCAAGTGCAGCTGTGCAAGCCTAAATGTGTAGTAGTGATGGGTTAGGATGGATAGTGCAATAATAATTCTATAGTGGAATGAATTAATATTAATGGACTGAATAATATTGTGGCTCAATATTGAATCCAGAGCTCCTTTGGGAGGTCCAATCTTAATTCTTCTAAAGGTCCCTCAAGTAGTCCAATTAAAGTCTAATAACAAAAGGTGATTAAAATAAAAGAATTAATTGTTGCAAGGAAATAATATATTGGGAGATATAATTTTTGGAAATTATATCATTGATTTTTTTCGAAATTTTAGAGGAAGAAAGAAGAAGGAAAAGTTTTTTTTTGAAAGAAGTTATGGGATGAAGATAATATTTCTTGGAGAATAATATATTCCCATAAATTCCAAAAAGAGATCTTTGACTTTTCTTTATTGCCTATTTTTTCGAAAATATCAAGAGAAAAAAGAAGGAAGAAATCTTTTGGTTTGTTAATTATGGAATGAAAATATATTGAATATATTCAAGATCTTGGAGAAGAAATAAAAGATTTTTCCATATCATCCAAAAGCCCTAATTTTTTCGCCCCCCTCCCTATAAATAAGGGGTTGATTTTTCAACCCCAACACAAGAAATTAGAGCTATAATTTTTCGAAAATTATAGTGTGTGTGCAACAAATTTTTCTTTTCCTTGAGTGTTGAAAGTTTGGAGGATCACCCACCGGATCATCAAGCTTAGACGAACGGGAATACTTGAGAAGGTCTTTAGGTAGATATTAATTAAGTTTAGTTGGTCCTACTTCTCAACGGTGTCTCTCCGACCTAAAGGTAAATTCACTAATCCCTTAGTTCCGCATGTGTTAGGTATTTTATGTGAATTACATGTTTGTATGCATGATGTTTATGATGTTGATTTAATTTGTTTAAATCATATTGTTGTTGGTTTATTTAAATTCGTTTTTAAATTACACCTCGAATATATCCGGGTAAATCGTTCCCCAACACTCGAGTGGTTAGAGAACCGATCTATGATCGGAATCGTAGAAGTCGAGATTCCCAATTCCCAGGTCTGAGAAGTCATTACGCCAAGTCACTATAAAAGTAGAGTTTCCAGGTCTGAGAAGTTATTACGCCAAGTCAAGTTGGCAAGGCATCTGTCCAGTCTTTCCAGGACCTCTTCGTTACCAATTCTCTTGTTATACTAAGTGTATCTCGGGCCTGTCGCTCCAAATTCGTGCAGGTTAAGTTCGTTCATGATGTCCATAAAATTGTTCATTGCAGAATGTGGTTTTGGAGCTCCACCATATTTCTCGATTGCGTACAAAATCTCATTAAAATATCCTCTAATAAGCCAACTATAAGAGGAGCCATTATGAGATAACACAATTTTCCTTAAGAGTTCCCAAGAGTTATGTCTAACGTGTTGGATTGGGTTACCGTAGAAGCCGGTAAAATACCAACTATTGGTGGGTGAATTGATAAGACAATCAATGTGGCCCGGGGAATACGAAAAACAACGAGACATTTAGATTACTTTTCCAAAACAATAATAAACTGCCACTGCGGCCATAGGCGTCCACCCCCACAAGACCGTCAAATTCGAGGGTGTGATGCCAACTACAAGCAACAACTACGAAATTTTAGACTCGAAAATGAAAAACAGATTGGGGGTGAAGTCAGTAGCAAGCCGCTGGAGATTTTGGAATGCCCAATGGTCCCTGAGCCCTCGAGCATTCCATACAAAACAAATTATGGTGAGACAAATCATGGCGATCGGCGGGGCCGGACCTCGCCAGCCTCCGTCGAGTTCAAAACTATCTCATCCAGGATTGCCGCTGTGATTTGAATTTTAGGTTTCTTGAAGTCTTCTTTTAACATGGTGATGTATGGGCCACCCCGTTTCTTGCCACTTTTGAAAAGGATCTCAAGTTCATGCTCCTTTCCTTTGGTTACTAGGGTTGTAGTGGAGCTTTGTGGAGTGGATCTTTGTTTCGATTTTGAGATTCCGATGCCCGGCCCGATTGAAAATTTCTCCCCCAGGTTGGATTTGAGGTTGCCGAAGATGTTAGAAGTTGAGATTACATCCTCAATTCTCTTGGCATGTTCAGTGGTGAGAGGGTTCTGGTGGGTACACTCTGAGTGGGTCTATTTTACAGCATGTTTCTCCTGCGCCATTACGAATCCCAGACGAACGAAATTTGGTATTAAAATAGTGCATCCACCTGACTCATTTTGGTATGTTTTGATATCAAGTAAATGACTATCATGAGAAGAGTCAGTATTAAAAGGTATAGGAGAGAAGTTACACAGTTTCGACTTGCGGCCTTTGGGTTTGAAACTGCACGGCGTCTGGTGGGGATCGAGGGGAAGCGTCGAGATGTTCCTCTGAGCATTTGGAGTTGAGTCGTATGAGTTGTTCCAAAATCTCCTCTATTGTGATACTTTGTTGACCCACTGCCCTCATATGTTGTGTGTATCTTTTCTTACTAAATAATGAATCTTTTTTCCTCAAATTAATTCACATTAGAGTGGTCATATATGCATAGATCTATAAATATATAATAACATCTCCCTATCCATATATAACTTTGACGTCATTCGAAATTGACCGTCGTTCTAAAATTCGATTACGTTTTATGGCCGTCCGATCTATTCTGTCTTATGTTTGGTATGTTTTATATTATGATTTTTTTTTATTTGTATGATTAATTATTGCCCAAGAATTGACCTTATTGTTAGGAACCATTTTTTATCCCTCTATATATGTATTCGTTGTTTTCTTCTTTGTCATTAGCATGGTATTCAAATTCTTATATGCAGAAGGATCGTCTTGCTTTACACAAGAAATCTTCATGCTTGGTTTATAATAACATATTTTGTTGCAGCAGCCATGTAATTACCAGTGCATTTATAATTTGTTTCAAATCTGAAGATGAGTTTGAGTCGGTGGTACATCAAGGAGTCGATGTCTTTCCTTCTGTATTATCAATAAATATTTCTTACACCCCATTTGATTTAAAGAAAGAAGTCATTTATTGGATGAGAGATAAAGAAGTTTATGATGTTCATTTATCAAGTTATAATAGCATAGGGTTATATGAAGTTTCATATATGACAATTTTTTGAACAAGTTCGGTTGCAGATATTTACTGTCATTCAGGCTGATTCATTTTTTATCTTTTTGTTAATTGTGGTTGTACCGATATTATTAGATGTGGTTCGTCATCCGCTTAAAATATGTAGTGTCGCTGATTTACAATTAGTATATTACGCTTTTTTTATAGTTATATTTTTTCGATTTATTTGTAAAATGTGGATATATGATCAAATCTTTATTCTTTAAACATTCAGTTTTTTTCAAGTTTAATGATCTATTAATTTACATGGTACATAGATAAAAATATGGTAAAGTGATATATTAATTTACATGGTACAAAGATTTTTTATTATTGATATACAGTCAATAGTTTATGCTTTCAACATTCATTTTTTTTCAAGTTTTTGATTTTTTTTTTTTTTAAAATTATAATATCTATATCAACAAAATAAGTCAATTTCAGCCAGTGTTTTTATAACCGAACTGACAACCAAATCGGACTGAGCATCGATTGGTGGTTCCACTGGTTGGATCGGTTGGATCGGCGATTCAACCGTTAAAATGATCCCTGTTTATTTTTTTCATTATTTCTTATGTTATACTATTTTATAAAAATTTGTCTCGCCGTCGTACAATCGCAGCCACGCATTACACTTCCTCAAGTGCCTTCCCTGGCCCTGAAGCCATCACCATCTGTCGTCTCTCGCTAGCCGTCAATCCCATCTTTTCTCGACTCTCTCGATGGGATTTTCTCGCTGTCTTCATCTTCAATTTAGTCATTTGTGTGTATCAGTTGAGTCCTTTTTTTATCGCTCTGTTTGTATGGGTAGATTTGTAATGTGTAAAATAATGGAGGGACAAAGTTATCCAAAAATATTTCCCAAAAGCTTGGCATCTTTTCTCGACGCTCTCGATGGGATTTTCTCACCGTCTTCATCTTCAATTTAGTCATTTGTGTGTACAATCCCTTTTTTTAAAAAAAAAATCGCTCTGTTCGTATGGATCAATTTGCAGGGATTATGAATATGAATATGAATTAATATGAAGAGTTTTAGTGTTTGTAGGGATTATTTTGCAGGTGTAAATTTTTAGAGGGGTCAATTGAAAAGTTTGTATGGATAGATTTGTAATGTGTAAAATAATGGAGGGACAAAGTTGTCAAAAAATATTTCCCAAAAGCTTGCCACTTTTTAAATAGTATAGATTTTCACATGTAATGATTGTGCACAAGTGTTTAAGTAGATAGAGTACGAATAATATTACACATTTTGTGCACGATCGACTAGGCTACGCATGTATCATGTAAATTTTGTGCATTATCCTTACGTGCACATTTCGTATAAATTTTGTGCATGGTTTGTACATGCACGGTTTGTACATGTACATTTCGTGTTTATATTAATATATACAATATTATATCTAAGAAATAGAAGATAAAACATATTAAGTGGTAAGTAGATTTAAGTTATTATAATAAAAACCTTTTTTTGTTAATAAAATTTAAAATTAATGAGCTTATGTTCAATTATAATATATATATATATATATATATATAAACGATTTAAAGTAGGTCCCAAAATTTAAAGGCTCAGGGCGGTCTCCTTTCTCACCCCGCCTCATGGCCACCCGTGAAGCGATATGGTAAGAATTTAGAATGAAATCATCCATTCATGTTATCTTACGAATAATTAAAATATTTTGAAATTACACGTGCTTACTTCTCAAGTACTTATATACTATACTACTATATGAAAAAGTGACAGTTTTGTGATGTATCTAAATTAAATATACATTCACTCATTTATTTATTTACTACTAATACCAAATTTTTTATTTTTAATAATTCATGAATTTTGAGCGTCTTGCCTCGCAATTAATGTGGGTGCCTTGTGGAATTTTTTAATTTAATTTTTATTTTTAATTTTCCAGTTAAATTTATTTATTTAATCATCAAACATTTTTGTCTATTTGTTAAATTTCTCCAAAATGCATCTTACTTGCTATCAAGTATGAACATATATATCATAATTCAATCTATAAACCTAATTGACAGGAAAATTCTAATGCACATAGTACATAAAGAATTGAACTATATACTACTACTACGTACTATATAGTGAAAGAGAAAGAATGGTAAACAAGGTACAATAGAGGGTGTGTGTTGTGTACGAGGAAGAGTCAACGCCATTTTCAATTCTAACTGTCTCTTTTGCCCAATATAGAATGGAAAATGAAATGATGGAACACAAAGGCAAAAGCTAAAACCCAATAGACATATCACATAATAATATATATAGTAGTCCCTCGGTGAGACAACTCCGACCGCGGTTGGCGGATTCGGCCAGTTCCGGGTTTATTTCAACAGGTATTCTTCCCATTTTTATTTACTTGCAAAGTTATTGCAATTTTTCTCTTGCTTTAAGGCGGTGAGCTCTTCCTCCCCAAGCATCTGTGCTTGTCGGGGAGACAATTCCGACCGCCGGTGGCGGATTCGGCCAGTTCCAATTTTTTTCAACCAGTATTCTTCCCAATTTTATAGAGTCATCACTGGTTGTGGCGTTAATCGGGAGACGGGAAGATAGAACCGTCCCAGTCCAAAGACCCATCACAGACCAGCAGTGTTGTTTCGGCGGAGGTTGACTCGGCTCAATCCCGCCACCAGCCATGAGTTGCATATGATGGAATGCCCGCTGCCTCGGGGGACAACGGGCATTCAAGAATCTTCAATGACTTATCCTCGACCAATCCCCCGATGTGGTTTTTATTTCCGAATCTAAATTGTCTAAGTTTGGTGCTTCTAAACTTAGTACGCGTCTCAATTTTGCTAATTGTTTATGTGTTGAATCAATGGGCAAGAGTGGTGGTCTGGTTTTATTTTGGAATGATAAACTCGATGTTTCTATTTTGTCCTACTCGCAGGGCCATATTGATTGTTCGATTATCTTCGTGTGTAAAATGTGGTACTTTACGGGCTTTTATGGAAACCCAAACCATAACCTCCGACACCTTTCATGGGAATTGTTGGATAAAATCTCTAGAAGTCACACTAATCCCTCTGAAAGTTGGCTAGTAGGAGGTGATTTCAATGAAATTCGTTATGAAAAGGAAAAACATGGTGGCATTGCCCGTTCCTGTAAATATATGGCTGCGTTTCAATCGGGTCTAAGCCGTGTTGATCTTTATGATGTAAAAACAACGGGTCCAAAATTTACTTGGAATAATATGCGATCGGGAGATCACAACATTTTGGCCCGGCTGGACTGTTTTGCGGCAAACAACTCATGGCTTACCACGTTTCCGGATGCTCTATCTGTGAATCTTGATTTTTATGGCTCGGATCATCGGCCTATACTTTTGAAATTACATAGTAATAGTCAATCTATATTCGGTACCGCCCTTTCTTCGTTTAAATTTAAACACAAATGGATCTTCGAAGAGGAGTATAAAAACATTGTGATCAATAGTTGGAAGGGTTCTTCTAATTCCACTGGGTTGGGGGATAGATTAACGAAAGTGGCTGAGTCCCTTAAATTCTGGTCCAAGAGCTCTGTGGGAAATCTTGGAAGACAAATCAAAGATACTCGTGTCATTCTTAATAAACTCTTGAATAATGAAGATCATGGTTTTGACCGACCAAAGATCAATTCTATTGAGAATCGGTTGGAGAAACTTCTCTTCCAAGAGGAAACCCATTGTAAACAACGGTCTAGAGTTAATTGGCTTAACTCCGGAGACAGAAATACCTCCTTCTTTCATAAGATGGCCTCGGATCGAAGAAAGAAGAATAATATTAGGTCAATCCTCGATGATGATGGAATTCTCCAAACGGAACAGAAGAAGATTGAGGAAACCATTGAAGGCTTCTATAGTAAACTTTTCAGCTCCCAGAACCCCGGGCCAGACGGCTTTACAGCTCTATTTTTCCAAAATGCCTGGGGGAAATCGGGGAGGATATCACTTTGGGGTGCCTCAGAATTCTTAATGGAGAACAGGGGTTGTACGGTCAAAATCCGACGAATATTACCCTTATTCCTAAGGTCAAAGAGCCAAAATCGCTGAAAGACTATCGCCCGATCAGTCTTTGTAATGTCTCCTATAAAATTGTGGCCAGAGCTATTACTAACCGATTCCGAAGGGTCATTGGATCTCTTATTGACCCTAACCAAAGTGCGTTCATACCGGGTCAGCTGATTTCGGACAACGTTATCCTGGGGTACGAATGCATGCATTGGCTCAGAAACAACAAGAGTAAACAAGGCTATGCTTCTCTTAAACTGGACATGAGTAAGGCCTACGACCGAGTTGAATGGAGCTACCTTGAAAAAGTCATGCTTCGTATGGGCTTTGACACAAGTGGATTAGTCTTATCATGGAATGTGTCACTTCTCCTTCCTACTCTTTCCGAGTAAACAACAACATCTCAGGAAAAGTCATGCCTTCCAGGGGACTTCGACAAGGAGACCCCCTATCCCCGTTCCTTTTTGTGGTGGTGGCTCAAGGGCTCTCCTCAGTACTCAACGCCAATCGTCGTGAGGAAATATCTTTAGGGTCGGGGTTGCGGGGAAGCTTGGGGTTATCACTCGCACCTTTTCGTTGCGAGATGATAGCTTGATTTTCTTTAAAAATTTATGAAGGGGCGTCTTGTGAGTTAAAAATGCCTTAAAGATTATGAAAAAAGATCAGGCCAACTTATCAATTTTGACAAGTCCGCCATTACCTTTAAAGAAGAATACCACCCGGCCAATATCGATTCGGTCAAAGCTAGCCTCCAAATCCAGATTTGTCAACGCCATGATCTGTATCTTGGTCTCCCTACCTTCTCTACCCAGAGCAAAAGACTACAGTTTGGCTACTTAAGAGATAAAGTCTCAAAAAAGCTGAGGTGTTGGAAAAATAAGTTCTTCACGGAAGGAGAACATGAGATCCTTCTAAAATCCATTATCCAAGCTATACCAACCTATGCCATGTCGTGCTTCAGGATTCCCACTTCCATTTGTGGGGAAATATGAGTCTTTTAGATTTCGGTGGGGAGGTAAACTGGGAGGACAAGAGGATTCATTGGAAGGATTGGAAATTGCTTACCAAATCTAAGAGTGACGGAGGAATGGGCTTTGGGATTTGGTCACTTTCAATAAAAAGCTCCTTGCAAAACAAAACGGAGAATCATCTTGTGCCGGACTCTCTGGTTGCTAAAGTTTTGAAAGCGGATACTTCAAAACACACCGACATAATGGAAGCCACCCTAGTGGTCAAACCCTTCTTATATTTGGAGGTCATTAATGTGGAGCAAACCAACCATTTCCGAGGGTCCCTTTTGGAAAATTCACGATGGACATAAGGTGCAGGTTAGAAATGATCGTTGGGTTCCTGAACTCTCCACCGGAAAGATCACATCCAGCTCCAGATTTGTTAACAACATCAAAGTACATGAACTCATCACTCCTTCTCATGAATGGGACCATCGAGAATCAATAACCTTTTTCCGGTCATGAAGCACAAGTTATTAAAAAATCCTCAGAGATCAACAGGCTAATCCGACTCTCGTTTCGGGTATTTACACGAAAAAAGGGTCTTTTTTTATCACAATCGCTTATTGGAACACTCACACAACTCCCTCCAATTCCGATAGTAGAGTTATAACTTCATCCAGCAAGACTCATACCTTTTGGTCCAAAATATGGAACCTGAACATCCCCCCCAAAGTCCGAATCTTTCAGGAAAAACTTGACCCATAACGTGATTCTTTGCCGGTTAACCTTGCTATTTCATCACGTCCCGTGTAACCCCAGGTGCACGGTATGTGGACACTCTTTTGTGAATACTAATCATGTGATTTTCTTTTGTCAGGGAGTGAAAAATGCTTGGAACAAAACGAAGTGGTGGCCTCTTATAAAGAAAGCGAGAGGAATCTCAGATGATAGCCTGGCCATCCATCTTATTCTTACCCCTGGACGAGGGTGAACTGGAACAAGTGGCCACAAAGATGTGGGGAGTTTGGAAAGAGAGATGTGACTTTATACACTCTAAAGGCGAAACTCATCTAAGGCGGAGAGTCCATGCTAGCTGGACTGAGGCATTCCAGGAGCAGTTTCACTACGAAAAGGAAAAGCTCAAACTCGGAATCAACCCGGACCCCTGTTGGGGAATGAGTTGCACAGATCTATTCGGGGTGAATATTTAAATACAAATTTAATTCATTAATTATTACTAGCATGAATTAATCCTATATTAATTCAAATAATAATTGCAACAACAAATCATGCATATAAAAAGTCACGTAAAACCCACGATGCAGAATCTACGGGTTTTTACGTGAACGCATTTCCTCGGGATGGCGTTGACTTGATCGGACGGACTAACCAAAAGGACTTCTCAAGTATTCCCTTAGCCCTTGCTCAACTATCCGGTGGAAGGACACTCGTCGAACAATTAACAAAAGGAAAAAATAAACTTTGTTGCACCACTTATGTGGATTTGCTAATATTTCCAGCACATGGAATTGTACTTGGGAATGAACTAATCATCCCCTATTTATAGGAGATGAGGGGTCGAAAATTTTAGTAGAAAATCAATGTGGGAAAAGACTTTTCTTGGTCACCAAGAAATCTTGAATATATCTCCTATATTCTTTTTCCCATAATTAAAATATTCCACAAAAAATCCCACCTCCTCAATTATGGGTAATTTTCGAAAATACTAGGCAAGATACCAAGATTTGGATCTTCTTGAATTTATGAGATATTCTTGTATTTCAAGAAATACATATCTTCCATAATATCTTTTCAAGAAAATCAAGAAAATCTTTCTTGCCCATTATATTTTCAAAAATTTGAAATTCCTTAATGAATAACCAAGTGGGAGATTTCTTGAATTTAATGAGATAATCTTGTATTCCAAGAATACATATCTCCATTTCATAACAAAATTCAAATAAAATCTTTCTCCCTCTTTTATCCATAAATTTCGAAAATATCATAGGAAAATTAAGCAACAATATTTATTTTATTTTAATCACCTTTTTCAGTTATTGGACTATTTGTTGGGCTACTCAGGGGGCCTTTAGGAGAATTGAGATTGGACCTTCTAATGGATCTTGAATATCTAATATTGAGCCACAATATAATTCAAGCCCATAAATATTAATTAATCCCACTACATAATTAATATCAGACCATCCATCTTAACCCATATTACGGTCAATATGGCTCCGGTCATTATTTCCGTGTTTAAGATTATCTAGCCCATCAATTAATTCAAGCCTTTGAAATAGCTTTCCGTTAATTAATATCTTTTGTCCTTGGTCGAGAACGGTTCAACATTATTATCCATACTAGGAAACTAATTCCACTTGCAAGATTTGGTATGATAAAACTTATGAACCTCCCTGGGCAAATCAAGCAAGCGTGCTTGCACACGATTCTTCAGATTAAATCTTAGCAATCACATGTGACCAATAATATTGTCCAAGATAAAAAGTATTGAATCTCTCCGATTCGCTACCCATGATAAGTCAAAGCAATAGTTACCAATCCCACGTGATCCTATTTAAGGAACGAAGATTAAGAAACAACGAACCATCGAGGTCTAATTCTTCCTTGTTCGATTCTCAAGAATTTATCCTCCTCAGAGGTCCTATTCAAAAGCATTAGTCATGCACTAGTGTAATCTCTTGGTCAAGACAAAACCAATCCCGAGCCTTACACCTCAACCTTTCGCGATGGTTGTTCATTTCCATCTAGGTCGTGAATGGCGTACTTTTTAGTTACAAAGGATCGTTAATTTAATCTTTCGTGATCCGGTATCACTAAATTAACTACTGATGTAACACGTCATTTAATTATTGAGCAGCTTATGCAAAGAAATATATATAACATTCAATCATATTTAAAGCATCAGTGATAAACAATTTATTTCAGTAAATAAGTCTGGAAATTCAGTTTCGATTATACAAAGTAAAAAACATACTTTTCAGTATAATCCCAACACCCCCAACTCGGAGTCGGTATACTAAACAGATCGTACCCATGACAACTTCATTATGAAAGTAGATGCAGCCTACAAAGAATCATCCAAGGCCTTTGCAGTAGGCTTCTTTATAATGGACAAGGAAAGAAACGCCCATGCTGCCGGGTATCACAAGATCAAACCACCAGGATCGATCTTTGCTGCTGAAATTATTGTCATCATGGATGGGATCTCCTACTGGAACACGACCTCTAGAGAGACTATCACAATCTTGTCGGATTCAAGAGAAGCTATCAATGTCATTTACTCAGATACTCCCTATAAGGGGTATGAGGATAGCCTGATCCTCGCTGCCCAAAAACTGATACGGAATTCCCAAGTGACGGGAATTGATATTGCCAGCCAAGAACAATAACATTGAAGCATAATAACCCGCTAAAATGGCTACGAAATCTCCCATCCCTCAAGCTTGGGTTGAAGATGAAATTCCTAGACATATTTTGTCTTTCGCTCAAAAGCACCCTTCTATGTAATTCTTGTAACGTGAGCCTTTAAAAAAAAAACTAAGGCTAAACAAACCCACCCCACCCCTTATATATTACCATATGCATCATGCATGTACGTATGTCGGTATAAAATTACATTTATATATAATAATATAATACTAACAAGTAAAATAAATAGTAGTAAAATACTTGATGTGTATATAGTGAGGTAGATGACAATTTCGATGAAAATGTGGGTTTTCCTCTACTTTTGTTTCTCCTTTTGACATCAAAGAAATTATTCTTTTTCTTTTTATTTTTCTTCATTGGGATGCTTCTCCTTTTGCTTATAGCTTTTCATAAAAACGTAATTCACATAACTTGCTTTGTTATTCGGTGACCACAATTCCACTATCATTTTCGGAGTTGTTTTTTTTGAAAAAAAAATATCTTTCGTTGCAATTTGCGAAGTTTAACCTTATGTAAATTATATTTCATGTTCAATATATTAATATTTATTGGGACCCTTATTTACCATAAAGGCAATCATGCTTATATCTAATTTAAATATTAATTTTTACCTTTGTCATGCTAAACAACTAAAGGAAGCTAAGAATAGTAAAAGAATAGAGCAAAGATTACACTGGTCTCTAGCGAACCTGACTCACGATCAGAACTCTATTTATAAAGGTGTCATTGTTTAATATACAAAGTATCATTTGTTTTTAAATATTTAATTTTTTATTGTTCCTTTCCCTGCATCAATTTTACGTATACTTACTTTATTTGTTTGTCCATTAATTTTATGCACATTACATTTATGAAAAAAAATCCACTTTATCTTTATTCTTCAACCATTACGTAATTACCTCAAATGTCATTGTATTTTACTTACAAAAAACCACTTTGCTCATAAATAAACCCCACAATACCCATAATATTCTTACTTTATCTATTTTTTTTCTTAAAACTTGTGTCCATCAATCAAGTATAAGATTGGTGGACAGAGAAGTACTATATACTATATACTGACACCTTGTATAACAATGGTATTTGATGTATATTATATAGTGATACTTAAAGAAGGGAGTTAGTATGAACCTAAATTTATAGAAATCTTTGTCGGACCGCTCTAAGGGTATGTTCGTTTCGGGCTTATAGTGGACGTGTGAAATTCGGACTTTGAATTCTTAGTATTTTAAAATCTTGATGAATAGTTAAGATGTATGTTTGTTATAGGATTTTATAGAGTATGATAGTGGAAAAGATGATTGATGCGATATTATTATATTATTTTGAGTGTATTGGGAGAATAAAAAGTAAATGATGTGATCAAATTGAGAAAATAAAATGTAGAGCAGTAGTAGGTTATGAGGTAGAGTATGATTAATAGGATTTCAAAATCCTTACTTAAAGTCTCAAAACAAATGGGAGTTTGACATTGTAAAGTCCAAAGTCCGCCGGGATAGTCGCGACACGAACATAACCTAAAAGACGTGGTATTAAAAAACAATGCCTAAAATGAAGAATTAAATCAGTGGATATAACAAATTAAATCGAAACATATTCTTCTGTATATGGATTTTAATTTTTTTTAAATCTATTAATTTTTAAAAATGAAGGTCCATTATTGAAAATCAAGCGATCTTTGCTGTAATGCAAGTGATGAGATCCGTGTCATGTCACTAGCAAGAATGTTTTGTCCACACACTGGATCTTAGTGTAATCGATACACAAAAAAAGAATCTAAACAATCAAAGTAAATAAAAGGCATTAATAATTGTCTAATGAATCTGTTCCAATTAAAGGATACTGTTAAGAACAATATGACTCAGGAATTTGATATTCCTGAAAATCTTGATCTATTGAATAAATGGATTATTCCTAAAATTGAGCCTAAAATGGTTTATAAATTAGGAGCTTTTGAAAAAATAAATTTTAAACAAATTGTTAAAACTACTGAATCCTCTATACCTCTTCACAAATAAGAGATGATTATTAAATTTTATATATATATATATATGGCTAGCTAGCTATAAATCGTTCTTATATAATATTGAGAAATGCTAATCATGTTGTCATGATTACTAAATAGTGCATCATCGGATTTTTCTTACATAATAGATAATGGACAAGACAATAGATATGGCCACCCAATAGGCCTATGGAGTACATGGCACCTTTGAACTAGCACTTCTTTAAGACTAGAATTTTCAAAGTCTTTGCAATGCATAATTGCATATTATTCAAAGTTTCGTGGTGTTTAGATGATTGAGTAAATTTATAGGTTAAAATCTTGGCTTTCTTTTAAGGACAAAGTCTACTATAAAAATTTTTATACATGAAATTTTTTAATTTATATTTAAATTATGTAATTGGTGAAGGTGAGATAAAATTGAGTGATTCATGGTTCACTCGACCCAAGTAATTCATGGTTCACCCGGCCCGAATAAATCATAATTTAGGGTTCATTATTTAGTGTTTAGGGTGTAGATGGTTGATCTAAGACAATTTTATAGATTTTCATACATAAAAATTTTAACACTAGACCTACTCTTCTTTAAGTTAGTTAATTATTAGTGTGACATACTGTCTGTCAAAAAAAAAATCAATACGACATACTGCTTATACACATATACATATATTATTCATTACTTAAGTATAATATAATTAGTAATAGTAAATTAGTCATTTATCATATTAATAAAAAAAGTATATATATATATACTTGGGATCGAGGACTTACATCCTCTCTCAAGAATCAAGACATTGAAAGAAAAAAAATCAATTAGAAACCATTTACTAGGAGAAAAAAGTGGCCCGAACTCATACCAACTCCGAGTAAGACATTTACTATATGTGTAAAAGTCCGTTTTCAAATATATATTATAGTAATTAAATTAATATCTAAATGCTCTATAAGTATAAGGTTTTCGATTTTAATTTCATATGTTGTTCATCTTTATCTTATTAGGCCATTAGCCATCTTTATTTGCTAGTTAAATTCATACAGAATTTTACTCTGACTTGAAATAGAACCCTAATTAATGGACGAGATGTTTTGATTCCCCATATTAATTACTTTAAATGATAATTGATAAGGTTTGGTAATTATTTGTCCTCGCTTGTTAAATAAATGTGAATTATATCTGCAATTGATTAGTTGAACAAATGAGCTTCCAATGCTTAGTTGAAATTATAGATTCTTATAATGTTATCAAACAAAAAGGAGTAGCTATTGGTAAAATCAAATAGGCAGAAATATATATCATGATTGCTTGTTAATTTGTACATGAAATTAAGTACAGAACAATTTAAAAAAGGTACCTTTTACCTAATGATGTAAAACATTAACCAACAAATTCAAGTGGGACCTCAATATACTATAAATAATATTTAAGTAACTTATAACCTTTATATATTACTTAGTATTTAAGCCTATGATTACACCCCACCAAACATTGGATTGACATTTTTAATTATCTGATCAGTTTCCTCTTCTATTGGTCCAAAAAGTTGAACTTTACATATGCTAAGATTATCTAATTCAAAGGTGCCATTCATGTCACACATTGGTCATTTTAAATGTTGTTAGAAGAAACAAAGGCTACCTTGTATATTTAAATGAGAAAAAATTGAAAAAACTATCAAAATGGGGCCTGGTTGGATGCAATATTAATTGCCTTTGGTAGCCCCAAAAGATTTCTTAGGTTATCATAACACTATTTTAGACCAAGTAATACAATTACTACTTTTAAATTGCGCCATTAATATATGCAACTCATTTGGAGTTTATTTATAATTTGTGGGCCCATATCTTGGAAAAAATCAGTGGAATTTTAAATGGTTTGGAAAAGGTTTATTTCTGTTCATTATTAGACTTTGGAGCTCCTACGTATATTTTCTTTTCAAATCAAGATACCTCTCAGCATTTTACTCATGTTTGTAGGTGATTTCTTTATGCCCATTAAATTTTACTCCCAGTTCTAAAAAGAATAATCATAAATTAAAGTAACATAATTATTCATTTTTTAGCCAATAGGTATTAAAAATGGAGTATAAGATATACATACCTTGATAATTCAAACTGAATAAATATGTTATAAATTAGTAAGATAATATTAGTCTAGATTTTTCGTTTTGCAATTTCATGATGTACAAGTTTTTGACACCAAAATATTGGGAGTGATCATTTTTCTTCCAAGTAAGCTCACATGCACGTCAGTCACTCGATTTTGAGATGTTATTATTTAAAAAGATGGAGTATAATTTATTATTAATGATAGGTGCTACTATTTTACTTGATATGGCAACTTCAAAAATACTACAAATAACATTGTAAAATAAAATGGTAGTCCTTGTTTACTATCAAGTGCTTTAGAACTCCAAGTCAAGTCAAACTTTAAGGAACACTTGAACATCACAAATTTTCCGCACTCTCTCATTAAATGAAGATGAAATATAAATGTTTTATCCTAGATAGCAACTTGGGGTCATGACAGCTGAATTTTTACTAAAGTGGGTTTTATAATTGTTCTGCTTTATAGGCAAGAATGAACCCTAACAATTTTTTGCATTTTTCACACTATTGACAGGCCCAATTCATTTGAGATCAAGATTTTTAATTTTTCAATATATCTTTGGAAGTTAATGTGGTAATTGAAACTACTCAGATTACATAATAATTAAATAGGGCCATCCCCATTTTTTATTTTTTAATTGTTGGATTATTTTCTCTAGGAACCAACCTCACAGTAATGTCCTTCTCATTTGGGTCACTTTCCACTCTGATGGTTACATTAAGTAAAGGACCAACATTCTCATGGTATGGCTCCACAATTATTTCAAGATTTTCATTTTTATTAATTAATCAATTAACCCTTTTTTTTCCCTTCTATATATTTTTTCAGTTAATTCTATAGTCTTTCACATCATTGAGCATTATGTGTTATAATTTATAAATTTCGATACATTATTAGCTAGACGAAAAAAGAAATTGCAACATGTGGTTATGTGAACTATTTGGGTGTAGAAAATGATATCCCTTAGTTCAAAAAGAAAAGTTGTCCAAACTAACCTTACACACATTATAGTAGTGGATAAGCTCACTATACATATGACTATAATGGTGTTGTGGAACAAAATCAACCTTCTAAGAAAGATAAAATGTTTTGATAAAAAAAAGGTGAATTTAATTAGTACAATTTGAAGATAGATTAAGAGAGAGGGGGCATGGAGGAGAGAGAAAAGCATCAAAGGAAATATGGGCCTGGGACAACTTTAGGGCATGGGCCCATGCAGAAAAGGACTTGAAATAATTGAAAGGTAAGCACTTGTGGAACCAACAGTGCAACTAACTAATATATACTCCCTCCTTTTTTAATTACTCGACGTTTTAGGTTTTTAATAATTTTTTTTTTATATTTGTCGTTCTGATTATTTTTTCCCGCTTCTCTTAATTTTACTTCTTTCATTGATTCAGTCTTCTAAGACTTCTATTCGATATTACTGAGCGGTTCTATTCAAACGGATCTTTCTTCCCCTCCGTTTTCTTATATTTAATTCTCTTCCAAGTTCACCGTGAAATATATTTTTAAAATATATAATTTATTGTATATAAATATACAATTTATTTCACGATCACAGATTGCACGTTTCAGTGTTAATAAATTATATATTTTAATACAATAAATTGTATTGTTCAAAAATACACTATAAAGTTCACAGTGCAACCCACTCTTATTGGTTGATGATAGATAGGATGGATCCGGTGGTCCTCCACCGCTTGTGGTGGCGCGGCCGGCAGGGGGTGGCCTTAGCCACGTGGTTGCGGTGGTCCATGTGGCCGAACAACAACGTTAGGTTGCCACGTGTAGGGGTGTGCAAAAGACGGTTTGGTGGACCGAATCAACCGTAATATGAAAACTGAAATATAAAACGATTTTTTTTAACCAAACCGAAACCGAACTATATTTGTAAAAACCGAACGGTCAGTAACCAAAATATTTCGGTTTGGTCGAAAACCGATTTTTTTTTTTTAATTTTCAAAAGTGAGGACAAAAAGTATACATTTTTTTCATGATCTACGGTAAAAAGAACATATAAAAACAATCAAGATCAATACTGATTCCCAAAAGCTAAAAACAATAACAAAGATTAAGCATTAGTATGTTTCAAAAAGCTAGGCTTCATACCCCACGACTTAAGTTTCAGTACAATAACAGTCTTAAAGCTTAAAAGTTAAAACAAATAACAATTCCAAACAATCTCAAGTAATGACAAATAAGCACAAGATTCAACTTAAATTTATAACGACTAGCTTCTGTCTTCAAGACTTCATCACCATTCAATAGCTTTTGCCTTCAACAACTTCTACCTACACAATTTAAAGGAATAAATAAGACAACACATATAAATTGAAGATACAAAATTCATGCAAACATATATACATACACACTAACGGAATGAGCAGATAATGTATTACCCATTGCTCATTTTGTAATAATATATTAGAGTACCTAGAAGGAGTGCATAGTAATTAGTTGTCGGTGTTTGACGATGACATGAGACCAACTTTAGGCAAATATGCAATATAAAATGAATATAGTGTTAAAACAAATTAAATTACACATAAAAAAAAAGATATAAAACGAATGTACTAGTGATTTAAATAATTTAGAATAAACTTTTTCAAATTTCTCAAGCTCCTCCAACTTTGAATCACTTACTTCACTTTCTGAATCTCGTAGCCAATCTTGAATGCATATTAAACTCTCAACAAGTCTTGGAGTTAAAGAACTTCTAAAGTCATCTAGTACCCTTCAACCAGTACTAAATACAGATTATGATGCCACCGTTGAGATAGGAACAACCAATATATCCCGAGCCATCTTTGCAAGAATCGGAAGTCTCGAAGAATTTGCTCTCCACCACATCAACACATCTAGTTCATCATCCTCAACAATGTCCTCATGCAAGTAGGTATCTAATTCTGTTTTCTTCCTTCCTCCACCACCAGTTTCTTTTCTCTACTTCTTAAACCCTACAAGCATTCCACGATTAGTACCACCAGTCAAGTTAGGGCTCGAGAGCGACGAGAGGCTACCACTTGCATTTGCCTCACTTCCTGGCTGATACTTTTGATTATATTCTTTGAACAATTGTCCAAGTCCATTCTTCAAAGATTGCATCACATTTTCACCTTTTTCAGACCCATACATCTTACATAAAGAGTAGTTCAAGTAATCAAACTTAAGACGTGGATCAAAAACATTCACCCAAACAATCACTTTGTTCATTTTTTCCGGATCTCCCCAATATTTCTCAAACTTTGTCATCATTGTCATACCCAACTGCTTCACAAATATATCATCACTCTTCTTCCATTCATTCAAAACACCACACAATTCACTAATCTCATTAAAAAATGAGCTAGCAGTAACATATAATGAACCATAAATACGTAAAGTCAAATCATAAAAAATCTTCAATAAATCAGCAATCTTTCGAACACGAGTCCAATCAGCAGATGTTGGTTGCCCATTTTCCTTCAAATCAGAAACGTAACTCGATTCATCCATTTCATACTTTTCAAATGCTCTCTCAAATTTTTCAGCTGTTGTTATCATTACATAGGTGGAGTTCCACCTTGTAGCTACATCTAAGCACAAAGAGCTCTTGTTTTATATCCTCTCATAATTCACACACTCTTTGAATTTATGAAGTCTAGAAGGGGAACTTCTAATATATCTCGCAGCATCCCTCACACGTTTCACCGACTCATCAACATCTTTCAAACCATCCGTAACCACCAAATTAATTATATGTGCAATGCATCTCATATGGAGGTACTTACAAGCTGCCACACTACCCTCCCAATTTATCATCCTCTTTTTCAAGTGGGTCATACATGTATCATTCGAGCTGGCATTGTCCACAGTTATGGTGAATACATTCCTCAACCCCCACTCTACAAGACAAGTTTCGATCGAATTTCCCAAGTAATCACCCTTATGACTAAAGACTTGCACAAAATTCAAAACTTTCTTGTGTAACGTCCAATCGTCATCAATAAAGTGAGCAGTAATGCACATGTAATTCATCATTTGCACAGAAGTCCATGTATCAGTGGTAAGACTAATTCTTTGACAATTGTCTTTCAAAAAAGACATCAACCTAGATCTTTCACTAGCATATAAATCAAAACAATCACGTGTGATAGTCCATCGAGAAGGAACAATAAACCTAGGACATGCTTTCTTCATAACATTCCTAAATCCCTTCTTTTCTACAAATTTGAATGGCACTTCATCTACTATAATCATGCATGCAATGGCTTTCCTAATTTCATCATAATCATATTTCCAAGTAGACAACGTACCTACTTTAGAACCACCATCTTGTTTAGTAGGTTGTAAATTTTGCAATGACTGATGGGGTTGTTCGCTGTTGGAGTTGTTCTTGCACACCAATATATGATTACGAAGCGATGTAGTACCAGTTCTTTTGGACTCATATTTATATGTTTTAGAGCAGTTCATGCACCTAGCTTTATAAGCGATGCCATTGTCATCCTTGATCTTCTCAAAGTATTCCCACACCTCTGATCGTTCTTTCATTTGTTTCCTATTCCATGTTGATTGTCCAGTTGAAATATTTGAAGGTTGAGCGGGTTGTTCTTGACCCCCGTTGCTTTCAACAAACTCGTCTTCTTCTCGTGAGTTTGACATCTATAAAGAATATAAAATGAACATGATAGAAGTAAGGATTTTGAAGTTATAGATTTCAAATCTCCAAATCATATAATCCTAATGCAAAACTTGACTAATACAAACACATATACTGCAGTTCACTAAAAACAACTAATACTAAAAACAGTTCACTAAAAATAGCTAATACTCTTTAATTGAACCACTATTACTATTTAATTGAAACAACTAACACTATTAGAAAAAAATACATAAATTGCACACCAAAATTTAGGCTAGTTCTTCAACTTGTCATAATCCATACAACAGAATTAACTGAATTCCCCACCGATAAATAATCGGATAAGGATAATCCCATCTATTATCACCTTTCTACAAACCTCTCCTCCCCAATCGCCAACTCTTTTCACCCACATATCCCCATCCCACTACTATATATACGAGGCATCTTTCCCACTCAAAACAGGTCATCATCGCACAAACAAAACAATACTCTACCGCTATCCATACTAATACTCTTTAATGGAAAAACAGGGGAAGACTCAGAGGACTTGGATTAGGGGATCCTGCATAGGCAGAGGCGCTAACTTTTAGGCACTTAAGAGTTAAGACAGACAGGGAAAGGAATGAGTCTCGTACCTAATTTTTACTCGGATTCATCAATCCCTAACTTTTACCCAGATTCATCAATCCCTAGTTTTATCTTGTTCTTTTTCTCAGATGCATTAATCCCAATTTTTTTACTCAGATAGGCAAGTAAGAAAAGAGTGCATACCGCGGTGATGGAGAAGGTCGTGAGAACGGAGCGGCGCTGCGGCACCGGCGATGGAGAACGGAACTGAGCGGAGCGGCGAAGGAGAACGACGCGATGGAAGTGGACTGCGGACTGTGCTGGAGTAATTAATTTCTAACCTAATCTTAAGATTTTAACTTTTAGGAAATTATATTTCGGTTCGGTTCGGTCTAATCGGTTTTTTACTAGTAAAAACCGAAACCGAACCGTAATAAATAAAATTCATTTTTAAAAACCGAAAACCGAACCGTAAACCGAAATTCGGACCGAATTTTGAATTTCGGTTTGGTTTTGGTCCGATTTTACTGTCCAGACCAAAATTTGCACACCCCTAGCCACGTGTTGCAAATTTTATTTTAAGTTTTTTGTATAATTATTATGTATAGGTGACAAGACTGTTTAGGGCAGGGGCAATTGGGTTGAGGGATATGATCATCTTAAATACTAATTCAAGAATTGACCATCACATTCAATATTGTAACAAAAGTCGGCAGAGGGGCCTGGGCTTGGGCCGTCGTACATGTCTTCTCTTTCCCGTGGTCACAATTATTTTGGGTCCAAATATTTTTGGTATGTATTAATTTAGATATGGTTCCCACCAAACCCCTATTAATGCTGCTTTACTTATGTTCTTTTTTTTGAGATACTGTTGAGAATGATGATTTCGTGTGTTAGAGAAATGCAACTTATACCAACCATATGATACAAGGGAATTGAAATCTAATTAGTTCCTGCCGTTTATTTAAATTCATGTCCTACATTTAATATGTACTTTAGTATTAAATTATTAATATATATGAGTATTTATAACATACATGAATTTTATTATTTTCTCGCATTTCATTTTATTTATTTATAAATAATACTTCAAAAAGAATTAACCCACTTGTTTTTTTTTTATATAAGAGGATAGAACCTTGAACTGAATGTAGGGATAGCATCATGGGTTTCAGGAAAAAAATGTTGGGATAGCATCATAGCAGTGTGACTTATGGATCAACGTTTTTAGGCCCAACCTACCCTATTGTTTTTTTTTTAAAATTTAATTTATTAACGGCCCTGGATGGAAACATCAATTATTTCTCAGCTAGATATGGGCCCTTATTTTTTCGGGCTTGAGTTGGCGGGCCTATATTGCGTATGGGCTCTATCTCGATCCTCTTAAACTATGGTATTTTCAATTCTCCAGCTTCAACTGATTTGCAGAATGAACATTCAACAAGTTCTGGACATTCAGTCATTAAGCCTCATTATATAACAATAATTAAAATTAATTCTAATTATTAACATTTTGTTTTAGTTAATTATTCAAATTGAAGAGTCATATAAGAAACCCAATATCGAGTTTCACATCAGTATTTTATTAACAAATCTATGACATTATCCAGCTAGTTCTTTTTGAATTTACACAACTAAGCTAAATTAAATAACGATGTGGTTTTATACCTTATAGATTATATATTCAGTTTACTTTAGATAATGATTATATATTCAGTTTACTTTAGATAATAAAATTGAAGTGTTTGGATATAAACGTTGGGCTCATGACTACAAAGTTCAGTTTTTTTACTTTTGAATTGTGAAAGTTATTTTGAAACTTACAAATAAAAATGGGGTCTTTCTTATATGCAGCATTCACGGTCAATTTTTAGAATCGTCAACTTGTTATTCTGAAAAGTGCGACTTATTTTTTAGAAAAATCGACTTATTTACACGAGAAAAGTTGTTGTTAATATGGAAAAAAAGTTTTTTGGAATAATTGCGCGTTTCGTTTTTTATAGTTGCATATTTCTAAAATGCACTATTATTTGCACATTTTAGAATGCAACTTGTTATCTTTGAAAAGTGCGACTTATTTACACGCGGAAAAATGCGATTTGTTAATTGTTAATATGGAAACATAGTTGCATGTTTCATTTGGAATAATTGCACGTTTTCTGTTTCAGATAATTAGATATTTTAAAATACACTATGAAACAAGTCTTGCGGTCAAGACCCTAAATACGCATTGCGTAAACCCACTCAATAAAAAAAACATGCAAATTATTATGTGACGAAAAACATGAGTTAGTCAATACCCTCTTGTATTTATGCAAGTCAAGTGGGCTACAATGGGCTATGTGTGGCCCGGTTATAAGAAGGCATCGTAAAAAATCTCTTGTACTTGTCTGTTGTACACCTTGTCTTTTTATGCACACAATGGTTATTAAGGAAGACTTTATTTAATAAAAGAATTATTTTTTACAAATTAAAGATAAATTTGTATATTAAATAAGACATAGTCTTGTAATGCATCAAATAAGCCATGTAATTTAAGTGTATTTTTAACATTATTTGTTGTATGCATATAATAATATTAGTTGATGTAGTTTTAATTATTTTCAATGAATAATATTAATTGTGTACACTCACACTCTATAATTAGTTTCCAAGAATTTACTCTTTTATTTTATAATAATAAATTTATCACTTATCACTTATTAAAAGGTAAGAGGTGGGATGTGGATGATTCAACAACTCCACAAATTAAAAGCCGAATTGTTGGCTATCACCAAGCTCATATAATTACTACATTATTTCCTTAAGTCAAATATAATAATAATGCGAAAATGACTTTAAATTGTAATGGTGGGCCCTCTATTATATGGAAAACGACAACATGTTTAGTTTAATTAAAACATTGAGTAATTATCTTTTCTGATACTCTCAATTCTCAAACCATTCCAGCTGCCACCACAAATTCTACAGCTTCAAATTTTAATATTTTGTGTACCGACTTTGAAGGCAGGTCTATAAATTAAATACTCATTTATTTCTTTCTTCATTTTAAATATGATTTATATAAAATTTTAAATTTAGAAAGAATAAGAAGTTTCACAACAAGAAAATCAAAATCAAAGTGTTTTACTAAAGAATAAAAAATACGAGGCAATATTTATTCTTTTATAGGAGTATATTTTATCAGGGAACTTGAGAGCAAAGTAATGCACGCGTGAAGTTGGCATTGAGGATTAGTATTCTTTTATTTTTATCAGGGAAGAAGATTATTGTTATAGATAATTAATTAGTGGCTCATGCTGATCCCAATTTTCAATTATTTATGTATTTATTTATTTTTCTGTGTTTTTTGGTTGGATGTTTTCCACCACTCATCTTCTACCGACTACACTACGTACATACCAAACCACCTTTTTCTAAAAGATTTTTTCTTCTTGCACCCAAATTAATTCGTTCAACAAATTGATAATTTAGGATATTTCGAAACTCATAAATTGTTATCTTTTTGAAACAACAGAAGTTAAACATTTATATATACATATTTATATTTTGTAGATAATTTTGCTTTTATTTTAAAAGTCCCGCGGAAAGATCAGTGATTATTAATATAAGCATATCGAGAATTTAATTCAGAAGTGCTATATTTCATATTCTATTTATCATATTATTATTACATTATATAATTGATTAATTTACATGGTTATAGAAAATCACAAGTTGTTAGCTCGAAAGTGGGTCATCACTCCTGTAATTTAACTTGAAATGTAGCAGTTTGTACATATGTAAGAGTACAAACATATCCTACACTTGATTGGCCTTTTGTCAATTGGAGAGGCTAGCAGTTATGGGGTTTTGACCATTAGTGGACTTGATTGTGTGAAAATGGGAAAAGGCCAAGGGTCCCACGTCACACAATTACACAATATCTTGAAAATGAAAGAGAAATTTGTATAGAGTGATCTCATTCTTACATCACGTTTTTCTTAAATTATTACATTTGCGGCGGATCTAATTGAATATATATTGAAGATGAATTACAATTTTGCGTTCGAAAACTACATTCTCATCTCATGCTTCATGAATTCAAGAATCACACTTGTTTAAGATTGTATTACGGTGATAAAAAAATATAATTTGAATAATTACACTTTAACACTTGAAAATGATTAATGCAGTGCGTTTCATGTATGAATTGTCTAATAAATTTTTTTGTCTTTGTTCAAATATTAGGTGCTCAAATGACAAATATTTTTAAAAAGATTATATTTTGCAAATCATTTTATTGAAATAATTAATTAATATTTTAATAAATTAATTAATACTATTGTTAAAAAGTGCACATCAAATATTTTGTCATTTAACAACCACATAAAACGTTTAAATATTTTACATAAATTAAATTTGCTAGTAACATTTAGTACAAAAATCTAATCAAAACTATCGAAAACTAAAATTTATACGATTTTAGCACCTTAAACTGCATTTTTATTAAATTAGTGTCAAAATTAAACGTCACAAGGAGTTCTATAAAGGAAATAAAATTCATAAATTTAGCTATAAACTCCTTCCTCATTGTACAGTTGATTTAATAATAATTTAATAAAGATTGGCAAGTAGTTTTTTTTTTCATAATTAAGGAAAAGAATATCCCTTTTCTACCTAAATTAATTAAATTTTTTTTCTTTGAGAAAATGCAATCCTTATGACTTTTATTCAATAAATCTTTGATAAAAAGACATTCATAACTACACAGAAAACCCAGACCAATTTAAACACACCATAAGTATGATCATTTTAAACAGGGATTAAATTTTTTGTAGTCCTATAACTTTGTTTCATTTTGAAATTGATCTCAATTGTTTTGACTTTTTGATTTTAGTCATGTAAATTATCAAATATTTTGAAATTGGTCATTTAACCTGCTGTAGCAGGTCACCAAACATATAACCGCCAACTATTTAATTATTTTATTTTTTCTTTAATTTAAAAATACCACATAAACTTTTTTAATCCTAATAATTTTGTGTAGAATTTTTTTTTCGTATTTTTTCAGGGAGGAAGAGTGGTTTTCTGCGTATATTGATTTAATTTTTATATTTTTCTGTCAGTGTAGACCAGTAAATCAACCTGATTCGCTTTATATTTTAATATACAAATTGTTTTAAACCCGACCTAAAAGTGGCGCTTCGAAATTAAAAGGAAAAACAAAATAATTACATATGTGGTGTTTACCTGCTTGGTAACCTGATGTAGCAGGTGAAAATGATCCATTTCAAAATTTTTGAAAATTTACATGGCTAAAATAAAAAAATCAAAATAATCGAGACCAATTTAAAAACAATATAAAGTTACATGACTACAAAAAACTTAATCCCTTTTAAACACACTGGCGGTTAGAAGTCAAAAAAATTAAAGAAAGTCGAGTTAATCAACTTTGATCAATTTAAGGGGTTCAAAAAAAAAAACTTTGATCAATTTAATCACACATTGATATTAAAAAAAAAACACTAAAATCTCTTATTACCCCCCTGGTTGCACTTGCACAATTGAAAATAAATAAAGAAAAAAGAAAAACTTGCTACGACAACTTGGCAACGTATTTACCAATGGATCTGCATCTTTATAGCAACGCAGTGTAACCCAATCAAGCATTTCATCCAGCATGGAGCGTCTCTTGGCAACCGGAAAACTTCAAAGATAGCAGACACTATTTGGACTAGGGTCATATGGTCTATTTGGAACATGAGGAACGATTGCACTTTCAATGGCTCGACAATCGACTTTGGAAATTTTTGGGAAGCTATGATAGCTCGGATTTGGTCTTGGTTTTCCGTAAGAGTGGAGAAGGTGCGTGTTACCCCCTTTAGAGTGTGGCTACAAAACCCCAGAGTATGTATTTAGATAGGATTATGACAAAGACTGGAGTTTTTCATTGGTTTTTGGGTCTTATAATTTGAAAATTCCAGCCGATATGTAACAGGAGTTTTAATTTACAACCTGGATTATGTCTTATAGTCTAGGTTGCATATGTTGTTTTTAATAAAATTCTTAACTTTACCGTTAAAAAAAAAAGAAAAAAGAAAAACTCGAATGTGGTATCCACAACCAACCCAAAATACTGTGTCTGTTTGCACTCTCCGGAGCCCGAAACTCCCATTTCGAAAAAAAAAAAAGTATTGATTTTAGTAAAAGAGACGTGTCTAAGCAAGATTCAAAATTGAGCACAAACCAATGAGAAAGGCCCAAACTAAGGTGAGGCCAATCTTTTGGCGTATGCTTGCTTAGAATTCAAGTAGCAGCAGGTGTCCACTTTTGTTGTTTTGAGAAAACGAGAAGTCTGTGCATTCTTTCAATTGTGTTTCCCTCTTTCTCCTTATGTTTTTTGACTTGTCATGTCTACTCTGATATGTAGGGGAAATGCAATATCTTTTCTGTCAGCTCCTCTTCTTTCTTCTCTCTCCTAAATTTCATGCCTTGGTTTGATCTGGGATTCCTCTGATTCTTCATTAGGTACACGATTTACTTTCTTTTTAACTATCTCCAAGAACCCAGTTTTTATTTTGATGATTTAATGGTTGAAATTAGATTGTAGATTTGCTTGATGTTTTGAGTGTTGTGTTGATTTATCTTTTTTTATGGATATTATTTGGGTTCAGTTGAATAGGGGCCCAGAATTTATGGGTAGTTGAATGAATTTGGGGATTTATTCATGAATTAGATGATTGCTTGATCTTGATTTCTTCTGAATTTGATGTCAATTGTGAATAAGATGTGGGATTGCCAGCATTTGATGGTAATTTTGTGATATTGATTGAAAAATATCATTGACAAATTTCATGTTTACTTGTCAGGATACTGGATATTATAAGCAGATAGCAGGTTGCATTATGCGTTGGCTCACGAAGATACTCAAAGGCTCTAGCCACAGAATATCTAAAGGCCAATATCATGGGAAATATGAAGATGATACAATTTGGGAAGGCCCTCCTGCATCTGCGGTAATCATCATTGTCTTTGATTCTTAACTTATACCAATCATTTGCAGATCTTTACATCATCTGATTGGGTTACGTTTCTGTTTTTGTTTTATATGTATAGGATCAATTGTCGGATTTCGATAAGGAAGAACTAGATAGAGCAATTGCACTTTCCATTGCTGAAGCAGATGACAAAGGCAAAAAAGTAGTAGGTAAGTCAAGCTTTTGTCATAAGCAATGGTAGATTCTTTCTACTTCTCTGTGAAATTTCTATTTGTTATGAAATATGAATGAAACTAGGAAAGAGGTAGTAATACCTTGGATTAGGGGCAGCTTGAAATTTGACTGAAATCCTAGTTGTATCAGATGATGAGTCTCAGTTGGAAGAAGATGAACTGCTTGCTAAGGCTCTTGAATTAAGTTGGAATGTGGGGTCCCCACCTGGATCACCTCCATCTCCGCCAGCGCCAGCGCCACCTCATCCACCTCCACCTAAATGGCCTCGATATGGTTATGAAAGTTTCGTACCACCACCTTATCCGTTCTACCAACCTTCAGGATACAGGTAACAATACATATTCCATCATCCTAGCTTTTCAATCAACTATTATTCCAGAAATTGGTTGACCCATCAGACTTCACCTTCACTATAGAGGTTGTTTGCCTAGATCATTTTTTTTGTTTTGCCTCATGTATGATGTCAAAGACCCTTTAATGGAAATGAAGCTGATGTACATTAAGAGTAAGGTATATAGAGGTATGATGTAAGTTAAGTAATTGGACAAAATGAATGAACAATGACTTGGACAATCATATGGGTCTCGTGTTAATTGTCTGAAAAATTCATCTGAGTTTTAGCTCCCATATGGAGGTCTTGATTGTCAAAGAAATTACACACATGTATTCATGTATATACGTCTCATGGACCTTGCATAGTTTTCTTGTAGAACCTGTGCTGGTTGCAATAGTGAAGTTGGCCAAGGAAGATACTTGAGTTGCATGGGGGCTGTTTGGCATCCAGAATGTTTCTGTTGCCATGCTTGCAACCTGCCCATATCTGATTATGAGGTGCTCATCTGATAGCTTTGTTATCTGATTTTGGTTGGACCAGTAATTTTATTAACTGACACCTTATAAAATTCTCTTTCAGTTTTCCATGTCTGATAACCGTCCTTTCCATAAGTCTTGCTATATGGACCTACACCACCCCAAGTGTGATGTTTGCAAAAACTTTGTAAGCATCTAAACAAAACATATTTGCTAGTTTTGCTTGTAGGTCCAAACTATCTGTAATAGCTATATATTTTTTGGTTTGTTTAGATCCCCACGAATGGGGCAGGACTTATTGAGTACAGAGCACATCCTTTCTGGCATCAAAAGTACTGCCCTTCACACGAACATGATGGAACACCTCGCTGTTGCAGCTGTGAAAGAATGGAGGTAAAGGGTGGAAAAGCAATTCCTTTAAATAGAGAGAAAATCTGAAACTATTTGATGGGATTGATTAATGTGAACCGTCTGATGCATGCAGCCTGTAGATGCCAGATATTTAGTTCTTGATGATGGAAGAAAGCTTTGTCTGGAGTGTCTAGACTCTTCGATAATGGATACTCACGAGTGCCAACCTCTTTACCTTGAAATACAAGAATTTTACGAAGGTTTGCACATGAAAGTGGAACAGCAAGTCCCATTACTGTTGGTCGAGAGAAGCATTAAATGAAGCCATGGAAGGAGAGAAAAATGTAGAATTTATCTATCTTAATTATACAAACATGCCTAATATCTACTAAAATTCTATTTTAAGAAATTCTAATATTAGTAACCCTCATTTCATTACCAGGGTCATCACCACATGCCGGAGACTAGAGGGCTGTGCCTGTCTGAAGAGCAAACTGTTAGCACGGTATGAGTAAATTATAGATCAAATAAAATGATGTGGGTATCTTTTTTATAAACCTTTATTCGAAATTCCAGATCTTGCGGAGACCTAAAATAGGAGGATATCGAATAGTAGACATGTTCACAGAACCTTACAGGCTGGTACTCAAATGTGAAGTAACAGCAATCCTTATTCTGTACGGTCTACCTAGGTGAGCTATTTTTTGCCATGCTATTTCCACCCATCTTTGATATTCTCCTTCTCTATCCTAACATAGAAAATCAACCTTCTGTCATTAAGGTTATTGACCGGGTCGATCCTGGCCCACGAGATGATGCATGCTTGGCTACGGCTTAAGGGTAATCGTCTCTACTTTTATCATTTTTCCTGGATATAACTACAAAGATTATTACCCTTCAGATTCAGCTAAGATAAAAAGACATCCATTTTCTTACAAGTATCACCTTATTACGGTATTGCAGACAACCCCAATTGGTGCAATTTGCTAGGAAACAAACTTTTTTTATTTTTCTTATCTTGCTGCAATATGCCTCCATTGGAGTTAAAGAGTTTTTTGGTCCCATAAGTTGTCTAGTATCCAATTTTGGCCCAAAATCACAGAAAATATAAATGTCGTTTTATGTCACACGAATGTCCAATTTTGGCTCCATAACGTGTCCATTGAGTTATTCACTTAGTTGCTTCTCAGGTTACCCGAACCTTAACCCAGAAATCGAAGAAGGTATATGCCAAGTGCTAGCTCATATGTGGTTGGATTCTGAAATCATGGCTGGCTCTGGTAGTAGTGTGGCTTCTTCATCATCATCATCATCTTCTTCTGCTTCCACATCAGCATCATCTTCTGGATCTTCAAAGAAGGGAAATCGCTCAGACTTCGAGAAAAAACTTGGTGAGTTTTTCAAACACCAGATAGAATCAGACACCTCTGCTGCATACGGAGATGGTTTCAGGGAAGGAAATAAGGCAGTGCTCAAGTATGGTCTGAAGAGCACTCTTGATCACATTCGGCTCACTGGGAGTTTTCCGTGTTAACTTTTTTGCTCCAATATTTGCTCTGTATTTGTATATGCAAGATGCTCGCCATTTGCATACGCATGACTTGACTTTTGTTAAATATTAAGAAAGATAGAAAGAAGAAAAGGAAATAAGATAAGATTTCAAATTTGAGCACAAAAGTGTTGTGTGTCAACATACTTGTTCATATGACACCAAAATATGCACGAAGATCTTATACGAGGTTTTACTTCCAATAATATTTGCAAGAGTTAATTTTTTGAGGATTCATTTTTAGATTTTAGTTTTGCTTAATTGTTCTTTAGTAATGCTTCTTTCTACAGGTAAACTCTGAAGATGCATACTAAATAAACTCTGTTTTGGTATAATACTGCTAGGGTGAGCATTCAGTTAATTTAGTCTGTCTTGGTCAACTTTTAGACCGAACTAAATGTGTTTATACAAAACTAAAATTGATGAAAAACTAAAATGCAATGTATTTTATTTGTATAGAGTGTTTTATCTTTTTCTAAAGCCTAGATGATTCAAAATGAGGTTGACTTTCTACAGAAAATACAATCTGATTCCAACATTTCAAACAGTGCCCCTATTCAATAGAAAACGATTGAGGGTTGTAGATATCCAGCTGGATCTTCATCAGAGCTGAGACAACCTCAGCCATGCTTAATCTTCTCGCAGGTTCTCGAGCTAAACATGCTACGCTTAACTTTAGTAAACGCAACGCAAACTCAGTATGATCAATAACATAACCAAGTGGATGCATCACTTGGAGACGAGGATCAATAAGCTCGTTAATTTCTCCTCCTGATCCATCAATGGCAGTAATCGCTGTTTCAGACAAGAGAACTTCTTTACCATCGCGCAGAAAAGCAGCTTCTCGTCCTGTAATAAGTTCCAAAAGAACAACCCCAAAGGCGTAAACGTCTACTTCAGGCGTAAAACCCCCAACCTTGCATGTACTCAGGTGCTACATAGCCTTTCACTCCTTGAACACAGCTTGTGTCTGAAATCCCAGTTTCTCTTGCAAGGCTGAAATTTGCAATCTTTGCTCGTAAATCTCTGTTCAGTAAAATATTACAACTGTTGATGTCTTTATGCACGTATGCTGGAGCAGTGAAGTTGTGCAGATAATTGAGTCCATTTGCCACGTCTAATGCAATAACAACGCGGTGGCCCCATGTGAGGGAGACGGCACAGTGTTCGGTATGTAGCCACTTGTTCAAAGATCCTTCTTCCAAGTATTCGTAAACGAGGTAGAAAACTCCATCATGGTCACAGAAGCCGAACAGACTGATCAGATTGAAGTGGTTGACATTTCCAAGAATCTTGATCTCTTTCGAAATATCTGTGCTCGTTTTCTTTATAGCTAACACTTTCCCGCGCAGATTTCCCTTGTAAAAGAAGTTGCTCAACCTCTTATGTGAACTGAAGTTGTCGGTAGCTGCCTCGAGTTCTTCGTACCTGTATATCTTCAAAATTTCACCGATTCCAACAACCTTATCCATGAAATTATCCGGCAGTTTTTCCCTCCACGAGGCCTCCGTTTTTCTCTGTTTCCAATAGTATAAGACAAGAAAAAAGCAGAGGAGAGACAGAGCAGCCCCACTTCCTGTTCCAATGTACAGCCCTTTGTAAGATTTCTTCTTTTTCTTATGCTGAGAGAACTTTCTCATCTGAGGTTGTGTTGGAAGAGGGATCAAAATAGTCGTGTCTGCATAAATCATCGGATCTTCGTCAGAAAATCCATTCGCTGCAGCTACACTTTCAGCATTGACATTAAACCTTTTGCTGATTATTGGAACAGAATCTCCCGGAGCAATCAAGTATGTCAGCAAAAACTTCGTCCCATTCCCAATCTGCTCTCGCGTAGGGCATGTACATCTGAGTGGTACTTGCAGTATCAGCCCTGCATGCAAGCTGTACACACTGTACGTATTATCACGTATCAGTGCACCACAAGTGGTTAGATCCTGATACACATCAGTTGCAATTGTGTAATATATTTCATAATCTGAACGAATGACATAAGTGGTGTTAGCCCGATAGTATCCACCCGAACATGAACAGGTCACCGGAATGATGACCTCGTTATCTGGAGGTAAGAACGCTGAGCTTGAGACGATGTTTGTACGAGCGAGCTCCTCAGAGTCTGTAGATGTTAAGTTAGAAATGGAGGAGAGGGAAAGATAAGGAGGCTTGGTTTTGAACATCAGGTAGGCTTTGCATGAAGGTTTTTCCGTGTTGCACGTGTATAGAAAATGTGGAACTGGCCCTGTTTGATTGGAGTCATTACATTCCCTGACTGAATTTCCCGAGTAGGGCTGTTGGGCATTGAAGCTCGATGATGAAAATGTTAATGTGAGGAGAAGTTGTAACAGATACTTGCTCATGATGAACATTTTTGGAAGCAAGAAATTAAGGTTGGTGTAGAATGTGCAACATCTCATCAAAATCTTGTTCTTCAAATAGTTTGATAGTTTGTTGGGCAACTTATGCATGACATCTTCGACGTAATTAATATGTTGGTCAATCTGAGAAGTAATCTACCCCGTAGGTAGAGAAAGTTTGCAGGATTCAGACGCGTATACTACGTGTATGAGAGTCTTTCGTAGTTTTAATATTGCCCAGAATGCTTCAAAATCCCATTCGGAGAATAAAGAATGTGTGCTTATGTAATGATCAGTTGAAGAAGCAAGCAGAAGAGAGAGACATCATCTGAAATTGAAGTCCATATTTCACTATTTTCAACTAGAATGAGGAAACACAGATAATCTATTATCAAATTTGTTATTGACTTTGAGTGTTCTGATACACAGTCTCAATCAAACCATCGTTGTGTATTGTTAGAATTAGTTGAGTCAGAAATTGGCCATGGTTTTTTACTTTTGAGTGTTCAAACTAGAATATTAGAACAGAATATATTTAGCATATTGTGACAGATTTGGCATTTTATGTTTGTCTTATATGTTTCGAATTCATATTTTAGTTATTTACCAATATGTAATGCTTGGGCACTTCCTCCCTTATTTTCTCTCTTTAGGTAACAATTACCATAACATTGAAGTATTACATTGACATTTTCACAAGAAACAAGCAAGAGATTATGATAATAATGTAGCTAATGAGAACCACAAGCAAATAACTATCACTGAATCACCCTCTTCAAGTAAATTCAAATATTTAGCCTTGACATTTGATTCTTTGACCATCTACTTTTTTCATGTTGCTTCCAAATAAATTTTAAAAATACAAAATATTTTCATCCGACATAAAATAAAACGATTCAAACTCCTATACTCTAGAGTACGAACATAAATTAACACCTAATATTCACCTGACATACACTAAAATATCATTTGTAGTAATATATATACCCACATATATATATATATATATATTAAAGTTATTGACTAGAATAATAATTTAAGAAGCCGTCTAACAATACGAAATTGATATTGTTACATTTAAAACACTTATCAATTAATATTATTATATTTATAAATTAATATTATAATATTTATTTGTGTATAAATATTATAATATTAATTTATACTATATTAAAAAGTGAATTGGGTATGAGAAATATTTTTGACCCATTTAACCCTGCCACATTTTATATTGTCCACTTTAGTCCATTTCATATTTCTATTTTGTATTCTTCACTTTCAAATTTTCAATTAATCATCCTTTTAATATTTTTAATAACTCAGTGGAATGGAAAGGAAAATGAATGGACGAAACCCCGATGACGACGGCAACCTCCAGGGAGGGGAAGGGGAAGGCACTTGAGGGAGGGGAAGGTGCGGTGGCGGCTGTAGATCGGTGATACGACGGGAACGCCAGGGTTTGCGGCTGTAGATGCAGACGGCTCGAGGGGGGAAGGCTTGATCGGTGAAATTCTTTTTCCTAAAAGCTCACTCTGAATCTCCTTTCCTCTGAGACTAATCCCCGGGATTATTGCAAATCCCGGCGGCGGCGGCGGCGGCTACAGATCGGTGATACGACGAGAACACAAGGGTTTGCGGCTGTAGATGCGGACGACGTCGACGACAGATGCCTCCTTGGTGTTGCTTCCGGCCTCTGTGTGGCCGTTTTTAATCGCGGGGTGAGTTTATAAGTTATGCGTTTTTGTATTTTGTGATGACTTTTGGTTTTGATTGGTTGATCTACGTTAGTTTCTTTATTTGTATAATGTTGAATTGGATTAATGTTACCTTCTATTATGTTTCATTACTTTAGTGAATGGAGGGTTTAATAAAGTTGGTGCTGTTTTAGATTATCGTGGATGGGTGTTTCCTATTCTAATAATTTTGTATATATGAGATCCCCTGTATAATACACTGGAATTTTAAGGTTGTTAGATGACAATATATTGAATGGATATGCTTTTCACTATAAAAATTTAAGGTGTTCTTTTGTTTGTTATACGTTATATGTTTTAGTACAAAATGTTCAAGAGATAAGAAAATTATATTGTCAGCTTAATTACTGCTAATATTTGGAAAGATAAGACAATGATAAAACTCTAATGAGTGTAGCCTATTAGCTATGCATACACCAGCAATCAAGTGCCACTAAGATTCAGTAATTGAAATCTCCCAACTTTTCTGTAATTTAACCATATTTGTATGTAAACCAATGGATTCTCTGTCATACAGTTGGAGTGACTTGACGTCCCATTTATGAAATCTTCAAACACCTGAACTAGATTGTAACTTATTAGGATATCATTTAATGTTTACATGATTATGTATAATGAAACAAACTTCCTAGGCAGGCATCTTATCTTAAGCATAATAAGTATTTATATTCCTCAGTACGTTGCATCTCATTGAATTATTTAATTTGATTAGCGCCTACCTAAAATCATCTCAAATGTCAATGGTTTATGAATTTGTTTCATTCAGGTACATGTAATACATGAATGGGCATGAGCTGGTACCCCAAATGAAGGTGCTTCTTGGCTTCGGCTACAAAGGCAAGCGGATACTTGGCACCGTATTCTTTTAATACCAGTCCTGGGTGGTGTTATTCTAGGTGTTTTGCATGGTCTTCTTGAAATACTAGGTCAAATAAACTAGTCCACTTATTCTCAAGGACAATGCTTAGATGTGCTTGCTGCTGTTTTTCCCATTGTGAAGGCTATCAGGCTGCTGTTAGTCTAGGGACTGGTTATAACAACTCTTGGCTTTGATCAATTTTAGGGTAAGGATCCTCCAAATAGTCTTGCCTGGTTCTCATGTTCATAAGTAAATTTGCATTATAATCTGATTAATGAATATTACATTATTAGATCTCTAAATTTAGTATTCATGTGGTGGATAAATTGGAGAGATGATAGATGAGATACTTTAGTGTTGTGATAGGAAATGATGTGAATTAAGGGCAACTTTAAGAAAGGATGTGAATTAAGGGCAACATTCTATGGTGTAGTGTTTCTGTTTTGGTGATGTCAATATCGGCTCAGTTTGTCTGTAAGTCATTTACTTCCTTCCCATAAGATAAGATTAGTGTAGTGCTATAAAACATGGTTAAATTGAAATTTCTTATCCCGAAATAACAAATCAGATTAACTTCAATATTCACCATGACAACGTTTCTTTTATGCCACAATCCATATTTTCGTGAGAGATATACTATACAGATTTATGTAGAAGTGCTCTCATGTGTCAAGTTTATACTAAGATTGAGATTCTGTCAGATTCGTTGAAGCTGTTATGTTAAGTGTTGTTCTCTCTGTGTTTGATATTACATAACTTTCTGATTATAATGAATTATGGATATTATTATGTTAGTGTTGCAATTTCAATATTCATGAATTCTTGCTGCAATCTAGATCACTCCTATCTGAGACCTTAATGAAACATGTAACTAAGATTGACTAATGTTGTATTTTGGAAGCCTTGAAGATATGTATATTTTGTGAATGTTTTCTATTTTCAGTTGTTCGTGCGTGCTTGGTGCAATCAAGATTAACTATTTTTATTTTATTTTAGAAGTATGCTGATTATTATGGTATTGATTCACCCTTCCATGATTTGTTCAGAGAAAAGGTAAATGGTTGGAGATCACTATAAGCCGATCGACTACAGAAAGATTGTTGAGTGGCAAGGATAGAAAAATTCTAAGAACTAATCACTGATATACTACTACTGCATCAAGGAAACAAGGTGGGTAAAATTCTTAATTATTAATTAGGGTAGCTTTGGTTGGTTTGACATATAAACCTTAATCAAAAGATGAGTATGAATTTGCAATATGATAACAAGATAATTGCTGATTTTTATGAATATGTAATGCTTGCTCAAACAGTTAATACATCTATTTTTCTTTTCTTTTTTCATTGCAGATACTGCATTTTAAGCTTAAGAGAAATCAAGTGAGAACTCAAGGCTCAAGGAATCAGGCATGTATGACTGTTACCCGAGGTACTTACAGTACACATTCATCTGTATTTGACTTGAGTAGCCTCAAACTAAAATCATGTAGAGAAAACTAAACCCTTTATATTTTCTTGATAAATTCACTTCCATACATGTACGAGTCCATACTCAATACTGATTGACTTACTTGTGTGGTTCAATTTTGAGTTCAGTGGTTCAAATTTCATGATTTGGTATTTCTTCTCGAAGTTTGGCAAGCTTCAAAAATATTTTTTTCATCGTGATGCTATATAGACACGTATGTACGAACCACAATAATACTTAAGTATTAATTGATAAGGAAATCTACACAGTTTTATTCATTATGTTGGGGCTTTTTATTTTATAGATATAACTGTGATCACCAGTGTCAAAATAAATTTAGCTATTTTATAGACAATAGTATTAATCAAAATTTCTCTTTACTAATTTTTATAATTGGACTATGTCTTTCCAAAAAGTTTTCTTGAATGCATGTGTCAATTGTTCTACATGGGTTCCAATATTCGTTGTTGACGAAAGCTTGGATGTTGGCACTCTTTCAAGGAAGATCCCTGGATTTATGATGGGTAAAGGTACATGATAGTATTTAATATTTTTGTGATGGCTTTTTCTTTTGATTCTTAATATAAGATATCAACATTTCATATATTTAGAGGTTCACTTATGTTCATTAGATGACAGCGGAAATAAATTAGCACAGAGAAGCGGCGGCGTCTAATTTCTCTGTTCAGGTAGCAGAAGATGGTGAGAATCAGTGTCCTGAATGATGCTTAATGCTGAAAAAAGGGGAAAGCGTCAGGTGATGATCAGGCCATCATCAAAGGTCATCATCAAGTTTCTTCTTGTCATGCAAAAGCATGGATACATTGGAGAGTTCGAGTATGTTGATGACCACATGTCTGGAAAAATTGTGGTGGAATTGAATGAAAGGCTAAACAAATGTGGTGTTATTAGCCCTCGGTTTGATGTTGGAGTCAAGGAAATTGAGCCCTGGACTGCAAGACTGCTGCCATCTAGACAGTTTGGCTATATTGTGCTGACAACATCTGCTGGTATCATGGATCACGAAGAAGCTCGTAGGAAAAATGTTGGTAATGAGGTTTTGGCCTTCTGAGATCTTGTGACACATTTGCCTATTGAAGTCTTTAGAGATTGTGGTTATCTTTTCATACTGCATTTCAAATTTTGTTGCGAAGGATGTTTTAAATTATGATAAGATTGTTTATTTTGCTTGATATACAGTTGGGTTTCTTTTGGACTTCATATTTTAAGAATCAATTTGACTTATGTTCATTAGATGTTAACGAGAATTTCTCCTCTGAGACATTGTTTATCTCAAAATTTTGCTATGACTTATGTGGAATTTGATAGTTTTTTTTATTTCGATTTTCTCTTCTTTCAGATTATTCTCTCTGAAAATATATGCAGTTTCAATTTGTGAAGATGACGAATCGTTCAATTTAGGTAGGATCGAGTTGGTATATGTTTCTTTATTTTTACCAATTATTTTTTCTGAACATGTTGTTTTGTAGATTTAATCAAGGAAGATGAAAAATCGTCTGATTTAGGGCTACTCCCTAATTTTGTGTTTCATGTTACACGGTTTCTATCGATTCATATCTTATTTTAGAAGAATTTCTCATGTCTACTTTTACTATTTCTCCTTTTAAGAATATGATTATCATCCTTTTTATTATAATTGGTTTATTAGAAGAGAACATCGGAAAAATAATTTTATATAAGAATAATGATTAAAATTTCCTGTTATGCAGACAGACTGCTTCAAACGTTATTGAAGAGAAGACAAAGTGGATATTCAAGAAGCTAAAAGGTGTGTTTCACTTTTTTTATTTGTGATATTTGCATGTAATTGATAGTTTATAATTTATTTTTTGCTAAAACGAGAAATAATTCATGTTAATCCCACAGGAACAATTTAGCTCGTATGTAATGGTCATATCTCCATTTTATTGATTAAGCATGAATACGAGCACTCACCATTTTTTTCTTAATGCAGAAAATGAATTTTCATTATTATTTACTCATATAAAAATAATGATAAGTGCTTACTGGATTTTGTTTACATATACTTTGCTTTTTTCTAGAACTCTCTTTACTATTGGAATCTGTTTTCATTTATTATTTATATATTTATTTTTTCAACTGCAGATATTTTGTAACTTGTTATGTATGGTTGTGACATTATAGAGCGAGCAACAATTGGAACATGAAAGATTTTATATGGAATCACCCCACAGTCTAAATGTACTATTGTAAAAAATACTCCCTCCGTCCCATAAAAGCGTGCACGTTTACTGTTTTCATGTGTTTTTGCGAGCGAGTTTTTTATTAGTATTTGAAATGATAAAGTAATTTTTAAAGATGAATATAAAAGATGAGAGGTAGATCTATAATACCCCTCCTTAAAAATCACTTTATAATTTGAAATATTAATAAACAACTCGCTCTCTAAAACTCGATAATAAAGGTGGTGTGCACGTTTTTCTGGGACGGAGGTAGTATTTTACTTCATTATTAAATTAGTAGAGAGCTTGATAATTATGTCCATGCCCAACAAAAAAGTGAATGTTATGTATTACAGTGTGTTACTATTCAATTAGTGAGGCTTAATAGTATTTTGAATTAGTTTTATTTATGAATTTGCAGGATCACATGCTTGCACTCCGATTCAAAATTGAAATGGTCCTGTTTACCCTGCTTTAACATTTCAAGTGGATATATAAGATATATTTATTATCTAATGTAGTGGTATTTACTTCATTAATGATTTGAAACACTCGGAAAGTTCGGCTATAAATACATTAATTTTTTCTTGATTTTTCTAAACTTTATGCAAGATTGGGGCCTCTCCCAAACTTTATATTTTTTTTATAACTTTGTTCATCTATTCATAAGATCATCATTTGTGTCTTTTTTTTAATTTTATAAACTATTTACGTGTAACGTGCAACGCACGTGGTAAACACCTAGTTTATATAAAAGTATATTTTTTTGACTTCATTAATTATAAAGTGAGGTATAAGGGATACAACCTCCCTTACAAAATAAAGAAAAACCTAACACTAAACCAATCCAAAATTTCCGACACCATACAACAATAATTCAAAGATTAATGGTAAAAGGATTATTCCGCCACACATAAAAGATACTACCTCCGTCCTGATTTAGATTATCCATTTACTATTTAGCTCGTGTTTTAGCGAGCGAGTTGTTTATTAATATTTAAAATGATAAAGAAGTTTTTAAGGTAATGTATGATAGTCCAACCCTTCATCTATCATACACCTCCTTAAAAGTCACTTTATCATTTCATATACTAATAAACAACTCGCTCGCTAAAACACGAGCCAAAAGTGAAATGACCAAACAAAAATAGGACGGAGGGAGTATATCTCTAGCTTGCATCTTTTTCGTTATTATCCATGACCACGTTCTTGCATTGATTTCATTTGTGGTGTTTCTTCGGATCTTCATATGGCACCATGTTTACTTGGGACCATTTGTAGATGTTTCTCCAAACTTGTGATGAAAAACTGCATGTGAAAAAGAGATGGGAAGTATGTTCCACCCCTTCCTCACACATTGGGCACAAAATGTCTCCGTTTTCTGCAATGATTTTCCTTTTCCTCAAGTTATCTCTGGTTGGTAGCCTCTGTTTGAGAATTTTCCATACAATGGCTTGGGCTCGTCTTGTTGTTGAGCTTCCCCATAAAGGCCTAAATGCCTTTCTTCTTGAAATGTCCACGTCCACTGCTTGTTTTTCGGATAAGAATTTGTACGCCTGGCTGGTCGAGAAGATTTCATACGATGACCCGGACCAACTCCAAACGTCTTATTTCGTCTAATCAATTTTATACCTATTAACACATTGAAGCAGATTATTACAGGATGATTAGTTACTAGCTCTCAAATCTCTCACCCATCTCAAGTTCCACACCCACTCTTCCCCCTCACACCTTCCCATCTCATTAATTTTCTTTTCCTGTTGCTCACTTATTCTGTACAGCCTATTGAATCTCTCCCTCAACGTCCCTCCCCCTACCCAATTCTCGCTCCAGAACAATATTTGTTCCCCCCTTCCCACATTCTTAACTAATTCTTCACACATCTCACCACCCTCTTTTCCCACATATAGCTTATTAATGTCTTTCCATCACCCCAAAACTTTCTCTCTATTCCTTCTCCCTCGACTAAGACCCCCAAAAATCCCTCTACCCGACTTAATAAAAAATCCGATTTATATATAAAAGTATAGCGTTATATTATTATTATTATGGGTCCGATTTTATATGGTGAATAAATTTTACGAGAGAATTTGACATAATTTAATTCTACTTTTAATTTACATCATATACTTAAAAATAAGTATACATATATGAGGCAGACTCGAGGAAAGGTATTGAAAACCATTACCTGGCTGTCATGAACCTATATTTGATCAAGTCCAAAGACCTCAAACTCACCTCTAGTGAAAGTAAGAAACGCGTTTATTTCTTTCTAAAAGAAAAAAAACGTTTTTTGAACCCGCGATGAAGACTCCCACCAAAATCTAAATAACAAAATAAAAAGCCAAATGGAGGCAGGCCCACTTAAATGTTATATCCACGACTTGTAGACATTATCCTCCCCAAAAATCAAGACAACCATCCAAAATAAACAAAAATCTCATGACCCAAACTCGGAACCAGAAAAAACCTCCAAACTCTTCGTCTTGTCCCTCACATGACATCCCACCATTTCCAATTTCTGTTGCTCTAAACTTTCTTCAACCCTCATGGAAACCATTCTCTCCCCTCACTCCTTCTGCCCTCTTTTCAAGACTCCACCTTTTCAACCCAAATCAATTTCTGCCCTTAAACCCATCTGCTGCGCTATCAGAAAACAGCCTTCTTCTCAATCTGTTGCACAATCTTTCTACACTCCCACAACTTGGATCAACAATGTGCACAAGGGTCTAGCTGCGCTCGCCATTTCTCTGGCTCTCAATTTCTCCCTACCGGCTTTAATCGACTCTGCATTCGCCTCTGAATTTGATGTTTTGAACGATGGCCCTCCTAAAGAATCCTTCGTTCTTGATGATGCGGGTGTTCTTAGCCGCGTGACTAAGTCTGACTTGAAGAGATTGTTGACGGATTTGGAATCAAGAAAAGGGTTCCATATTAACGTTGTCACTGTTCGCAAGCTAACTGTGAGTTTAAAGTATTTGCGAATTTGATTTATCTTTTGATATGTGTTGTGGCATGTAGAAGATATGTATGGAGTAGAATTTATGCATTATGTTTTAAGATAGCAGAACAGGGGAATCAATTTATAATGATAAAAATATGTGATTTTGTGGAGTATAATTGTATTAGAATTAAACAAACGTGCACTAAGTAGATAGCATAACCAAATCCTTTGTCAAAATTAATAGCTGGTCAATGCAACTCATATGTATTTTTAAAAGGTATTAGTTGATTTCACTGAAAAGTATTAGTTGTTTTACTAAAAAGTGATAGTTGTGTACAAAGTTGTACGGTGCAGCTGGTGTATAGGAGTGTTACTCTTGTGTTTTTGATCAGTTTCTTGTTATGGGATATATGGAAATCACTAAGCCATTGTTTAAGAATGCTAGAATGTGGCATCACATAATCAATTGTTTTCTGATTGTGTCTCCGAAGAGCAAAGCGGATGCATTTGAGTACGCCGACCAAGTATTGGAACGATGGTATCCAACGCTTGAGGAAGGCAGCAATAAAGGCATAGTTGTGCTTGTTACCAGTCAGAAAGAAGGTGCAATTACAGGTGGCCCTGATTTCATCAAAGCTGTTGGTGATTCTATCCTTGATGCAACTGTATCAGAGAATCTTCCAGGTATCTCCTGTTTTTTGCGTTATGTTTCATGTAATATGTAAATGTTGTCGGTGAAATACTGTTTAAGACTCATAATCAAACCAAAACAGTTCAGAAAACTTAAATCACCAAAATGATGTTTAACAGAGAAAAGTTATCAAGCAACTATGAAAGGTAAAAGGAAAGAACACACCAAAAATTTTATGTGATTCGATCAAATTGATCTATACACACTGAGGGGATAGGATATCACCAAGGCATAACAAGAATAATACAAGAGATTCCAGCTAGAACACCTCTCACAATCTCTCAATTTCTCTCAAACATTAAAATAGGAAAAATATGATCTTTCTTGAAATTTGATGCAGTAGTGTATCCATCTCCTTGAGAGTTTCAAGTACGCTCCTGGCTTGATTTACAGCACAATACATCTACTTTAAGATGCTAGAAAGTTCTGGAATGATCCGTCCTTCAACTGCTACATAATCACCTCAGAGAAGTGCACCAGAAACTGATCTCAAGTGTTGGTTAAAATTAACATACTTACCTGCCAATAACAGAAATAACCAACTGACATTGCCATGCTTAAAAAACTGATCCGATTTCTGATTTGTAGATAACCACCAAAAAAAAGCATTCGATAATACAATGCTTTTGAAGTACATTTACTCGTTTTGAGCCATTGCCTATCCTTTCATTAGTCATACTGTAGTGCCGATCAGTAAATCTGCGTAAACATTTTGCAGTCCTAGCTACAGAAGAAAAGTATAATGAAGCAATGTTTAGCGCTGCAAAACGTCTTGTGGCTGCCATAGATGGCCTTCCTGATCCAGGAGGCCCTCAGACTAAAGACAACAAAAGAGAATCGAACTTCAAAACCCGAGAGGAGACTGATGAGAAACGGGGACAGTTCACTCTTGTAGTTGGAGGTTTACTAGTGATTGCTTTTGTTGTTCCTATGGCACAATACTATGCATATGTTTCTAAGAAATGAAGTACTCGATTTTCCATTAGAGTTGAGTAAATGTATAATGTTTGTTTATACGAGCAATGAACAAGCAAATCAAAATTTATTGGTGTCAATTTTTGTCTCCATTTCCTTTACAAGTTTTTCTTGATACGTAACATAATAAGTCTTTTTTAGGCTTTCTGTAGAAATATAATCACTGCTCCAGCTCATCAAATGAATGAGCACCCATGAACACGCCGGATTGCACCACCTCAGCGCTCGGCTGCTCTACCAATTGAAATGGTACACCAGCCAAGCCACAGCCAAAGGTACGATCTTTACAGCCAAAAACTTAAGAATTCAGACCATGTATAAATGTAATTCACTGCAAATACATTTAGCCACCAAAAGCAGAAAACAAAAGGGGAATACAATACATCATCTTATGATTCTTATCTAGGCAGATGCTGAGACTCTGAGATGCTAACAGCCCATTCACCAGATGATACCGAAGTCGAAATTCTAGAAAGAGTCTGAAAAATGTCATCCATGTTCGGCCTATCTGATGGATCTTTCTTCACGCAATTATCAATCAGTCGAAACAACATGACAGCCAGCTCCGATGGATACTTCCCTTCCAACACAGGATCCATCATGTGCCCCACATTCTCCGCTCCATCTTCCGACACCACCGGGTTCAAGCCGGAGACTTCTTTTCCTGTAAGAATCTCCAGCAACAGAACCCCGAAAGCATACACATCAAGCTTCGGAGACACAACCCCATTCTCCAAATACTCAGGAGCCATGTACCCTTTCGTCCCCACAATATGCCTCGTCAACGCAAATTGACCTTCCTGCCCCTCCGTCACTCTCGCCAGGCCAAAATTCGCAATTTTGGCTCTGAAATCGGCGTCAAGAAGAACATTACTAGAGTTCAGATCCTTGTGGATATACGGCGGAGAAGTGTACCGATGGAGATAATTTAGCCCCGCAGCCACGTCCAATGCAATTTGCACCCTCATATTCCAATCCAGCATTATTGGATTATCATTCTTGTTAAGGATCCAATCGTTGAGCGACCCATTGGAAGCGTACTCGTACACGAGGTACCAGTTCCCTTCATTGAACGAAACACCCGATAAGCGTATCAAATTGAAGTGATTAATCTTGTTCAGCAGATTGATCTCCTTCGACACGTCCCCGTTCATCTTCTTGATTGCGGCAAAGTCCCCGTTCATCGCCCCGCGATAAACGGACCCTTTGATCAAACAACCCTGGCTGAAATCCTCTGTTGCGGTTTTAATTTCCTGAAAAGTGTACACTTTCAGAGACTGTGCTATGCTTGAAATGCTCTCCAGAAACTCCTCCGAATCAAAACCTTCATCCGTATCCAATTTTTTAGTCAATTTGTCAACGGACTCAAATACCGGCGACGACTCAACCCGTTCATCATCTTTTTTCCTCTGTTTCCGAAAACATACGCAGTAAAGCACAACCCCAAAAGCCGACGCAGCAAGCACCCCACCAACAGCCCCAACCAGAGCGTATATCCACGCTTTGCTTCCACCGCCGCCACTCGGCGGCGCAGCCGGCGGAGGCTGCGCCATCGCGGGCGGCGGAGAAGGCTGTGGGGCCGTAACTTGAGAACTCGTGGGCGGGTTCTCAAGTGGAACCAAAAGAGTAGTAAACGGATTGATATCAAAATTAGTTACAGACAAACCGTTAGCTGCGAGAGTGCTTCTGGTGTCAACCCCAAATATATTACTTATAACTTCAACAAACTGGCCCTGCGCCACTATATAGCTCAACAAATAATTCACCCCATCATTTGTTTGATTCCGGGTCGGGCACGCGCATCTCAGCGGAACATTCAGCCTCGCCCCGACGAACAAACTCTCGGGAGGAATATCCGCATTCTGAACCTGGAGAGCCTGGCAGGTTGTTAAGCCCTGGAAAGTGTTGTTGGCGATTGTGAGATCCATGTCGCCGGGGCGGATAGTGTAGGAAGTGTTTGCCTGGTGGTGCTGCCCGGCGCAGGAGCAGGTTATGGGGATGAGGACCGTGCGGTCCGTTTGGAAGGTTGTGGTTTGTGAAACGGAGTTGAGTTGGGATAGTTGGGTGGGGTTTACGGAGAATAGGGTGGAAATTGAGGATACGGAGTTGTAGGGCGGTTGGGATCGGAAAGTGAGGTAGGTTTGGCATGTTCGTTGGAGGCCGTTGCAGGTGTAGCCGAGAACGGTGGTGGAGTTGTCTCTGCTGTTGCAGTCTGTTATTGCTTGACGAATGTATGGCTGTTGAGAAAGGATTGAAGGGAGAAAACAAAGTAGGAGGATTAGTGGGAGATTGTTCATGTTTTTTTGGTTTGGGAGAATTGGGAGGTGGCGTTATTTGTTTGTTATTCTTTGATCTTAAAGTAGAAAGTTTGGTTGAATGTTGTAGCCGCCAGGAGAAGATAATATAATTAAGGAACTGTTGGAGAGTTGAATATTCTCTATTATTCAATATTTACTCGTTTTCTCGAGATGTTTTGTTTATTTTTAGTGCTGTCCCTGTCCCTCTCATGAACAAGAGAGGAGAGAATGAGGCGTATTATAAAAAGGAAAAAATGAAGAAGTGCTTACAAGTTACAACCAAAAAAGAACAAACCGCAAGGACAAACTACACCTAGTTATAAACCTACCCCCAATAATCCGGTTGAAAAAAAATCAAAGTATTGTGATGGAACTCCTAGAAACCCAACTAATTCAATCGCGGATTATCCTAGTAATCAGCCTTAGAACGTTGTAATCTCTTGCTTGACAGTAAAAAAATATATTAAACATAGGGAAAAAATCCTAGCAGGAACGTACAAAAGTATTTAAGCAACAATTAAGCCCATGGGCTGGAACCTAATCTAAAGAAGGAAACTTCTTAATTACTGAAATTGAAATTGCAGAATTAAATGAAACAGATTTCCCCGATCAAATCAATCACACTTTTGGTATCTTTGACCTTCTCATATATACTTTAATTGGGTGGTGTTGAATCCCTTCACCACCCCCTTCTTCAAAATGAACCTTGTCCTCAAGGTTAAGGTTCGGAAAACGCGCTCGAAGTTCTTCCACCGTCTCCCAAGTTGCATCCTCCACTGCTAAATGCTTCCATTTCACTAGTGCCTCGTGAATCACTCCCCCATTGTTGTGTTTCCATCTGTATTGCAGCACTGTTTCAGGCAAAATGTCGGGGACCCCATCGGTTGTATAGGGTGGCAAATCGTGACAGACGGGATTGGTATCCCCCAACCTTCGTCGTAAAAGCGAAACATGAAAAACTGGGTGAATTCGGGACCCGCTAGGAAGCTCCAATCGATATGCCACTGAGCCAATTCGTTCAAGCACTTCAAAGGGTCCAAAGTACTTACTTGCTAGCTTCTGGAAGGCTCGTTTCATGACTGTTTGCTGTCGATAAGGTGGAGTTTCAAGAATACCCAATCTCCTTCACTGAACTCCTCCGGGCGACGCTTGGAATCAGCATACTATTTCATACGGTTTTGGGCAGCCTCTAGATTGTATTGTAGCTCTTTGAGTAATGAATCTCTTTCTCTTAGCTTACACTTCGACCTCTTGTACTGCAGTTGACCCCCATTCATGGCTCGGAATTGTGGCTGCTTTTCGACCGTACACGACCTCAAAAGGTGTCATGTCGATTGAACGCTGGTACGTAGTGTTGTACCGGTACTCCGCCCATGCCAGGTGCTTTTCCCATTCTTTGGGTTTGTCCGACGTAAAGCTGCGCAAATATTGTTCAAGGCAACGATTGACCACTTCCGTTTGACCATCTGTTTGAGGGTGGTAAGCTAAACTCCTCTTCAATTTGGTTTCTTGTGCTTTGAACAGTTGACTCCAGAATGCGCTGACGAAAACTCGGTCCCGATCTGATACAATTGAGGCAGATATCCCATGTAGACGTACAATGTTTTGAATGAAAAGGTCAGCTACCTCTTTGGCCGTGTATGGATGGCTAAGAGCAACGAAGTGAGCATACTTCGACATTCGATCAACGACCACCATTATCGTGTCCTTGCCTTTGGATTTAGGCAAGCCCGTAACAAAATCCATCGAGATATCACTCCAAATTCTTTGAGGGATGGGCAGTGGCTCAAGTAACCCCACCGGTGAGCGACTCTCCTGCTTGTTACGTTGGCACACATAACAAGTTTGCACAAAAGTCGTAACATCTTTCCGTAATTCGGGCCAAACAAAGAGATGTAGAATGCGATTGTATGTTCGGAGAGTGCCTGAGTGACCCCCAAAGGCTGAGGTATGAAACTCGGAGATCAATCGAGTCCTTAACTCCCCCAAAGGTACTCGTACGCGGCCTTGTTCGAGGATACATCCATTTCGAGTACTGAATTGCCCATTCACCGCCTCTCCTTTTGTTATCCGCTTGAGTATAGGACTTAGCTCTGGGTCGGTTTTCGTGGCAGTAGCTATTTCAAGCCAAATGTCCGTAACAGGCTTTGAAACTGTTGGTCCCAAAAAATACAGAGTTAAAACCCGAATTAAAATCTCAATGAGAGGTGACTTTAATTTTTTTTTTACGAATGTGTTATGCAGATTTGCTAAAGTATGTATGACAGTTAATATGAAAGCAAATAAGAACACACATATTTTTATAGTGGTTCGGACAACTCGTCCTACATCCACTCTTCCCTTCATGGGGCACCAACTTAACCAACAGATATTTATTGAGTTCTCACTCAAACGGGACTTATCTCCCTCACGGGATTGCCTACCCTCCCTTTCGGGATTGCTTAGATGTTTACCGAGTTCTCACTCAAACGGGACTTATCTCCCTCAATGGATTGCAGATTAACTACCTTACTTAACCACTAATTCTCTCTCAAGAAAGGGTATGGGTTTGGAGTTATTTCCAACTAGGTGAGATTTTCCCTTACATTGTTTTTAAATTTTTTAAGCTTAAGGTTGGAAAAATCTCTCTAAGCTTATGATATGACATTTTTGCTTAGATACAATGAAGAACACTCTTCGGTAAATTTGGATATTTAATGCTCTGTGTTCTTGAATGTAGTTGCTTGAATATTTGACTTTTAATTTCACTTTGCAGATCCTCCATTCTCTTCTTTTGAAGATAGTGCAATGTATTTATAGTGTGAATTTGAATATTACCGTTGTAGAGTAAATTCAAATCCATACTAATAGTCTTCCAGCTTTTCTTTGTCCTAATGCACTGTTGCTTGCAGCTTTATGTCACATCCATATATTGTTAGGAATTAAACAAGCAATTATGGAGAAAATAATAGAACTAGGAATTTAGAGACAAACAATTTGGTTACCCAGTTCGTCAGGAATGACTACGTCTGGGGGCACTACCAAGCCAGGAGATTCACTATTTTCGTGTGTTTTTCTTACAAGAGGCAAATACAATGAGTCAAAGGTATTTAAATGAGACTTGGGCCAAAAAACCCTAATTGCAGAATCGGGTTCTTGAATCGCTTTCGACAGGGCTTTGGTTGAGCATAACCGCCGAAGCTAAGAGGTCGTCGCCACTTCATTGATGTCCGAAAGAGGCCTTTCGACGAGCACAAGTGTTCGACCACCGGGCTTGGTCGGCGCCTCCGTGGGTTCGCTTCCGGTCTCCACAACCCAACAATCTCCCCCCGAGACCGACTCCAATCAGAATTTGTCTCTCCATTTCAATGGTTTCTCTCCCCGGTAGTAGTGTTTGCCTTATCCTCGATTTTCAAGGCCGGTTGAAGTTATGCATGACTTCAACTTTCTAAGGTCACAACCTTAGTCAACATGTCGCCGAATTCTCACTTCATCTGGTTCTTCATCTCATCTTCCATCGCAAGTTTCCACTTGGTCACATGCTCACTATGTGTAGCCTCTCAAGATAACATTCGCTCACCACCATCAAATGAACAATATATAATGACGAGAGGGTGAATATCTATCGAGATCTCCGTTCTCTCGTTGATCTCCAAGAACTGAATTGTTGGTGGTGGTGTACTTGGTTCTTCCTCAACAATCACCGATCATCTAGAACCCCTTGCTTCCCACCCGAAGTTCAAATGTCTAACTCAACAACTGTTGGGAATAACCACCGCTTTGGATATCCCCAACCTCGTCCTTGTACAACACTTGCTCATTAAATATGACACATCTCGACTACTTAATTATTTTTTGATTCTTTCATCCCAAAATCGATACCCAAATTCATCACCGCCATATCCAATAAACGACACTTAACAGATTTAGCATCCAACTTGCTTCTACTCATAACATCAACATGAACATATGCAACACACCCAAATACTCAAGAAACGACAGATTTACCTCCTTTTCCGACCATGCCTCTCCCAGATGCCATTTTCCAAAGGAGTTGAGGTCCTCATTTTATCAAGTAAGTTGTTGTGTTAACCGCCCTCGCCCCAAAACATCTTCGCAAAATTTCACACTTCAATCTCATGCTTCTAAAGACGCTCACATAGGTCATGTTCATACGCTCGCCACGCCATTCTCACGTGGTGTTCCTCTCACGGTTTTCTCCATTCGGATTCCATTCGCCTCACGTAAATCCTTTGAACTCTCGTGAGCTCGTATTTCCACCATTATCGATCTCAAACACTTCACCTTGAGACTGTCCCGGCTTTCTACAAGCGGCCTTCCACCCGAAAAGCATTAAAGGCATCAAACTTATTTTTCAAGAAATAAACCCATACCTTCCTCGTAGAGTCGCCAATGAAAGTCATATAATATGATGCTCCACCAAGGATGTCATTGGTGCCGACCCCACAAGTCACTGTGAACTAACTCCCGCCCGCTTCTTCAAAGTTTCGCCACCCTTCAAAAACTCACCATTTTTCGCTTTTCCAATACACAGTCCTCACACAAACCGATGCCAATTGTCTTGAGGTCGCGATTTACCCTTCGAAAGCACATAACTTTCATCCCCTTTTCACCATGTGGCCAAGACGACAATGCCACAAATTTGCATTCCATTTTTCACTTGCAAGAGTAATGCTATCGGGTGTTGTCTCATTATATACACGCCCCTCTTTATTTCCACGAGCCACTACCATGACACCTTTCGATATCTTCCACGAAGTTACACCCAAAGGTCACCTTTGAGCCCTCGGCCATCAAGTTGCCCAACCGAAATCAAATTCCTCTTCAAACCAGAATATGTTCACATCTTTCAATTGTAACACGCCTCATTTGGTGACTTAATCCTAACATTCCCTTCCCTTTGATTCCCGAGAGGCTCATCATCACCAGATAAACCTTCCCAAAGTTCCGGAAGTGTATTTTTTCAAAGATTACGTCAAAGATCGCCGCATTTAATGAAACGATGTCTGTAATCTAACACCCACGACTCCAATGGATCGCTTACACTCGTAATCAATGCATCCGAGTCCTCATTAATGCAACGTTATCGAGTTGTCATTCTTCTTTCGTTCATTCCTTGTGTCCAGACTCACTTTTGTAATGACCAAGTTCATGACATTTATAACACTCAACTTTACTCTTATCTTTCTTGGGCTTATCTTTGCCTCGACTTCGATCTACCCCGATTTGGCTTCCCTCAGATTCAGATTGACCGCTTCCCGCAGACTCAAAGCAAAGGAGATCGCGGGTCACACCTAACTATTTCCTGCGAATTTCTTCGCTCAAGACCAGATCCCTAACCTCATCAAATTCCATTTTCACTTTTACTAATTGAAGCACTAACAAACAAGATTTCTGCCCCACTCCAACTTTACGGTAAAGAAGACAACAAAATAAGGGCTTGAATCTCATCATCAAAATCAATCTCAACCGAGCTCAATTGAAATTTATGATCATATCAACTCGTTGAGATGGTTGGCTACCACAAAGATCCTCCGCCATCCTCAGGTTGAATAACCTCCGCATCAAATGAACCTTGTTCGCTGCAGACGATTTTTCATACATCTCAGTCAATATCTCCAGCATCTCATTTGTGGTTTTTGCTTTCACCGTATGTAGGGCGACGTTCCTGGATAACGACAGACGAACCACACTCACCGCCTTCCTATCCAGCAACTTCCACTCGACGTCTTCATCATCTCTTCGGGTTTTTCACCCAACGGTTGATGAGATCTTTACCGCACATGTAATCTTCGACCGCAATTTCCAGAATCCAAAATCCGCTCCATCAAACTTCTCTCAACAGCGATTTCCTTCAAACCCATCATAATTGCTCTCCACAGATCCCTTTAACCCGATGCTCTTGATACCAGTTGTTAGGAATTAAAGCAAGCAATTATGGGAGAAAATAATGGAACTATGGATTTTAGGAACAAACAATTTGGTTACCCGGTTCGTCAGGAATGACTACGTCTGGGGGCACTACCAAGCCAGGAGATTCACTATTTTCGTGTTTTTGACAGACAAGAGGCAAAATACAATGAGTCAAAGGTATTTAAACGAGACTTGGGCAAAAAATTCTAATTCGATCCTTTGGGTTGCAAAACCGCCGACCGAGGCTTTTTTGGTCGAGCAGAATCGCCGAGCTAAGAAATGGGTCGAACGCCAGTGGCCGGAAAGAGGCTCCTTTCGATCGAAAGCACAAGTGCTCGATTAATCGGCTTGGTCGAAGCGCCCTATGGTATCCTCCGGTCTCGCAACCCAACGTATATGTGTTGTCATCTTCTTATGGCGATTTTTGTGTGTCAAGCGGATCGTCTGGTCACTGGCGATTCTGTTCATCTCTTACGATTTTGGTCGCTGATCTTCGGTTTGTAATCGTCTGCAGATTGGTCTCTTTGGCTCTTTATTCATCAGTCTTGATTTCTTTGTTCATCCGACGATGTCATTTGTTCATCAGTTTGATTTCCTTTGTTCATCGATTCGATTTAACTCTTACGATTTACGAATATCTTCTCCTTTCGATTTCGATTTATTTCTTCTCGCGCGATTTACGATTTCTTCACAACATTATATCGACTTTTTCTTCATCAAATCGGCATCTTCTTCTTTATTATTTCATCCGGTTAACTTTCGGAACTCATCTACTCATCGATCTCGATCAACCTCGTCTGCGACCTCGTCTCGATTTCAATCATCTTAAATGCGATTTCATGAGTTCCCTTAACTTGTTCTCTCGTTCCCCCTCAACTTGTTATCTGTAGATTAACTTAAATAACACAAGTTGATAATGTTTTGGCATAATTAATCAAAACTTAAAATATCCCAACAGAAACGGATAATGATTGTAGGCTGTGCATGCTGTCCGTCCTAACCCGACGCGAGAGTGCGTCTGCAGCACTGTTTTCCCTCCCCGGGCGATAGATAATCTCATAGTCGAACCCGACTAATTTGGCAATCCACTTCTGTTGTTCGGGTGTGGTAATCCGTTGTTCTAGCAAGTATTTGAGGCTTCGTTGATCAGTGATTATCTTGAATTTGCGCCCAACTAAATACGGTCTCCAACATCGGATTGCTTCCAATATAGCTAGCATTTCCTTTTCGTAGACCGACCATGCTCTTTTCGACGCCGCAATACTTTTACTCATGAAGGCGATGGGCCGTTTGTTTTGTGACAACACTGCCCCAATTCCATAACCCGAGGCGTCCATCTCTATAACAAACTCCTGTTCAAAATTTGGTAACGCTAACACGGGCGTTGAACTTAATTCGCTCTTTAGGCTGTTGAAGGCTTTCTCGGCATCCACACTCCATGTAAAGCTATTTTTTCTTGTTAAATTGTGCAAAACACGTGTCTTTTCGCCAAATTTAGGGATGTAATTTGAAATAATAGCCCGCTAATCCCAAAAATCCTTTCAACTCTGTAACATTATTCGGTGTAGGCCACTTTTGTACAGCTTCGATCTTTCTTGGGTCCACTCGAACACCTTCCAATGAGATAAAGTGTCCCAAGTACTCGACTTCGGTTACCCTAAAAAACATTTTGTAGGTTTAATCACGAACTGGTTTTCACTCAAGATTGCTAAGACCACTCGTAAATGTCCCAAATGTTCATCCCACGATTTACTGTAAACCAGAATATCATAAAAAAAAAAACGAGGACGAATTTGCGTAAATGTGGTCTGAAGATGTCGTTCATGATAGCCTGGAAGGTAGAAGGCGCAATACTCAATCCGAAGGGCATTATTAGATATTTGTAATGCCATTATGGCCCCGAAGCGATTTTATGGATGTCGTCGGGGTGCATCCGAATTTGATGATAACCTGCCCGAAAATCTAATTTTGAGAAAAACATCGTCCCATGTAGTTCGTCCAACATGTCATCGATTGTTGGAATGGGGAAGCGGTCTTTCACTGTCACTGCATTGAGGGCTCGGTAATCGGTGCAAAATCTCCAAGTATCGTCATTTTTTTCACTAATAGGACGGGTGACGAGAAGGGACTCGTGCTATTCTGAATCAATCCGGATCCCAACATTTCGCTCACCTGCCTCTCTATTTCATCCTTTTGAAAGTGTGCATAACGATAAGGCTCCACGTTCACGGGTTTAGACTCATCGACTAGACGAATTCTGTGGTCGAACTCACGTCTAGGTGGTAGAGAGTTCGGTGCAATCTTTATCGCCTTAAACTCAGTGAGTAATCGTTCGATCTGTTTCTCACGATCCAGATCCCGTTCTTCTCCCACACTTGACATCTCTGACAATGCCAACATATAAAACTTGTGACCCTCATTCCAGGTTCTATACAATTGATTCAAGATTCTCGCGTCCGCAGGTGAATATCCTATTCCCCTTAGCTCTTTCATCTCGTCTCCACAATAAACCCCAATTGTCAATTCCTTACAATCCACCACTAATGGCTCACCGACTCCAACCAAGGCATTCCAAATATAACCTCCTCACCAGAAATATCTAGTGAATGGAGTGTAACATAAAAACGTATACCTTGAATTATCACGGGTATGTTCTCGTGGATAATGTCAGTCTTTAGGAGATGGCCATTTCCGTAAAAATCTGTCGAGCTCCCGTCGCTCGAGTCACTGGTAGCTGCAAATAATTTGCGATCTTTGGTGAGATGAAGTTCAATGTTGCACCACTGTCCACCAACACCTCGAGTGGGTAATGACCAATCGTTCCATGAAATTTCAGAGCCCGGCCTCTTCGATGCGTCATTAGTGCATCGTTGTTCGGGGCTGTCCCCAATACCTTCAATTGGATTAGCTCATCCTCTCCCACTGTTTCGCCTTCTTCCTCATCGAATTTCGGTTCCCCCTTTAGCACTTCAGTATCTGATTCTTCTTCGACTAATCTCATCAACTTTGCATTGGGACATACGTGATTCCACGTGTATTTTTCATTACACGTGAAACACAATCCTGCTTGTCTTCGACGTGCCACCTCTTCACTTGATAATTGCAGTCGTCCCTTTCCCCCCGCGGTTATGCTGGGTACACCCTTAGGGGTCGTGGGGTTCGGTCCCGGGTTATTTGACGGGTTCGCTGTCCACTGCTTTGCAGGAAAGGTGCGAGTGAAAGGCGTCATTCCGTTTCGGTGGTTGTTCGGGTTTCCTCTCGATAGTTGAAGTTGTTCATCCTTACGAGTTTCTAGTTCGATAGCTTCGTTGAGAGTCTTTGGTCGCCACATTTTCAGTTCTGTTAAGATCTCAGTTTTAAGGCCCACCATAAAGGTGCCCATCAGTGCATTTTGGGGCCAATTATGTGCCATATTCATTAGTTTCTCAAACTCTTTGAGATAGTCGCGAAATGTCGATTTGACGTAATCTTCTCAAGGAAACTTGCATCCTCAATCGAGACGTCCGAATCTCATCAGTATCCCTTTCTTAAATTTCTCCCATGAAATGTCGAATTCGTCACTATTTTGCTCGAACCAGCGCCACCATTGGTGTGCTTCGCCATCCAAATAGTAGGATGCAATTTAGACACCATCGCATTCGTATTCCCTTTATTTCAAAATCTTTGCTTTCTGCTTTTGTCGAGCAATTAATCGAGTCTTTCCCGCAAATTTTGGGAAATCCATTTGCGCCTCTCGGGACGATGATCATACGGTTTCTCCATTTTTGGCTCATCACCGTCGTTTTCGACTCATTTTGGACTCTTGGTCTTTCGCCATAATCTTCATCATCCTGTTCGATCCCGCCGTCAGTCGGGGCGGATTGTACTTTCGATTTGTGAATGGGTCCTCTCTTTCTTGTGACCCTTCGTGATTGCCTCTCCGATTTTTCTCGACCCGGCCCGTCGACTGCACGAAACCTCGCCTCCTCTTTCTTCCTTCATCGCCGTCGCGTCCGCCGATCATTACGACCGAAATGCCGCCCGTCCGCCCCCTTACCTCCGTGCGGTTCGCCGAATCGCCATCATTCTCATCGCGATTGCGGCGCTGGTTACAGATCTTTACTCACATTCGGCTGCTGCGTCTCGTCTCGATGCCCCGATCCGAGCGACATAGTGCGCTTCGTTTAACCCGGGCCGTGATTGATGATTCCAAAGTGTTGCTAATCTCGGCGGTTTGAAACCATCTTAGCGGAATAGTGGTGTTCGAATCTGGCTCTGGTGCCAAATGATGGAACTCCTAGAAACCCTACGAATTCAATCGCGGATTATCCTAGTAATCAGCCTTAGAACGCTGTAATCTCTTGCTTGAGAGTAAAAAAAATGTATTAAACATAGGGAAAAACCCTAGCAGGAACGTACAAAAGTATTTAAGCAACAATTAAGCCCATGGGCTGGGACCTAATCTAAAGAAGGAAACTTCTTAATTACTGAAATTGAAATTGCAGAATTAAATGAAACAGATTTCCCCGATCAAATCAATCGCACTTTTGGTATCTTTGACCTTCTCATATATACTTTAATTGGGTGGTGTTGAATCCCTTCATATTGGTGTTTCACCCTTCTGAATTTTTAACACATGGATCCAGGGTATTGTGGTTCGTTGGATGTTTTTTATTATTCCACGTGTCATCAATTCATATTATGGAATATAAAGTAGAACATCAATTATGAAATAGGTTATCTCATTCCTGAAAAAAGAGTAATGAGTGTTATTATTTGAGCCGAGTACTTGAAGTTTGAACTCGACTGCGTGTGCATTTGTTGAATTACACTCGAGCTAGTTCAATTACATTAGAATGCTGAAAATAAAGTTGACTGAACTCGCTAACAAGCAGAGCGAGCATACAGAGTCGAGTACATATATTACAATATTGATATCAGTCTATATATTCTTATATGAAACTACCATGGTGAAGGATTATCTGCATGAATATAAACTATGATATTTTAACTGTTATTCAACATTTTTTTGTTGTGTTTTTTTCTGAAATAGTAAATGAAAAAATTAGTCTTTTTATTTTGCGGTTTTTCTAAAATAACAAATGAAAAACTAGTTTTCAAACCATGTGATCCCACTAGACGAGATGGTCCAAGTCAACTTAGAAAAGCAAGTCAACTTATTTTGCTAATCGAAAAGTGACAATTGACAAAGTCTTCTGAAGACACAATATTAGGTAATAATATTATTAGACCTTTGACAAAGTCTAATGTGCGAGCATTCATCTGCAATTACCAAAGTTTAGGGACCTATTTTCTTTCTAATTTCAATATATTACGTTTTAATTGAGGGAGTCAATTCTCCACTTTTTAACACGTAATTTGCACTTAAAAAATTCTCCAAGCAAAAGGAGGTCAAATAACCAAATTTGCTTTTAGGTTGGGTTTGGATTGTTGAATTTGATTCGAAATAAACGAACTTTAATCCACCCAAGCCAGATTGAAGATTGTCTAGGGTGGAATTGAAAACCCCCTGATAGAAGCCATAGAAATACCAGTCTCGAAAAGAAGAACAAATGCTATAATTTATTGCTTTCCTATATTCTTAAACAACTACAACAATTTTGGTATTATAAAATGCCAAAACAATATGAATATGGAAAGGATTATACGTCGCATTCAAAATCAGCAGCTTCAGCATCCACATCGCTCGATCACCTTTCATCGAATACGAATCAAAACTATACATATAAGCACCATAAAAATAAATGACAAGAGAAAATGGTAACCCTTAATCGAATGCTCTCACCTTCGTTAGCTGATCATCACGGAAAAAAAATCGACCAATAATTCGAATTGAATTATGAACTAATAAACCCTAGACCCTGCTGCCTGCAGGTAGAAACATCAAAGTTCAAACATCCGAGAATTGGGTACTTCTGTTTTCCAGTTTCAAAAGTCCACTGTTTAATCTTCATGCTAATACTAAATTTTCTTTTTTATTTTTAATTGACAATGATAATATTAATATTATTTTTAGTTATACATCATGAATATTCTAAAAATTTATGATATATATAATTCAAAATTTAAAAATGTACAAATCTCTTGTATTTCAGATCAGGTGCATTTTAAAAACATGCAACTTGTTTATAATGAAACATAAAATTTATATCAATTAAAATGAGTTGCATGTTGTACAGTACACACGGTGCATACATAATTTTGCCTTTAAAATTACAAGTGGAACAAATTTTTCTAATATATTATTCTTTGAATACTGACAATATATATCCCAAAAATTATAGTATATATTACAGATAAATATTACCATTAATTTCAGAATTCAATTTATGTCTCTTTAATAAAAATTTAATTAGATGAGTCAAAATATTTCAGTAAAATTATTAAATTTATAATTGAACTGTTAGTTACTCCATATATCCATGAATAACATAGATGCCACTATTTGGGCCAAAGCCCATTAGTTTTGGCTACATAATGGGCTATAACATGTGACCTTCGTAGATGCTTGGACCCGTTAACATTTTGCAAGGGGGCCAGTTATTCACACACCCAATATTAGGAGATACGCCCACAAAATATTTTTAAAAAAAATTACACATAAAAATACTATATTATCCTTTAAAATTAAAACCATAATTTATATACCTCCATATTCAGTAAATACACCCCTCTAGACATGCCCAAACGGTTCGAACCGCCGGTTCCGAACCGGTGGTTCCCGATTTCAAAAAGTTGGAATCGGAACCGAACCGGCAAAAATAGTTTAACGGTTCCGATTTCGGCGGTTCCGAACCGTTATTTTATTTATTTATTTATTTATTTTTTAAATTTTTTTTTTTTTATCAAAATACAAATAAAAAAAAAAAATTGAAGTAAATTTAAAGAAAATGAAGCAAAATCTTATGTTATTAAACATAAAAAATTACAAATAACAAACAACTCAAAAAAATTACAACTTACAACTTAAAAGTTACAACTTACAAGTAATTTACAATTTACAATTTAAACAATAAACATGCTAAATTGCTAATGTGGTAAATTACAACTTAATGCTAAACATACAATTTACAAGTAATTTACAATTTAAACATTAAACAATAATTTAATACATTACAAAAATTACAATTTACAACTTAAAAGTTACAATTTACAAGTAACTAAATTGCTAATGCTACAAATACAAGTGTACAACTTATAATTACAATTAAAAAAATTACAAATAATGAAAAGAGAATAAAAAACAAAAAAAGGCTTGGGCATAATTTTAAATTTTAAACTTAGAAAATTTTAAGTTAGAAACTTAAAATTATGTTGCTTTACGATCCGATTAGAATCAAAAGTCACGTAGTTCTTTTACTTGTTTTTACCCTCAAGACTTAAATCTTAAGAAGATTTAAGCTTCACTTTCGTTTTTTGGTTGTGTTGTTGATTACACTATCTTCGCAAGAATCCCGGCCAAGAGCTTCATTTTGTGTTCGATTTTCGGTTTTCACCCAATCATCAAGTAAACATTGGTTTTCCAAGTCTTTCAACCGTCAATCTTGAACGCCTTTCATTCAAGATATGTCCACCCAAGCTAAATGCTCGTTCGACTACCACGGTTGAGACAGACATGCATATACCTCTTTTTGCAATCATACTCAACACCGGATAAGCATCTAATCTCCTCGACCACCACTTTAAAATATCAAAATTTTCTAATTCTCCTGGTTGATACTCAAAAGAAGGTGTATTTAGAAAATTTTCAATTTCTAAGAAAATATTTGATTGTGTCGTCAAGACGTTGTTGATATCGTTCTTTTAAAAAAATTATCTAAACGGGGAAAATTTACCATAAAGACCACGACCAAGAGATTGAAAGTACCATCACATCCACTAGTAGTACTAGTAGCACCACAAACACTAGTAGAATCACCACTAAGTAGGACCAAATTGAATTTTATATTCTCTAAAAACATCCATAAGAACTTGTTTAGATTTTTGGACAACCACAATAGGAGAAGGGTGTTATCATCCGTAATAGGAAATAAAGCATCATAATATATAGAAATTAATTCTTGCACTCAATCTATTCTTACTCTAGGATCAAGTATTTTAGCAATTATAAACACATCGAGAATATATAAAAAATATTTCATCCATTTGACTTTCATTGAACTAATAACATTATATAATATTTCATTTGGATCACTACAATCTAGAGTAATTGCAACTCTAACACATTGATCTAAAGCAAGAATAGAAGTAGGATAATACGTCTGGGATAATTGTGTAGTATTTTCCATTAAAAACTTGCAACATCTCACATAAAGTAGCACATGAATCCCATTGACTATGAAATAAAGTAATACCACATTGTTCTTGTTTGCAAAAAAAATTACATAATGCATTTCTATACTCATAAGATGCACTTAACATTTTATAAGTTAAGTTCCATCTAGTAGCAACATCAAGTGAAAACTTTTTAGGAGTAAGTTTATTAACTACACAAAAACTTTTCCATCTTTTTAAAACTTTTTTTTTATGTCTAACCAAATAACCAAGTGCATGTTTAATAGGAGCAACATGCGTTTTTAAAGAAGATAAACCGCCTTGAACACACAAATTTAAAATATGACAAAAACATCTTACATGAAAAAATCTACCACCAATTGATGGTTGACAAATTGCAATAAGTTCATCTAAACTAGTCGGATTAGCACTTGCATTATCAAATGAAATTGAAAATATTTTTGTAAGAATGTTGTACTCTTGCAAAACCGCATTTAATTTTTAGAGCAATATTAGCGGTCAGATGCTCAAGATCAAACTCTCTATATACAATTAAACGCTTTTTGAATTGTCCACGATCATCAATCCAATGACAAGTAATGCCCATATAATTATGCTCTTGAAAATGATCACTCCAAATATATTCAAACATATAGAAATTTTTTGAGTTAATCTAGAAAACATGCTAGTTATTTCATCTCTTATTTCTTTTTAGCCATTTTATCAATTTCACGAAAGTAATAGAAGACCGTGAATTTTTTTTTGGGTCAAGGATTATAAGTCGTAGTAACCCATTTTTCAAAACGAAGATCATTTGCAAAACGAAAAGGAAGATGTTTAGAACAAATAAGTTTAGTTAATTCTCTTCTAGCAACCTTAACATTATATCTAAATAAACTAGTAGGATTACTTACTTCACCACCTTCAGAAGAAGACGTGAATCCACGTAGTTGCGTTTGAGATGTAGTCATTCCCAAGACTTCTTTATGTTTTGCCAACAAGTGCTTTTTAAATGTTCTATATCCACCACATTTCTCAAAATGATAAACAATAGTGCAATAGTTACAATAAACTTTAAATATATTTACCTCATCGTTTGCCACTTTTTTTTTGAAGTGAATGGTGAATATTTCGGATGCAAGAACTCTACATTTTCTTTCTCCGCCTTGAGGTGGAATGGCCTTCTCCTCCTCCACATCTTCTTCGTTTCCATGAGGACCATGTCCATGACCATGTCCATGAGTACTTTCTTGAGTACCACCACGAGGTTGTTGAAATTCTTCATTTGAAAAAGTGGCATCCGCATAACCGGGACCAAGACTCGCTTCTATTTCCTCCACACTCCATGGAATATTGAATTGTTCAGTAGGAGGAGGAGGTGGAGGAAAATCGGAAGTCATCGGACTCTTTCCTTTTCCTCCTCTAAAAGATGATGATCCTCCTCTTCTTGACATTTTATTTTATGTAATATAAAATATAAATAAAGTAAAGTGTATATAATAATAATATAAACTATATACTATAATGTATAAAATATATCAATATAAATAATATATGAAGTATGAATTATGAACTATAATGAAGTTTATAATTTATAAAGTTAGAATTTAGAACTTAGAACAAGAAAATTAGAGAGATGAAAAAGAATTGATCAATTTGGATCAAGTTGGTGCAAGAAAATGAATACAAATGAGTGGTATTTATAGAGTTTGAGAAAATAAAAAAATAAAAAAATAAAAAAAACAGTAACTTTCATTTGAATCTCGACCATTTGATCAAAAAACGATAACATTTGACTCAATCTCAACCATTGATTAAAAAAAAAAAAGGCAGAACCGGGCGGTTCCTAACGGGAACAAATGGAACCGTTCACGGTTCGAACGGTCAATTTTTGGTTCCAACGGTAGGCGTGAACGGCGGTTCACGGTTCGAAATCGTGGAACCGCCGGTTCCAACGGTCATTTCGGTTCCAACGGCAGGTTCCGGTTCGGAACCGCGGAACCGCCGGTTCGAACCGTGGAACCGGCGGTTACGGTTTCGTATGAGTAGGAACCAGAACCAAACCGTGTAATACACGGTTTCGGTTCCGGTTCTTCACGGTTCCGATGTATCCGGTTCCGGTTCGAACCTCCGGTTCCGGTTCCTTTGGGCAACTCTACACCCCTCCAACATATTGCAACCATTGCCACCTCTGCTACCGCTACCTCCGCCCAATACGACCACCGAGTCAGAAATTTCAGAAAACACAAGAAAATGAGTCGAAAAAGTTCCAGAAAACATAAACAAACAAAAAAATCATAAAAAAATTCCAAAAATAAAATAAAAAAAGCAAAACTTCTGGGAACAAACCCTTTGAACTAATACAGGTTGCCTATGGCATCGAATTATAGGTTTTGGGAATTATATCACTAATACTGAAAAAAAAAAATCGTAAACAAAAAAACTTTGGGACAAGACGTTTAACAACCAAGTTCGACGAGGGGGTTCATTTAGACCCACTCCGATTAAAAAAAAATGATTTGAGAAAATGGTTATATTTCGAAAAAAATATTACCCACTCCGATTAAAAAAAAATGCTAAATTTTCGAAAAAAAATAATTTGAGAAAATGGTTATATTTCGAAAAAAAATATTATGAAATAGCCAAATTTTCATCACAAGTAAGAATTTCGGCAAAAATAATTTGAAATAAGACCAATTTTTCGAAAAAAATAATCCCAAAAATTATACTACATTTTTTCGAATAACCAGGTTTGAAATTTAAATCTAGAATTTTCCAATATTTTTTTATCCAGCCAACAAAAATGAGAGGGGAAAAAAAGAGAGTAAAAAAACCTGCAAAATCAACACTGGAGGAAAAAGAAATGGAGGGGGCGGTGACAACGGGAGGGGGCGGCGACAACGGGAGTTGGGGCATGGGGTGGTGACCGTAAGGGAAGGACAGGGAGCGACGGCGGGCGGGGATGGAGCTGGGAGGAGCGGTGGCGCGCGACAGCTGCAATATGGGCAGGAGCGGAAGAATGTAGAGGGGAAGAAGATAAATTTTTTAGGGTTTTGTGTGGGTGAATTATGTTGAGAAAGAAAGGGTACAGTAGTAAATTTAAGGGATGTGCATCTACTAATAACTCAAAAATTGGGGAGGTGAATTAATCCGGGGGTGTATCTCCTTAATGTTGGGGGATGTGAATAACCGGACCCTTTTGCAAGTCATTAATTTGCCCGGACATCATACGGGTTTTAGGTGATTTTTAAAGACCAAAATTTAAAATCTAGGAGATTTTTGAAAAAGAAAACAATTATCTTAAATTTACAAAATATCCATAAAGTCTCAATGAATATATCAATATAGTTCTAAAAAAAGTTATCGATAATTTGGTATACTAATATAGACGAATTTAAATAGTAAAAGAATTAAAGTAGTGTTTGGATGGGAAGAATTATGATGAATTTAAAATGAATGGTTATAAAATTCATAAATTTAATATTCATTAAATCCCTTGTTTGAATTATGAATGGATTTAGAAGCTACAGATTGCGCGGATAGCTTATGCGATGATGACGGATTGGTATCCACGATTTTATTGTTAAGGGAAATAAAATTTTCATATTATGATAATGATATTGTATAGTTTTATATAAAAAAAAAGGAAAATGTACAAAATACATTTAATTTGGATGTAAGACGATGAAATTTATTGGCATGCAAACACCAAAATGTAAAATCTCGAACCAACAAAAATAACAAAATGTAAAATCTCGAACCACACAAATCCACAGACATACAGCGAAATTCTTTCCTTTTTTCCCAACAAAAAATTCCTCACTTTACAAAGCTTTGATTTATACTTACATTTTAAAACCTAGTCCCTCTAAGAATTTTAAAAAGACAAAAACTCGTATGAGACGGTCTCATGTATGAGACGATATACAATTTAACATAAATCATATTTACCCATTTCAAAGTGTTAAAGCGTCAATGTCCAAGTTATGCTCGTCTTACTGTGAGTGAGACCCGTCTCATATAATTATGCCTCTTTTAAAAATTATGGCATGCATTTCAAACTATACAATTATTGTGGGAACTCCATAAATAAGAATATGTATGTATTAATATTCTTTCTGCAGCTACACCTATGAAGTTTTGTATTAAACTCCCTTTTGCACAAAATAAAATAAAAAAGTGTAAGCATGTACTATATTCTTGTCGACTACCTCTGACACTACAAAATTGCTGTTTAAAAATATATTGCTAGAATTAGAAAATTAATAATTGATTCACTAGTCTTCAATAATTAATCAAATACTAATACATGTTCAAACTAAGTCTAAGTCTATTTTTTGTTACATAATTGGGTTTGGTATTTCGCATAGGGGTAAACTTGAAAAAAATAATTAATTGTAGTTAAAATGGTTAGTATGTAATTTGCAACAAGTTATATATTCAACCATATATGCACAACCGGACTTTTAGTTAGCAACATTAATGTGCATGTGTGTCTGTGTGAATATATGTACACCTATATTAACCGAACAAGCGTGATCGACTAGAAGATATTGATGGACAAAATTTAGAAGAAAGAAATTAAGTTGAAGAAATTGAAAGATATATATTCTTCTAATTCTATTTTAGTAATCTCAGCTGTTTATTCAGCTACACATACATATATAATGTGGAGTAAGGTTGCAAAATTTGTCTATATCTATGTCTATATCTATATCTATATATATAAAATGTACAAACAATTCTCACTCACCTCAACCAACCATATCTATATATCTTCATGAGTTATGAGACATATATTCAATGTTACCAGTAACAGTAGTTATATTTCACACAACAGAGCAGGATCTCAACCTCTGAAGATCTCTCGTCTCTCTCATGTACACCCACTAATTTAACTCCTGCAAATTAACACCAAAATCAAATAATCAATTAATATTATTCAGCCTAGTGCAAATGGTTAGAGTATCACTGTGCGAATACGAAAACTAAAAATAAAAATTGATACCTCAAGATTCAAGGGAATAAAGCGTTCGTAACAAATCATAAGGGGCCCACAAAGCATCCAACGGACAAGGTCGGTTAGCATCTAACCGGGCCCACGGCTTCCCTTTCCCACTCCAATGCAATAGGCTGACCGGGCCGGGGTGCAAATCCCGGCACAGTCCCCGGAAATTATCGCCGCCGAGGCCGTGTTGGTTCCACCGGTGATCCACCGGAGCTATGTCTCCCGCGAACACCAGCAAGAAGGGCGGCAGGGATCCCAGCTCGTAAATCCTCATCCTCTTCTGAAGCTCCATCCATTCGACGATCTTGGCCGTGCAATCTCCGGCCCGCCACCTCACGAGATCGATCACCATTACGCCGGTGTTGAAGTAGCAGGGCTTTCTGTTCGCGAAGGTTAATGAGAGCGACGGGCTCGACCAAAACGACGGCGTAAAGTAGGACGTGAAGTTGGCGTTGCAGTATTCCGGCGCCGCTAATACGGCGTCGTTTGTGAGTGGCGTCGCGGCTAGTTTCGCTATGTCGTCCACCAGCACGAGGTCCGAGTCTAGGTAGACTACCTGTTATTGTTATTGTTAGAAAAATAATATAAACGAATTAATTTCAAATATTTTGGTCTTTTTAAAATGAAATGAAATTTGTTAATAATGAGATTCAGTTTTCGCTAGAAATTTAATTCTACTTATATTAAATTATCGACTAATTTAGGCCTTTTACCTAAAGGGTAGATTTGAGAATGCTATAAATGAATTAATTCAATGTCACAAGTTTATACATTTAATTTTTAAATGAAATGAAAAAAAAATTAGTACCTTTTGAATGCAAGTGGGGAGGAGATCGGCGAGGTAGTTGCGGGCGTAATTGAGGGGGCAATCGAGCGCCGCCCTGATGGAGGTGGAGATTAAACCGGCGGCGGAGGAGTCGTCAAAGGGGTAGATGTTGAACTGGAGGTAGGGGAATGAGGTGGCGATGGTGCGGCGGAGTGTGGAGGTGTCGGTGGAGGAGGAGGCCACGAAGTGGAAGATTATGTTTTCCGGGCAAGAAGAGTGTTGGAGGACGGAGAGGATTGCGGCCATTGAGCCCCGGAGGTAGGCGACGTCGAGAGTCATTGCCGCGTTGATTGCATTGCCGTTGTAACATACGGTGGCGCCGCCGCCGGTGGCGGTGATGGAAGGGCAGTTGGCCGAGTTGTAGAATTTAGGGGCTTCTCGGAAATTGTTTGCGGCGGCGGCATTTCTTGATGTGATAAATATTATGGTTATCAAGATTGTTGAAAATACATGATTTCGTAACATAGTGCCAGCAAGATTTTCATAAAACAGGAAAGAGGGGTCTAGAAATAGAACTCTCTTCTCTCACATAAAAAACCACTCACACTGTATGGGATTTAAACAAAAAATATCTCGTAATTTTGTAACTTTATTGAAAAGGTCTTATATTATATATTATTTGTTTCAATTTAGTCATGTATATATTCAATTTGTGTCAATTTAGTCCCAAATTGCCGGAGATCAGTCAAATCAGCAAAAATCGACGTCGTTTTTTGGACGTGTGATACAAAAACCCCTAATTTTGATCGAAAAATGTTGTATCACACGCCGATTTAGTCCCAAATTAGGGGTGCGTGTATCACACGCCCCAAAAACGACGTCGTTTTTTGCTGGTTTGACTGATCTCCGACGATTGAGACTAAATCGACACAAATTGAATACATACGAGACATTTTCAATAAAGGTGCAAAGTTACGAGACATTTTTGGTTTAAATTCCCTCACTAAATTCTAAAATATAATTGGGTCAATCAAAAAGGAGTTAATTAATTAAATGTGGACTTTTTTTTTTTTTTGGTTTTAATGACCCCTTTTTTTAATCATGGCCTTACATTAAAAATTTGGGAATCAAGCGGCGGCAACAAAGCCAGCATATGGTTCATGTGGGACCCATGTGTGTTTAAAGCAAAATTGGTGCCCCCCTCAATTCAAAGTTAGCGCTTTATTATCGCGCTCATGGCTGAGCCGAGTGTCTTTTGATAAATCACATCTCGAGCATTGTCTTTACGTACATACGCGTTTAGTCCATATACTGCATGTATTCGTGTACATACCACATTTTTTATGTTGGATTGTAATTATAATGTATCTATAATATAATACTGAAATTTATGTTAAGAAAATTGCAAAGTAATGATATTAATTGGTTACGAAGTATCTGTTTTCAACAACAACTAGCTGGGAAATTCCCTATTTCTTGACAATCGATGCTATCTTGATGTTTGATGATGGAAAATGATAGGCAGCATGTGCTAGTTAGTCAATATTTTTTGCTACTAGTAAATTTTATCAAACATATTTACATATGTAACTCGTGGAATTAACACCATCTTTTTACAGAATGATAGCATTTAATTAGTCCCAATTAATGTGTCAAGAACTATGTTTTAAAAATCGGGTCCGACCGGCCGGTCGGACCGGTGAACCGTCACAAAGCGGCCCAATAGAGGCTATGTTTTAAAAACCGGAACCGGAAGTTGAGCCGGACGACCCCAAAAAAAGGTTGGACCGGGGTCGGACCGGTCGGACCGGATTGAGCCGGATTGAGCCGGTATGACGTCATAATAAATATTATATATATATATAATATGCATAATTTTTTAAAAAATTCAAAATATAGAGTATGATAAGTGAATATGAAGTATCTAAACTCACTTCAAACTTCAAAGTTCAAACTTAAATTTCTAAACATAATAGAAATGTCCATTAACATAAATAGTTCCAACTTTCAAATTTCAATTTCCAAACATAATAGAAATGTCATCAACAATACAAAAGTCACAAGTATTAATTTTTATTTTTATTTTTTGATATTTAATTACTTGATATTTAAAATTTCAGAGATCAATACTAAAATAGTATTGAGATGATATTATAATTTTTATTTTTATTTTTTGACAGAGGAGATGATATTATAATTACACTTGAATTCATTAAATTTAATTTTTTAGAAACCTTCTAAAATAACATTTTAAAATTTAGAGCACACTTAAATTCTTTTTTAAAAAACATACATATTAATTGTATTTTATAAATGAAAAATGAAAAAGCAAAAAAAAAAATGATAAATAAATGGGAAATTTTGAAAAAAAAAATTTGGGATGAAAAAAAAAAAAAAAAAAGGGGTGGGTTAAAAACCTAATATTCTCTCCTTCCTTTTCATCATTTTCCACTTCTCCATCTCGATTTTTCTTCTACTGTTCTTCAATGGCGCCGTCGCCGCCAAGCCATCCACCACCGACAACCTCTCACACCACGGATTCTCCTGCGGCCGCTGCACCACCTTTTCCCGCCACGTGCAGTTGCCGTGCGCGACCATCTCACTCCGGCGCTGTCAGGTGTCATTTGAAAAAATCAAACCGTAGCCCACCGCCCACCCTCTCACGTAGATCTTGAGCGACCGGCCCAGCCGTCGTCTTCGCTGAAGGTCGCCTCCTTGAAAGGTCTCCTTTTTTTTTTTTTTTTTTTTGGTTTTTGTTGAAAACCGGTGGCCGTGATTCACGGTTCGGTTTTCACCGGTTTTGAACAGTTTCCGATTTTGAGGTGGGCGGTCCAATAGCAGTTTCTATACACCTCTATTCTATGTTTTAAAACTGGTCCGACCGGGCCGGTCCGATTCTGATCGATGAACAGCTCAAAATCGCCCAATAGAGTGTATAGAACCGCTATTGGACCGCCCACCTCAAAACGAAAAACTTCTGGCCGAAAACGGCGGAAACGAGGAACCCGTGTGAACGTGAACCGGATTTTTCACCGGTTTTCAACAAAAAACCAAAAAAAAAAGGGGAGGACCGACGCCGTCCGCCTTCGGTTCGGGCGGGCGGCCTTCAAGGCCGGGAAGATTTGGCTGGGCCGGGTGTCATGGTGGTGGCGGGCGAAATGGTGGTCGGTTTGGTGGGCTTGGGTGTGGATGGTTGTGGATGGTGGATGGCTTGGCGGACAACGCCGCCCGATTATTAATGGATGGTGGATGGTGGTGAAACGGTGGTCAGTTGGTGGTAGATGGTTTACGGGCGGCGGCCACGGGATTGAAGAAGAAAGAAACCGGAGAATGAATAATGAAGGAAGAGAAGAGAAGATTAGGTTATTTAACCTATTTTTTTTTTTTTTTTTTTTTTCAACCCATTTTTTTTTTTTTTTTTTTTTTTTTTTTTTTTTTTGACCCATTTATCAATTTTGGGGCTTTGCTTTTCATTTTTCAATTATAAAATACAATTAATATGTATTTTTCTTAAAAAGAATTTAAGTGTACTCTAAATTTTAAAATATTATTTTAGAAGGTTTTTTAAAAAATTAAATTTAATGAATTCAAGTGTAATTATAATATCATCTCTTTTGTCAAAAAATAAAAATAAAAATTATAATAGCATCTCAATACTATATATTTTAGTATTGATCTCTGAAATTTTAAATATCAAGCAATTAATACTACTTTCGTTCTAAATTTATTTATCCATTTGTTTTTAGCACGAGTTTTAATGTGAAAATTATTTATTAATATTTAGAGTGGTAAAGTTTTTTTGGTTGGAAATATTGTAATCTTTTTTTGCTTTATTATTAAAGTAAATTACTTTTTGTGGGTAAAAGTAATTAAATGAGATGTAAAAGTAAATTATTTTTTGTGGGTAAAAGTAATGAAATGAGATGTAATTTTGAATTTTTTAAAAAATTATGCATATTATATATATATAATATTTATTATGACGTCATACCGGCTCAATCCGGTCCGACCGGTCCGACCCCGGTCCAACCTTTTTTTGGGGTCGTCCGGCTCAACTTCCAGTTCCGATTTTTAAAACATAGGTCTCAAGTCTACACTCTACAGTATGAGTTGGGTATTAAAAATAAAGACATTTGAACAGAAATGGTAGATGACCCCCACCGACTCATGTCAGTCGTTGAAGCTGCTAGATTGCTGCAAATCCACGCACATAAATTTAGAATGCGTACGCATCGCTACTAGTCTCTAGTCTAAATACTACTACTATTCCTGATATTCGCATTAAATGCAGTGAGACCTAACTAACTGCTCCCGAGTTAAATATTCAATTCCATTCCCACATTTTTCAAATTTCACCTTTTTCCTTTATTTGTTTTTCTTCATCTATAGGCTATACCCCTGCCCTGCCCCACCATTTGATCCACAATCTACGCGACCACTAATTACCAGAGGTGAACAGAATATGGTAAGAATCGAACTGAACCGAATCAAAATATAAATTTGATTCGGTTAAATTGATTTTCGGTTCGGGATCGGTTTTGTATTTTAAAAAAATTGGTGTTCAGTTTTGGTTCGGTTTTTTCGGTAAATATACCGAACCGAAATATTTACTTAATATATATATATATATCCGATTTTTTGTGTTATTAAATGGCTTAATTCAATAATATTAAAATTTCGGTTTTTTCGGTTTTAAACCAAAACCGAACCGAAAAAATTAGGTTCGATTTCAATCGATTTTAAACTTAAATGGTTCGATTTCGGTGTATTATGGTGTGAAATTCGATTAATTATGTTTGATTCTGTTCGGTTCGATTTTTACCAAATGCTCACCCCTATTTATTACAACTCATTTATTATTTACCTATTACTATTATCAGATGGTGCGAGTCTTTTTCGTGGGCCATTCCCCTTTTAAATCAAACGTCCTTTTTAAAAAAAAAAAAATGGACAAATAACGAAGGTACGTATTAGATTATTTGAAAAACACATGGTACTATTACGTAAGAAAACAAACTTGTTCAATTTTCTATTTTAAACATATACTCCCTCTCCATCCCACTATATTTGTCCACTTTCATTTTATGTCTGTCCCACTATATTTGTCCACTTTCCTTTTATGTACGTCCCATTATAATTATTTTAATTCATAAAAGAAAAAAGTAACACTCTACTAATTATTATTTTAATATTATTTCTTTCACTTTTCATCCCCACTACACCAAATATCTTCACTTTTCATTCATTAAATATTATAAAAGTCCACTATCTATTATTTTAATATTATTTTTTAAACAATTCAATAAAAAGAAGTGGAACAAATATACCGGGACGGAATAAGTATATCTTACCCCCAAACTCCACAAAGATAGGCTTGCCTTTTATTTTTACATGCCAGACTGATAAATTTTACTATATTTAAGATATTATTGAAAAAGAATTCATCTTTTGTACTATTAATTGTACACAAAAGCTTATGTGAATTTGAGTTCACACTTAACTCTATTTTTTTAAACTGTTATGCACAAAAATTATTATTTTTTTAAAAAATAAAGCATTTTTTTAAACATTAATATTTTTTTTTGAATAATAATGATAATTTTTATTTATAACTATGATAAAGTTCATTTATAGACGTGTTTTGCAAGGGTGTTGCTCTTATTGTATTTGGGAACTAGGGGTATGTTTATTTCGCGACTATCACGGTCGAACTTTGGACTTTACAATCTACAATTCTCATTTGTTTTAAAATTTAAAGTAAGGATTTTTGAATCCTACTAAATCTATTCTACTTCACCACCTACTATTACTCTACTTTTTATTTTCTCAATACACTCACATCATCTATTTTTTTATTCTCCTAATACACTCAAAATAATATAATAATATCACAACAATCAATTTTTTTACCATCCTACCCTATAAAATACTATAACATACATTTTAACTATTCATCAAAGATTTTGTAATCCTAGAATTTCAAAGTCTGGGATTTCTCACCCCCACTATAATCTCAAAACAAAAATACCCTAGTAAACTTAGATATGAAATGAAAAAATAGAAAATTTAATGTTTAAACTATAATTAATTTTGATTTCTTAATCTGTGTGAAGAAACCTGCAAATCTAACTTCGTAGGACGAATGAAGCATTTATCAATATTATCAAAATAAGACATTGTGCATGTACATAGATATTTATATGTCATTTTAATATATTTGTAAGTACGGTTGAGAAATAGACAAATATATATATATCAATCAGTCGCATCATATAATTCAATTACAATTTTAAATGATAAAAAAATACTAATATTAATTGATTAGTATTATTTATTTTTATTAAATTAATTATTTTTATTAAACAATATTAACTGTGCATGAATTGACGGATGCAATTGGTGCACCAAGATATTACTTTGAAAAATAAGGGTTATCGAATGGCAAATAGTTTGTCGTTTTTGGTTTTCAAATTTAATTTCGTAATTCTAAGGGAGACGACTTAACATATAAGATAATCTCCTTTTAAGGTTTTTATGCATTGTCCGATGACTACAAGACAATACACGATAGGCAAAGATGAAAAGTGAATAAGTTTCAGAATAAAATTTGTTAAGGAGTGTAACTTTTTTCTATAAAAGGACTCATAAAAAGTGAAGGGTGTGACTTATATTATAACAGATGGTATCATAATTATAATTAAAGAGCGTGACTTATATTATTAAAAAGTGTGATTTATATTATTAAAGAGTATGCCTGTAAAAAAAATCAGTTTCACAGTGAACAAGTTTCATAACATACCAACATTAATTACACGATATATTGGCAACAAATGTTTCTTATAATGATTTGGAGGATGTGAAGAACAGCGTGCAAATGCTACAAAATTAATTAGGGCCGGTTTTCAACCACTTTTTGCACAGTGAAAATTACTTATTTTTTAAGTAGGTAAGACTCAATTTTTTTTTAAAAATAAGTGCTTCTATATAAATTATAGAGATTGCAAACACATCTTAATATCATAGTCTCCAAAATTTGTACGTCTAAAGAATATGACGTATCAATTCTGCAATCATAAAAAAATAAAATAAAAAACAAGTTGACCAATTTGACAACTAATTAAGTAAGTTTTGCCTCGTCGTTCGGCTTATTACACAGAGTAATAAACTAGTAATTGCAGAATTAATCTCGACTGAATTCCCAATGTAAGAAATCAAGGCCAATAAATGAACAATTGATTTAGTTTATTTGTCCAATAATTATACATGTGAAATCTCACATGCCCAGGTCATAACATTGTGGCTTACAAACTGAAAAGGTTGACAAATCTCATATTATTGAGGGTCCATTGGAACACCCATCACTTTTCATAAATACATTCCATGTTCATCACATGCATCATCATTGATAAATATACTTCTAAGAAAGTTAATAACAGCTCAATGGTGCAATGCATATAACAACAAATGAACTTTAATTTTATTTAACTTTTAGGATATTTCTAGATCATTTATGGTATGGACATGTAAGGATACATTTACCAAATATTCTTGAACAATTACAGCAATTTATCATATGTTATTGTACAAATACTTTTCCCAGAAAATTAGACACCACAGTAAAAATAAGTGGCACATGTAAAATACTCCCTTGCTATTTGAGATCAAAAGCAGCATATCAATGTAGATACAAATACCTATTTGAGTTGCTTGATTTGATTGGCTGATTATGCTTCACAATATTACGATATCATGACATGAACCTCTACAAACCTAGTACACAGTGACAGTAGTTCTTTATATGAGGAACTCAGTATACTACACAAAGGAGAAAAAATAAAAAATGATCATGTAACTTTGCCCGAATCAACAAATGGTTATGTGAGTTTTTACTTTATCAATTTTAGTTATTTTAATTTTAATCTTTTTCACCAGAGAATTGAAAATTTTGGCCGGAAAATGACTTAAATTGAAACTAAAGAACCAAAATTAATAAAGTAAAAATTTACAGAACCATATGTGGATTCAAATAAAATTACATGACCATTTATGATTTTTTTTCTTCTACACAAAGTATCACTGTTTAACAATTTTGGAAAGAACAACACATAAAATTAAATATTTTATAAATAGTGATACACGATCCGTATGCTAAGACAAGATACTTCATTATTTTGAAGAAGAAAGCTCACGTGAATCTGATGCACAGGATGCCTACTCTACAAGACTACAATCACAGAAACGATGCCTCCATTAATAATAAAATAATAAAAATACACCACATCAAGGCTGATATCACACGAAATAAATTCTTCTCATTCCAAACGTCACTAGTTTAAGAGTAAAACTACAGAGTACGCACAAGCACGTGCACCCCATAACAAAATGCCAGCACTTTGCAAAACAAGAAAATTCACATTCCATGGCAAGAATTTAAGGTGAAAACTAAAGTCACTTACATGGTTAAAAAAGCAAACACTACGAAAAAAAGGATTATACAGAAAATCTTCTTCAAAGTCTCATCATCTGCCTGAGTAGCTTGAGTACCCTCTCTGTCAAATTGGCCATCACCATCACGGAATGTACGATTATACCCTTGCTGATAACCCGACGTTCCACCACGACCACTTGCATTTCTAAGTCCGTGAAGCTGGACACCAAAAAATGGAAAAAACACCCCTCCAAAACCCGCAGACATTCCAAAGTTACTAAAAGTTGCAGACGCAATCGGTACAAATCCTCCCATGAGTCCCATAATAACATCACTAAGATTATTTTCCGAAAGGGGCGCCGTATCCGGTCTCTGCCCCGGGGGTCGATTAGGGATTTCAACCCCAGGTACAGGTTTCGATCTTGGGTCACATGGGGTCTTTCCTCTCCCATAGAGTGGAATTACCTTTTCCTCCTCTATTAGGGCCTTGCAAACAGGGCACTCGTGGGCTCGTGAGTGACCTCGTAGCCATCTGTAAAGGCACGGCCAGCAATAGAGATGTCCACAGAGTGTGATTACCGGATCCTGAGCTAACTCAAAGCAAATGTTGCATTCAAAATCAGCAGCTTCGTTCCCATCGCTCCCTAATGAAGATGAGCTTTCTTGTGCACTAGTAGACGTATGATGAGCCTCTGCCATCAATCTAATTACATAACACGAATGCTACTTACAAAGAGACGACGATCAATCTTGAATGCAAATTTTGCTAATAACTGAATCCCCAGTAAAGCTAGAGATTCAGTGAATGCAGGAACCTGTATTTTGAACCAATATCATAACGAAATCAGAATAAATCAAAACTGACCGAAACCATTTTCCTGTATGTTACTATACTTTCTTTCAGATATATTGAATTGCCTATGGTTCTGTGTTTCTATACTTCCCTTCAGATACATTAAATTGCCTAATTCATTGCCCTGTATGTTTCTATACTTTCCTTCAGATAAATCAAAGAAAAGTTATTTTAATATCCCGAAAGGTCCATATCTCAACAATAATCAGAAGAAGAATTCCACAGAAAAAGCTCCCTCTGCCATATTCTAGTCATATTTGTACAAAAAGAACAAAAAGCTCTGACATAATTAAGAAAAAAAATTCACACACAATCTAATGCTATTGAAACCCTAATCTTAACGAAAAGGCCTTGCCCAGATCAGAAATAGACAGAAATTTCAATTAATCGCCATAATTCTAAAATCAATCCACAATTCATAGGGATCAACATCGTTTAATTTCAAAACTAAACCCAACACAATCAGATTTTTATATAAGCACCATAAGAGAAAATGAAAAAGTAAATGGTAACACAGAAAAGAAAGCTCACCTTTCTTTGCCGATCAGCACGAAAAACAATACTGCCAGTAGGAATCGAATTATGAAACAACTAAACACGAGAACGGCCCTTGAAAACTCACAAGATCTTTGACTTCGAGAAACATCCAGTTTCTTCAGTGGTTGTTGTTGCGCAATTTCTAAAGTCAGAATTCTTGAATTTCTTTTCACATTTAAAAGTCAACCATTCCTTCCACTTTATTTGGGCCAAAGCCTGTTACTTTTCGGCTACACAATGTGTGAATGTGAGGAATAAATATAGGGTTATATGCTTGATTTGGGCCAAAGCCCATTATAATTGGGCTACATATTGGACTATATTATGAAGATCAGGGAGTACTTTAAAGTGGAATAAATCTTTTCTTTGCTGAGGATAAAATAAAAATAAAAAAGGTGGTTGGCTTGTTAACTACTTATGCTAGTCACTTGAAAGGCATTTAATATCTGCATTAAAAGTCTCACATTTAATTAAAATATATTTTTACAAGTACAGGAAATAAATACTGTATTAAAAAAAAAAAAACTATTCATGCACACAATGCTGCATATATTAAATTCTCTTGGACTTATACTAAAAGAATTATATACACGTCGGTTGGGATATTGTATGGTCAGGAATAACTTCACCCTTCCTGACGTCAGGGAATCCTTTAATATCGTTGAATCAACGATCCAATGTATAATATTAATTTTATGTGATTGCACTTCGCACTAGTGCGTTTGCATTGTGCACTGCAATCACGCGGTCAACAATGCCGAACAACAGAGCAGGGATTTATGGATTATATTCAATTCATCAGATTGGTTGATTTGTGGATTTAATCAATTATTTAATTGGGGAACTTTGTAAATTTAGGGTTTCATTAATATATGTGTATGCATTATAAGTAGCTTTGGTGCAGCGGTGAGGATGATAGTCGGGGCGATGACGGTGCTGTAATTTCCGGTGGTGGCGATGATGAATGGTCGGGGAAGATGAAGTTGGGGTGGGTGAAGACCGAACAATTTTTCTTTAGTAAAATTTTAAATGTTTTTAATGTATTTTTAAATACATTATTTATAATATTAATCTTTTTCTTAAAGTTCTTATTTATTATGTTTTGTAAGTATTAAATGATATGGATGCTTATTGGGATGATTATTGTATATTTATTTGTACACATTAACTTTCGGGCAAAAAAAAAAGTAAAAGTGGTCGTTTATTTGTAAAAAAGAAAAAGTTTAGATTAGATTTCTTACAAAAAAAATATTATAAGGATATTTAGATAATTTTATATATATTTATTTGCAAAATTAATTAATTAATTCATGGCAAAGTTATATCGCCCTGGATGAAGATAAATGATGTGTCAACATTTTATTGGTTTACTGACGTCAGGAAGGGCGAACATACTCCCCGACGGTAAAAAAGCCCATGTTGATTAAGAAAAGAATAATAGTTTTGAGTTATTTCTAAACAAGGGAAAGGGGGAAAATTAAGATATGTGATTATCCAAGGCCTAGCATTAGGCCATTGGGCTCACATTGGGCTACCACTTTTTCTCTAAAAAATTCAATGAGCGTGGCTTTGGTCTATCTTAATCAAGTACTCTTTTAACCTATCATAATCATGATTTGTGAAAGTAGATAGAAATGTGTATGAGATCTATCTTAATCATGATTTATAACATTAGATAGAAATTTGTGTGAGTTCTGTCTTAATCATGATTTGTAAGATTATATAGAAATTTTCATGAAACAATTTTATACATGAAAGGATTTTCATAGCATATATTATATAATTTGTGTACTTATACTATTATTGGGGTTGTGTTTTAAAGCAGAGTGAGTTCTAAATACAGATTTAATTCTAAATACTAAAGTGAATTTTCATTTCATACATGATATCATCTCACACAAGACTCCTCGTGTGCAAATAACTTATAATTGCATAACTGCAATAAATTTTATATGCATAAAAATACTCATAAATCACACAAAATAAGGAAATCACATGATATAAGTCTTATATGACAAGTTTACTCAAGAAAAATTAAATAATAAAATTTGATGTGACATTTGATCGTCATACTTGGATATTTCACGAATTGATAATACAGTGAGAGAGAGAGAGTTTTTCTTAAGAGAAAATGTTTTCCAACTAAAACAATTATATAAGTCTCTGTAATCTCTGTTGTAAAATTGACTACTAATTGTCAATTATGGTTTTCATTAAGAAAAAAAAAAACTCATTGTTAATAATGATATCAGCTACAGACCGACCAACACGATTATTACAACAATAATATATTCACCTAGCCAAATGTACAATAATTATAATTATAATAAAACTGATACTATAATTTTAATTATCACCGTCAGTGCAAATCTTTTTTTTTTTATCGGAAAAACTTTCGTTGAAAAAAGGGCATGAGAAGTACCCGAATTTACAATGAGAGGACATAAATTACCCCAATAGATGATACCAGTAGCAAAATCAGAAAAAACAAATTCCTACTCAGCTTACAAAATTAACCAAGAATTGTTCTAGGCTTGCTGCTCCAATCAGTATAGGATATTTTGTGTCTCCAAGGCCTTCGTGCATTTATCCAGCTCCAAAATCTTCTATTTATGTCTTCCACAATCTCCTTAATCTCGAAATTCTCATTTCGAAAGATAATGACATTCCGAGTTTTTCATAAGGTCCAAGTAATGCACTCTCATAATCCTACCATTAGGGTCTACTAATAAGTCTACTAAAATGGAGTAAACTTATCTTCGGGTTTAGATGTCAAGGCCGTGCAAATCTCAAAACAATCGACACATTCCATCCAAACACGAAACGCGAAATAGTATTAAAATAAAACATGTCTTACAGTTTCAGGTTCATTATTGCACCACGGGCACTGAATGTTCGAGGCTTGTGGGAGTGTATTCCTTCTTCTAAGATTCGTGGTGGTTGGGATTCATTCCCATAATACGCTCCAAGTGTGGATACTCACCTTAGAAGATACTCACTTGTTCCATATAACGCTAAACACCTTCCTTTCTTCCTCGTTTCTTTCCTCATTATCCTGTGTGAGATAGTTGTGTGTGAGATTGTTGTAGGCTGATTTCGTAGTGTATAGTCCGTCCAGGCTGAATTTTCACTTCCAAGAGTCCTCCTTGTCCTGTATTAAAGTACACATGTTTCAACATATCAATTAAGTTATTAAAAACAGGTATTTTCCTTTCCACCAACTCCCTCCTCCAATTCCAATTCCACTTCCACCTCCAAACTCTCTCTCTCTCTCTCCACTCTCCCATCTCCCTCACTCTCAAAGCATTATTCTGACATAATCTAAAAAATCTAGGAAAAATCCGCCTACCCATTTATCTTCCCAAAAAAGAGTGTTTCTCCCATCCCCTATTACTCTATCCATCCCCGAAAAAAACCCAGTTTTTCTCTCCCTCTCCCACCGCCTTCAATACCTCACCCCACCATCTTTTTTAAAATAGATTTGGGGTTGTTGTGTTCGATACAATTACTCAAATTAATCGTACACGTCAGAGGGACACGTGTATTATTCAACTATTAAAAAGACCATGCTCGATGGACAAGTGTGCTCGCCGCTTGCCGACCAAACAAGTTTGTTCGCCAGCTCACCACTTGCCAACCGAGAGGGTATGCTCGCCACTTGCCAACCAAGCAAGTTTGTTCGCAGCTCGCCAAATCTGGCATGATGACCTGATGCTATCCTGAGATGATCCTGAAGATATGATTGATATGATCAACGAAATGATCGATCAAAAGAAGAAATCGAGATATTTCGAGTCAAGTGACTTGAGGGTCAGGATGTCTGAATTCAGAAGAGCTGAACTCAGGAAAGCCTGAGTAAACCTAAAGGCTTAGATAACCTGAGGGCTCAGGTAACCTGAAGACTCAGACAACCTGAAGGCTCAGACAACCTGAAGGCTCAGACAACCTGAAGACTCAGACAACCTGAAGGCTCAGACAACCTAAAGGCTCAGACAACCTGAAGGCTCAGACAACCTGAAGGCTCAGATAACCCGAGGGCTCGGGTGTAGACGACAACTCAAGACTCGCAGACAACTCAAGACTCAGACAACCTGAAGGCTCAGACAACCTAAAGGCTCAGACAACCTGAAGACTCAGGCAACCTGAAGACTCAGATATGCTCGATAAGGACAGAGTTTCGATATAAAATTGATATGGTCAAAGGGGCGAACAGGGCAATCAGTCGAGCAAAAGATTGATTTGGACGACCAAAAGAGTGCCTTATAAACAAGTAAGTGCAAAGATCAACCAGGAAGACGAAGTTGAAAACGTGGCAGCATCACATGAGTTCTTACAAGACACAAAGTCTTCAGCTCATGCTTGCCAAACCAGCTCATGCTTGTTTGAGTACTATAAATAGAAGAAAAAGGAACAAGAGATAGGTTCAAAAAAATTCCAGAGTTCAGAAAATTTCCCAGAGTGGTTAGGTTCAGAAAAAATTCCCAAGTATTCTCATACTTTGAGAAAAATCCCTAGCACTCACACACTTACTCTCCAAATCATCTTCTTTCATAGAAGTTCTTCTCATGAGAAGTATCGTGTATTGTATATGTAAAACTCGCAATACAACATCCCTGACTTGGAATGCCCCCAGAGTAGTCATTTCTTGATTTATTTGGGTCAACAATTTCCTGTTATTTACCATATATCGTACACGTACTTATTTTGTTTGTGAGTTGTTATCAAATTAGCCACATAATATTCTCCATAAAAAACGACTCGCAACAATTAGTGCTAGAAGGAGGGTAGAAAAAACCAACCCATACACAATCCGAAGAGATAAATGAGGCGAAAAAAAGAAATATAATGCCTCAATCTAGGAATACTCAGACGGAGAGGTCGGGACAGGGCCGACCTCACGCTCAGAAAGAGGCTCAGCATCAGCCTCACAAAAATCAGACCGTGGAAACCATCAATCTTGAAGATATCGCCAACGATCCGGCGGCCACAACAAAGGCCATCACTTTCTTGTTGCGAGCACAGAAAGAAAGGGCCGAAAAGGAGTTGGCCAAGTTGAAAGTTCGAGATGATGATGATCGACGCTCGCATACACCTGATAGCGAGCAAGTTAAGATAAAAGTTGTGCGGAAGCGGGCCGACAAAAAGGCTGTTGATATGTCGGACGACGAGCAGCCTCAAAGGTCCAGACAATCGGTGTTTAGACTTTTGAGGCTCTCTGTTAAAGACCGAATCGGCGATCATAGGCGTCGGGATCCCTGGAAGGAACAGCCGACGAACATGCTGGCTCTTTCAGCTCCTCATGATCGCCTGCATCCCGAAAGACAGCAGAAAAAACAAAAATCGGCTGAAACTAAATTGTCTATCCATCATCGATTGGGTAGTCAAGGATGAACTTGGAAAGGGGGGACTGCCCCATCATGAGCATGACCCCCCGGGTCCTCATGATGGGACACAACCCCGATCCAAGTCTGTCAGTTCCACGAAATTTGCAGAAATGCAAAAAGTAATCGAAGGTTTACAAGCCGACCTGGCCGCGATGAAAGGACTCCCTCGGGCGAGCACAATGCCCTGTTCGTCACTAACACCGGCGATCATGGCAAATTAAATACAAGAGAAAGTGGCGAAGATCCGACCACCAATCCTTTATGTTCGGATCGGTCCGACCCACATGTTCATCTCAAAAATATTCAGATTTTATGATCTTGAATGGTGCCACCGACGAACGCAAATCTTGATCATTTCCCATGACGTTGGGCGACGCGCCCACAGATGGTTTTCTCACTCGCCGGCCCATCATCCGTTTTTTCGGGGGTTGGGGACGAAATTTGTCCCATTTCTCATCTATGTGTGCTCGCCAGGGCCGGCAACGGTTAAGACATTTTTCCCAACTCAAGGAGAGTCAGATCGGGCATACGTGGAAAGGTTCGATAAATATTTGTATGATGGGGCTCCCGTCGAAGAGGATGCCAAGATCCTTACGGTGGTCGGAGGCCTGACCCTGAATTCGGATATGTGGAAGGCCATGCATCAAGAATGGCCAAACACATATGCCGAATTCCGTGAGCGAAAGAAAACCAAGATTATAACGATCTGTAAGACACGCTTTCGCAAATCGAAAGAAAAGCGAAGAGGTGGCGACCAGGAAGGTGATCGTCGAAAAGAAACCAACAGGTGAAGGGGGGTACAAACCCCCAGGATCTTTCAAATCATTTGAAGCAGGGACCGAAGCACATGTGCTTCAGAGTATTCTCGGGGTCTCGGCCGAGACAGTATATAATCAGATCAAGGATCGTGACATGTTGGAAAAACCCCGACGTATTTTCAGGGATAAAACTCATCTTAATCCTTCCAAGTTCTGCTCGTTCCATGAGTCTATCGGGCACAATACAGACGAGTGCCGCAACCTCATGCGACAGCTCTAGAAATTATATGAGAAAACCCCTTTTGCCCAATATATTAAGGTTCGGTGAACGAGAGAAACCCGGGCGCGAGAGGTCGGGCGATCAGAAGAGAAAGCATAAGGCGGAAGAGGTGTCCGACAGCGATCAGGAGGAATTCTGCCGACAACTGGACTTACCAAAGAAAGGGGCCCCAACCACGAACAAAGGAAGGGAGGGGCAAGAAATTAACATGATCTGTCAGAACCACGGCCCTGTGTGGGGGTTGCTATTAAGTGCCTTCCCTCTCAAACAGACGCAAGAAGATGGAGATGCGCGCCATGCAAGACATCCATCAGTGAATGTGGCGAAAGCACATCACCCAAAGCACGCCACCCTCTCACCAAATCATGTTCTCGGAAGATGATCTCGACGGCATAATCACCCCCCACAATGACTCTCTAACCATCAGCGCTCATCTTCTTGGTTTGAAGGTGCATCGCCTCCTGGTCGACACCGGAGCATATGCGAACATTCTGTTCGTAAACATTCTACACCAAATGGAGAAGCGAGTGGGGGACCTAAGTATGTATATAGAACCATGTGATCACACCATCATGGGTTTCGGGGAATCTATAACCCGGCCCTATGGTCTGATCAGGTTAGGAGTCGAGCTAGAGTCAATTTTAAATCTGGAGATCTGACGAACTAGATTGCTAGACTTTGTAATCGTCGATGCTCCATCTACCTATAACGGGTTCTTAAGTCGCCCATTCATCCAGGAATTTAAGGCAGCTTGTTCGACTTACTACTATTGTCTTAAATTTCCTACTCTTGATGGAACGGGCAGCATAAAGGACGATCAGAAAAAATCTCGAGATTGCTTACTATCGTGCGTTCCAGAAAGATAAAATATTGTCAGCATGGTAGAACCAATATGGGAAGTTGGAGATTTAAGCCAACGAGCGAATACATCGTTCCGGGCGGACATAACTTTCCGGGCGAGCACGGAGCTCGGGGCGACCAGACAGGTCCCCGATCCCATGAGTAAATCTGCCCAAAGAACAATCTGACCGCAGGTTACCGGGTTACAGGATTCGACCCTATGGAGGTCGAAGATAAGCACCGGGGGTCGAACATAGATCCCCTATGGAAACAAAAGAAAAGACGAGAAACACCTGTTGAGCAGCTAGAGTCCGTCATGGCCGACCTGGCCAGGCCAGACTTGGAAATTTTTATCGGCTCAGAACTCCCGGAATCGCTTCGGACCGAAATGATCTCGTATCTCCAAACAAATTTGGGAGGATATGGTCAGCATCGATCCTAAGCATGCATGCCACCATCTCAATATCAACCCAGCACAAATCCCAATAATTCAGAAACGAAGAAAGTTCGATCCGGAGAAGAACGCGGCTCTAGATGCCGAAGTTAAAAAGTTGCTCAACAATAAGCTCATCCGGGAAGTCAAATGCCCAGAATGGTTAGCAAACCCTGTGCTCGTCCAAAAACCAAATAGAACCTAGAGGTTGTGCATAGACTTTACCGATTTAAACAAGGCGTGCCCCAAAGATAATTTTCCCGTACCTCACATCGATTATCTAGTCGATAGCACTGCGGGGCATGAGCTTATGACGTTCATGGATGCTTTTGCCGGGTACCATCAAATTCATATGCATCCCGACGATCAGGAAAGCACCTCGTTCTGCAACGGAAAAAACATGTATTGTTGGAAGCGTATGTCTTTCGGGTAAAAGAATGCCTGAGCAACATATCGATGACAAGATGTTCGACGAACACATAGGACGGACGATCGAGGTGTACATCGATGACATTGTGGTCAAAAGCGAGAACAAAGAAGACCACCTCGCTCACCTAACACAAACATTTGATATCCTCCGGGCATATAATATGAAGCTAAACCCGAAGAAATGCAGCATCGGGGTTCAATCGGGAAAATTCCTCAGACATATGGTCAGCCAACGGGGAATCAAGGCAAATCCATCAAAGATCCAAGCTATGCTCGACATGCAAGCTCCCAGAAATGTAAAGCAAGTTCAAAGACTGACGGAATGTTTGGTTTCCCTGAACCGATTCATATCACGGACAATTTTGTCCAAACCCATACCGGGCAGACAGCTATATTTGTACCTGGCCGCCTCCGAGCACACGATCAGTGATGTGCTCGTCCGAGCAGAGGTAACGACCCACTTGCCTGAATTTTATGTCAGCCAAGTATTGAAAGATGTTGAACTTTGGCGCTAGCATACGCTCTTGTTATGAGTGTTCGTAAATTATGGCCTTATTTCTTCAACCACTTTGTCGAAGTTCTTACCACTTTCCCGCTACGCCAAGTTCTGCATCGACTGGATACAACCGAAATATTACTAAAGTGGGTTGTAGAGCTAGGCCAGTTCGGCATCACGTACGCACCTCGAACGGCGATCAAAGGTCAAACCATGGCCGATTTTATGGTTGGGTTAACTTACCCACAACCCGAAAACAAAATTGACCAGCCATGGCACATGTACGTCGATGGTTCGTCGACGAGCACAAAAGCCAGAGCGGGGGTGGTTCTCATCAGTCCAACTCGGCAAACTTTCTCAACGGCCATTCGTTTCGACTTCCCGGCCACCAACAATGAGGCAGAGTATGAAGCTCTCATCAGCGGATTACACATGGCTATGGCAATGGGTGTTCGGAAACTGATGATTTACAGTGATTCCCAGCTAATCATCTATCAGGTTCTAGGCGAATATGAGGCTCGGGGCGAGCAGATGGCTCAATATCAATTACTGGCCAAAGAATTGTTCGAGCAATTTGAGCAGGTATATATCAAACAGCTCCCCAGGATGGAGAATTCATTTGCGGACACTTTAGCTCGATTGGCTACCGCAGAAGATGTATCTAATTTAACAGATGTTGTGATCGTCACAACGTACTCGCCATCCATCCAGAGAGCTGTGATCGCCCAAATAGAGGTCGAACAAGAGACATGGGTAACCCCATTTTTAAGCTATTTACAAAGGGGGGTCCTCCCGGGGAACAAAGCACAAGCTACTCGCCTACGTTTGCAAGTTGCTCGCTACACCATTTTGGACGGGCACTTGTATGAGCGAAATTTTTCTCTTCCATTGTTAAAATGTGTAACGCCGGAACAAGGCCATACAATTCTCATGCAAATTCACTCCGGGGTGTGGGGGAATCATACAGGCGGACATGCTCTAGCCTACAAGGCAATCAGACAAGGGTATTTCTGACCCACATTTAAAAAGGATTCGCTCGTTTATGCTCGACCGTGTCATGATTGTAAGGTATATGCCCCGCTTATTCTTAGTTCGCCAGAAGAACTTGTTTCCATCTACATCCCATGGCCATTTTCCAAGTGGGGGATCGACTTGATCGGCCCTTTCCCCACTTGCACATCGGGGGTAAGATTTGCTATGGTCGCCGTCGATTACTATACAAAATGGGCAGAAGCTGAAGCCATTGTGAAAGCCACGGAACAAAAAATGTGAAATTTTGTCTGGAAAAACATCATATGTTGCTTCGGGCTACCCCAATCGCTGGTGACGAACAATGGCAAGCAATTCGAGTTTCGCCAGAATTGTGCTCGCTGGGGAATTAAAAAACATTATTCCACTCCATACTATCCCCAGACGAACGGACAAGTTGAAGCGGTCAATAAAATCATCAAGCATACCCTCAAGGCTAAACTTGGTGATTCTAAGGGGGGATGGGCAGAGGAACTACCCGAAACTTTGTGGGCATACCGCACCATTTTCAGAACATCCACGGGCGCTTGCCTTTAGCACAGACTTGTTGGAGGAAAAAAGATACGAGGCCGACCTCAAGAATGCCATATATAAACAAAGGCAAGCAACGGGGGTCCCGGGTGGTGTGTTCGGCCGAGCGTGGGAAGGCCCATATCGTATATTGGAGCGCTTGCTAAACGGAGCATACGATTTGGAGACGATGGATGGAACTCCGCTTTCCTATTTCATGAAATGCGTCAAATTTAAAAAAATATTATCAGTAGTGGTGAGCGCAACAGAAAAACCAAGGTTGAGCACAAGCCTGTGTTCGCTTGATCACGAGCACATGGTCATAAAACCTCTGCTCGCTCAAGACAAACAGACCGACAACAAAAGCCAAGCAAGGGGTGTCGAACACATAACCAGAAAACCTCTGTTCGACTGGCAAAATGAAAAGACATCAAGGCATCAATAAGGTTATTACACGAGTGTAAATTTGTAAGCAAGTCTTGTTTACAAAAAAAGAGTTTTAACAAGCGTGGATAAGAGCCTCAAAGATTAAAAACATCCTGCGTGGTGTCTATTCATTTATCTAGTTTGTTTGGCCATATGCCCAATCGGGTCGCATCGCAATAAGACGACCAGAATCCAACAAGAATCGGACAGAGCAGAGTTTGTGTTTGCTTGGCGAAAGAACGTGTACTTACCATGCTCGCAACAAAGCACGCATTGAGTACATAGGTCGCACCATAAATAAGATGACCAGAGCAGAAGTGATCGTCAGTTACGTAAGCCGATTGCGAACGATGGGTTGCACCTAAATAAGCCAACCTTCATGATTGCACCAACGTAAGCCAATCATAAACCGAAGTCAAGTAAAACACAGACACATCAGATTGTTCAATTCTTATACGGAAAAATAGGCGCTAACGACCAAACATACAAGATCAAGGACATATATCATGTCCGAATTCATTCAGAAGAAAAGATGGCATAAACTAGGAAACAGAACAAACATCAACCGTTCATCAGTAACAAACTTCATCCTCCATTATCAGGTTAGAGGAAATTTTTCAACAAGCAAATTCAACCATTCAACAGCAAAATTGTTCGAACAAGAAAGAAGAAGACAAAAATTACACGATAGTTCAGAAGAAACTGTTCAGCAAAGCAAAAACAAAATTAAGGAACAAATTCACTATCGGGGGTGGACGGAAGTGATGTATCGAACAAATCCTGCCTCGTCTGCTCGGCCCCTTCAGGAGCAGCTTCTCCACCATCATCGTGCCTAGTCTGCTCACCAGGTAGTGCATTCTGCTCGTCTTCGGGAGGACCACTTTGTTCGCCCTGCACCTGATCGAACTCGTGCTCGGCTCGGTGAGTTTGGTCGACAGCATCATCAATGTCTGCATCCGAACCATCTTCCTCATCCAAAATAGGATCATCAATCTCGATCCCATCAGGAAGATTAGAGAAATCGCACAGATCAGCCAAATCAGATATTAGAAGGTTGTGATCTGGAGGGTTGTCAATCAGGTACTTCTCAAAATGGGATACGAGCGGGACAATCTGTTTGGCAGCGAGCGTGTGTCTAGCAGAACGGATGGCATCGGCAAAGGCACATATATAAGAGAAATTCGACATGGAATCAACATACTCCTCACTGTGCAATTTTGAATTTTCAAGACCCAAACGAGTGTTGGTCTCTTAAGCAGTGAGGAGTTGTTGGCCGAGCACAATTTTCTCACATTCAGCAGCCTCGATCTCAGTAATGAGTTTACGAAGCTCAACATTCATCTCATCTTAAACTCTCCTAATGCCGATCACCTCCTCCTGAGCAAGGCATAGCTCCTCCCTCACCTGGCGAGCATCTTTCCGAGCTTGACGAGCATCCTCTTGAGCCTTGTGAACCTCTGCTTGGGCCGAGGATACTTGTCCCTGAGCCAACTTCACTTCATCTTGAGTTTTGCTCAGCTCGTTCACCTTCTCTTCAAAGTTTCTGATAAGAGCCAAGTAGTTGGCATGAAGATTGGCGGACTCAGCGTAAGCTTTCTCAAGGAGGACCAAAGATTGACCAAGGCGCACTAGGCCAAGTCGCATGGTTTCCAAAGGGGTTGGACCCTTAGTAGCCTCTTTGAGCTCAGTAGTCCATGCTCGGATGGGGGTCTCGCACGCCTTCTGAACGTGCTCGGGAAGGCCCGGAACATTGCTGACACATGGAGAGCAGTAATAATCTTTCAATTCTGGCATCAGAGGCACCAATCTGCTCAACCTACATGTTCACCCGAGCAAACAAATGTGATTAAGCGACCAAAATCGATGGAAAAAAAATACTCCAATTGGCGAGCAAACGTACCTGTTCGCCCGAGCAGGGTCCCATCCCAAAAATGATTTATCCTCGGGAGACCGGAGCTGAGAATTCATAGGGGTCCAGGTTCTGGGTCCTACAGGAGGTGGAGAAGATGTACCGACCTCCATTTCGATGATTTGCGCGATCGGACCGACCACGGAGGCGGCCATTCTGATCGTTTAAGTAGTGGGGGCCTCCTCAATGACATTGATGCTCGTCTGAGCGATCAGATCTTGCTCGTCAGGTGCTCTCCTTGATCTCTTTGGCGAGGGAGCTTGGTCGCTCGCCCACTCGAGCCGAACGAGTTGTCTCTCCGGCTCGACTCCATTCGGTCCGCATGGCCTGGTCTCCTCGCCTTTCTCACTCTGCTCGCCTCCCCTCGATTTGCTCGCTGAGCATCCCGCTCGGCTTGAATTCGAGCGAGCTCTTGAGGTCTCTTAGTTCGGGCCATTTCAGTATGCTCGGAGGTGCTTACAACAACAGTGACGGCAGGGAAAGCTGTAGACAAAAGAATTCATTAAAAAAGAAAGATAAACCCCAAACAAAGGGTACAACACATTTGCAGAGACAAAAAACGATCCTTACCAGCTGGATTGACGGCGACAAGATGGTGAGGGGGCACGTACAATCCTCTCTTTTTTCTCTGGTCAGCAGTATTCAAAGTCTTCACTGATCGTTCCGAGTAAGGCTCGAGATCAATTTGCCAGATGCTGCTGAAATAGCCGTCGTTGGTCACTTTGTTCGTTGCTGCTTGAATTCCTGAAATCGAGAATAAGTTAAAATCAGTTCATGGTGAAGAGCAAAAACACAAAAATACTTACTTCGGTAATGTTGTGTTCGATATAATTATTCAGCATTAATCGGACACGTAAGAGAGACACGTGTAATATTCAACTATTAAAATAATCATGCACGATGGACAAAGTGTGCTTCGCCCATTTCGCCGACCAAACAAGTTTGTTCGACCCACTCGCCACTTGTCAACCAAGCCGTAACATATTCGCTTATGAAGTAAGTTTTGTTCGCCAAAGATTCCATTTACCAACCAAAGTTGCTCAACCAAGCCTACCGAGCAAATAAGCATGTTCGCCACTCAGATCAGGAAAGAAGGAATCAAATGAGCTAAGTCAAGTGATCTGAGGACTCAGACAAACCTGAGGGCTCAGACAAGTCTGAGGCCACAAACAAGTCTGAGGACTCAGACAGCCTAAATGCTCAGACTATCCTGAGGGGTCAGTATGCTCGCTACTCAGATATCCTGAAGACTCGAGACAAACCCGAGGGGTCAAGATGCTCGTCTTTCTCGGACATCCCGAGGGTTCAGATATCCCAAGACTCGAGACAAACTCGAGGGGTCAAGGTATGCTCGCTACTCAGATATCCTGAAGACTCAGACAAACCTGAGGGGTCAAGATGCTCAATGCTCGATATCTTGAAGACCCAAACATCCCGAAGAGAAAGACATCCCGAGGGCTCAGTATGCTCGAGGAGGACAGTATTCTAAAGATAAAACTGACATGGTTAAAGGGGCGAACAAAGCATGCAGCCGAGCAAAAGATTGATTTGGACGACCAAAAGAGTGCCTTTTAGACAAGCAAGAGCTAAGATCAATCTAGAAGACGAAGTTGGAAAGGCGGCAAAGATCACAAGAGTTCTTGCATGGTTCAAGCCTCCAAATTTCATGCTTGCCAAACCAAAAGCTCATGCTTGTCGGAGTACTATAAATGGAAGAAAAAAAACAACAAGAGAAAGGTTACAAAAAATTTCGTAAAAGAGAGAAAGGTTCAGAAAATACGTTCAGAAATTTCCCAGAGGGGTAAGGTTACAAAAAATACGAGAGTTCATGCACACAAAAACCCTAGCACTCATATACCAACTCTCCAAATCATCTTCATCCATAGCGATTCATCTTCATGAGATGTATCATATATTGTACGTGTAAAACTCGCAATACTACATCCCTGGCTTGGAACGCCCCCAGAGTAGTCATTTCTTGACGAACTGGGTCAACAAATTCATCTTATTTACAGTTTATTTTACACGTGCATGTTTTGTTTGTGAGTTGTCACCAAATTAGCCACATAATAATCTCCATATAAAATGACTCGAGACAGGTAAATCCCAAAATCTGTGGGGATATCCAAGCGAGCATCTGGTTCACATCCAGAAGCTGGGATTTTCCAATCACCCCCGACGAACCAGAACTTCTCTTTCCAATCAGTAATCTTGTTCGGCACATCCTCAATGACCTTGCATTTGGCATTTGCCTGCATGAACAACCATCCGTGTTCGCCCTTAGGTCGAGTCAAATGCACTAATCGTGAGAGTTCTGCTGCTGTAGGATAATACACGGGCTTCGTTTTGCCGAACAAAGTTAAGAAACTCATAATCATGTGCCACCTATTCGGCTTCAGTTGTGTAATGGTGATATTCCATTCTACGAGCAGGCGAGTAATAGTCGGATGAAGTGGGAATCGAAGACCCGCTTCCATTGTGTCTAAATTCACAGCAACACAACCCTCAGGAGGCTGATCTGCTCGCTCATCGGGACCAGGTGCCCAGAAAAACACATCTTTAAGGTTTCATAATTCGTATACAACTGGCCGAGCATATCAACATCAATCACGCTCACAAATTTACTCGCCGGATATTCATTCTCAACCCTGGTCCTATGAGGTTGTTCAGGCCAATCAAAATCATAACGAGCACTATACTCGACATATGTTGGGCTATGGGGAAGACCAACAGGGATGTCGAGCTCCGTGTTCTTCTCGCCGTCGAATCCTCTGTTCGACTCGATAACGTTCTCAGCTACCAAAATCTTCTCCCTCGTATAGTCATCATCTCTATCTGCATCGTGACTATATACAACCCTAGACCTAATTTGGGGTTGGGACAAAAAATCTTCGCCCGAATCACCCAAAAAATCAGTACGGGCTAAATCCCTATCCAATTCGTTTAGGGCATCATCGGAATCCGATGAAAGAATGACAAATGGCTGTCGAACTTGCCAACGAGATCTTGAACCCGAGGCATCCATCTCCGGCGCATTAGCGTCGCTACGGGAGATTGGACAGAAAGAGGAGGAAGAGGAACTATGGTGGTTTGATTATATTGAAGCAGAAGAACTTGAACGAGAAGCCATAATTGGAATTAAAGAGAGTATGCAATAGTTACCTGAATAAAATCCTTCGCCGAAATAAGAGAGCCCTTGCCGGAAGTTTCAGACGGGAAAGAATATGAAGAGAAAGAGGAGAAGATGAAAAGAAAGAAAATGAACTGAGGCGGCAAAATAAGTATTTATAGATGCCGAATTTAAAAAATTTTGAAAATTCGGCACAGAAGACGAAACGACACTCACAAGGGCCCACTATATCAACGATCGGCCCCTATGATGAAAAAAAAATCGGCCCGGGGGGTATTGTTGTGTTCGATACAATTACTCAAATTAATCGTATACACGCCGAGGACACGTGTATTATTCAACTATTAAAAGACCATGCTCGATGGACAAGTGTGTTTCGCCCGCCACGATAAACAAGTTTGTTCGCCACCACCACTTGCCAACCGAAACCCGGCGGTATGCTCGCCACTTGCCAACCAAGCAAGTTTGTTCGCAGACTTCGCCCAACCGCATGATGACCGATGCTATCCCGAGATGAAAACGAAGATATGATTGATCCGATCACCGAGCCGACGATCGATCAAAAGAAGAAATCGATAGCTCGAACTAAGTGACCGAGGGTCGATGTCCGAATTCGTAAGAGCCGAACTCAAGAAAGCCCGAGTAAACCTAAAGGCTCAGATAACCCGGTGGCTCGACAACCCGGGTGCTCGATAACCTCAAGACTCAGACAACCCGGGTGGTCGACAACTCAAGGCTCAGTAACTCGAAGGCTCAGATAACCTGAGGGCTCAGGTAACTCAAGACTCGACAACCTCGGAAGGCTCGCCAGATAACCCAAGACTCGGATAACTCAATGCTGCGAGACAACCGAAGGCTCGGACAACTCAAGGCTCAGCAACTCGAAGACTCGGATAACTCAAGACTCAGCAAAAGTCAAGGCTCAGATATGCTCGATAAGGATAGAGTTTCGGTATAAAATTGATATGGTCAAAGGGGCGAACAGGGCAATCAGTCGAGCAAAAGATTGATTTGGACGACCAAAAGAGTGCCTTATAAACAAGTAAGTGCAAAGATCAATCAGGAACACGAAGTTGAAAACGTGGCAGCATCACATGAGTTCTTACAAGACACAAAGTCTCCAGCTCATGCTTGTCAAACCAGCTCATGCTTGTTTGAGTACTATAAATAGAAGAAAAAAGAACAAGAGATAGGTTCAAAAAAAATTCCAGAGTTCACAAAATTTCCCAGAGTGGTTAGGTTCAGAAAAAATTCCCAAGTATTCTCATACGTTGAGAAAAATCCCTAGCACTCACACACTTACTCTCCAAATCATCTTCTTTCATAGAAGTTCTTCTCATGAGAAGTATCGTGTATTGTATATGTAAAACTCGCAATACAACATCCCTGGCTTGGAATGCCCCCAGAGTAGTCATTTACTGACGAATTGGGTCAACAATTTCCTGTTATTTACCATATATCGTACACGTACTTATTTTGTTTGTGAGTTGTTATCAAATTAGCCACATAATATTCTCCATAAAAAATGACTCGCAACAGGGGTTATCATTTATTTCTTTAGATTATACTATAGGATAAAAATTTGTGTGAACCTGAATTCACTGTGACCTCGATTTTTTAAATATAACTGTTATATATAAAAAAATCCCATTATTATAAATAAAGATTATTACTGTTATGCATAAAAAAAAATTGTTGTTTGAAAAATAATTTTATAATGTGAAATTTTTTATGCATAACGGTGATAATTTTTACATATGACAATAATAGAGTTTATGTATAGATTTGATTTACAGGAATGTTTTATATTATTGGTTTTTATTTATCCACATGGACCACACCCAAATTATGTGAAGTTTGTAATTGATGATCTTTTGACATTAAAATATATCATAAAGAGTAACAATTTGTATTTTTAAAGTTGCATTAAAAGGAATCATTACTAACTAAAGGAAGGCATTACATACCAGCCAGAATAAAAAGAAAATATTTTTCTAAAAAACTCGGAAGAAAAAATCATAATTTACAATTTAAAAATAAACAATATAGAATTAAACGAGGATTGGAAGATATAATTTCAAATTAATTAATAATTGCAGTCATGCAGTGTGACTATGTAACTTGAAACATGTTTTAGAATGGAAAAAATTTACTTAACAAAAATAAATATATATTTTTTTAGATTTCCGAATAAAGGATTGGAAGAAAACCATTTTTATTATTAGCAAAAACTTGTATAAAATATTGCATACTATAGTTTATGTGCAATTTAGCTCAAATCTTAGGGGGTTTTTTTTTCGTGGGTCAGGTCCGCAAAGCGAATCTTGCCCTAGTTCTTCTTCCTCCCGTCGTAAGAGGCAGATCTCAGATCTCAGTTGGTTTTTATGGCGGCGCTTTTCTAGATTTTACTTTCTCTTCTCTTCTATGTTCTTTTTTTTCTTTGTTTTTCTTCCTTATTCAGATTCTTCCATATTTTTCTCACTTTCTTCAATTTTCTCATCCTTGCAAATTTACAGGTCCTTCCGTTCTTTTTCCTCTCGATTTTCTAATCCAATTTTCTATTCTGCACTCTTCTCATGTTGTTCTTAAATCTGTAATTTTGGACTGAGATTCGTGCTTGTACTGTTTTTTGTTCATGTGGTAAGTCGTTTTCCTTCATAGTGTAACACATTTTTGTTCATGTAGTAACACATATTTTTTTAGTAATATGACACACCGTATACATATCTTTCGTAATATTATGTGAATACTCATGTATTACCATGTGAACAAGAATGTATTACTTGTGACTCATATGTTACCTTATGAACATTCATGTGTTACGGTATGTTACGTAAGATATGAAGTTTTTTCAGTATAATAATGTAGTAACATTTACTTATTCATTCAGTAACACAAGGAGAATGATAATGTTTAAAAAAAAAAAATATGTAATTTTTATTTCACGTAGTAATACATTTCATTTCAATAAGTATCACACTACAAATTTTTTTAAAAAAAATTATGTGCTCAATAAGAATTGAACTACGGCAAAAATGCATTAATAATAGACTTTAAACCATTAAGCTACGACACAAATTTGATAAAAATATCATTCTATAAATATATAAGCATTGTAGAAATCCGTCCAACCTGAAGCCCACAACCCCTGTCCACTCTGTCCAACCCGCGCCCGATCCGTCCCGACCCGCGAATTTTTTAATTAAATTGTTTAATTTATGATGTATTGCACATATTCATAGTGTGTAATATTTCACAAGAAAGTTACTCTTTATTGTAAATATAACCTTCTTAACTCCACAAATGGATTTATAAAGACTAAATATAGAGTGAACAAGTTTCATGCAAAGAGTTTGACTTGTATTAATATTATAAAATATTAGTTGTGATAGCTAAAGATATATTTTTTTACTACATAAAAGTATTATTTATAACATTGAAATGTATAATTTATATTATCAATAAGATATTAATAACTATAATTAAAAGTGTGTCTAATATTAAAAAAAATACTAATCATAAAGGGTTCTATTTATAAATATGAAATCAATTTCACCAAAATTCCATTCCACAAGACACATTCTCATTTATTCACACGACACATTCACATTTATAAATGGCTAATAAAGGGAATATAAACAAAGGTGACCTACTATGTTCTTGTACAGTGTGCAAGCTCTGAATTTTATGTTGGTGAAAATTGTTTTTGGCTATCTTTGAAAAAACTGTCTTCTAGTCTTTTTAGACATAACTACAGTATCCAGATTAATTTAACTAGTCCACAATTCAAGTATCCAAGCAACAGATCAACAGGAATTGAAACAAGAATTTGGTGTGGCATCAATCACTACGAGAAAATGGGGAAATAGAACGAAAATTTAGCGACAAAAATATTATATATATATATATATATATATATTGATTGATTGTTTCTTAATTTTATATTACTATTCAGTCAAAAAAATATATTTTGGTCAAATTGAAATTTTTTAGATTTGTTTTGACAATTTAGCTAGACATACCCTAGTTTTGATAAATTATTCTATAAAAAATTGCAGTTGACCTTTTTATAATATAATTTTATATATTATATCTTTTAAAAAATGATAAAAATTAAGAATAAAGCAATATTAGAAGGATTGAGAATTTTGATGTTTATATATTGAAGGCATGTGTTATTTAGCGTTCGCCTTTTTAAGTTACCAGAGTATCGTACGTAATCGTGAAACATTATTATAAAATGATACTCTTGTAACTAAGATTGCTTTTGTTGTGGGACTCACATAGATAAATTAAGAATTTTGAAACTTTGCATTTTCCGTCTCATATTAGTTTGGAATTTAGAATTTGATTTTTAAATTTCATATTCAATCGTACACCTATAAATACATATTCAATCAGAGTATTAATTTTCTCAATACATCACACTTTATACATTTTATTACTCTTTTCAATATAATATAATAATATAACATCAATCATGTTAAATATTAATTTGACATAAAGTTAAATCTCATCACACTCAAATCTCAAAATAAACACATATATATTTACTATTCATCAAGAATTCAAAATCTCAGAACTCAAAAAATTTAACTTTCTTTGCACACTTAAATTCCAAAACAAACACAACTTAATAATCCCTCCGTCCCGAATTCAATTTTCCATTTACTACTTCACTAATACACATTTGGGCTTGGACAACTGTGAAAAATGACCTTGGAGAGCGGTTATAACCGCTCTCCAAGCATCAGCTGTCCAAGCTTGGACAGCTGATAAAAAACCGATGTCCAAGAAAAGCACTTGGACAGCGGTTTTTAACCGCTTTGCAAGTTTAAGCTTGGACAACGGTTATCAACCGCTGTCCAAGCTAATATATATTTTTTTAATTCGTTTATTATTTTACATAGACAACGGTTGAAAACCGTTGTCCAATATCTTTTTTTTTAATTATTAATTTACATTTTAAAAATCCTATAATAAAACTATAAACCAAAACTTATATATACGTCCAATACCATATAACATAAACCAAAAATCCTATAATAAAACCATAAACCACATATATATACCAAAACATCGAAATATATAAACATACAATCATAAACATACGTCGAATACACCAAAAACATGAAATATATATCATCGCAAATATATAATTTAATTACATGCTACCAATATTTCAAACAACATTCTCTCAATATTGATCGTATGAATATAAGAATCGATTGTAAAGGTACCCCGTCCAATCGTTTTTCCATTTCTCCTGTCTTTTCTTAGAGTAAGACTTGAGCTCACGTTCATAGACAAACTGCAAACAACGAATCAATCAATATAGTATGAATTTGTATTCAATCAATAATAATTTAAATAAATCAATAATTGACTTACATTGGGACGAATGTTCGTTATAGAAGTGCGGATTATATCTTCTATAAAGCAACACACAAAATGTCCACAATGGTCATTATCTCGTTGCCTTAACCCGTTGATTAACAATATAATCACGTATTACAATTATGATTTCTTTCTATTAATTAGTTTGATAATTTACTAAATTAAATTTACCTTAATGTTAATCCAGTTCACTTTATTTAACCTGGATCTTGAACCCTGACTCTGAAGGCGACTCCGATACATCGACATCACACTATTATTATTATAATTAAAAAATAAAAATAGATTAAATATGCATAATTTTAAAAGTAAAATAAATCATTGTATAGAATATTAAAAATGAACTTACGCTTCCATATATGAAACGAGATCGTATGATTTGAATAAACTCCATCATGAGTTGGGTCCATAAAATACACACTTAATGTATTCATGTGTATGGCGACCAAAGACCCAATGGTTCCTATATTATATTGAGAGTATTAAAATTAACTGCAAATTTAGCATATATATGTGCAAATATTATAAACATGAATACAAATTTTAACGAAATGTTTATCACTCACCCCACATTTGTTGGCCAAAAAATGAGATGATCGCTCCCGTTAGATTCAAAGATATGATTAACTAACCCATCCATGGTGCATGCCTTATCACCCATTATGCAAGACACTTGGGGGAGACGAAGAGAGTACATTCCACTTGCTCGGTTATCTCCGGAGAGATATACCTCACCCAAATATCTTTAACCAACATATATACGCTTAATTAATATTTAAAAAGAAAATTAAACTATACAGAAAGTGAATATTGAGAATTAGTAAACACATACCTGAGGTAAAGGGCTATGGTGGTTGCACTCAACCACTCGTCATTCAAGATTTACAAGACATGTTTCAATTTGATGACGAATTCTTGGAAAGTATTACGATGAAAGTGAGCAAGCATGGGAAGCTGTGACGATATCGAAAAGCATTAGACGATACCATCCGATTGCACCCTAGACGTAAATGATCATCGTGATCTAAGTCTCCGGTCATGGGATAACCAAGTCTTAAGCGATGATGGAGTCCTCGATTTAGCCTCATGTGGGCCTGGCAGATTCTACAATTAATTTGCAATATTATTTAGAACCACAAATAAGATAATGAACTTTAATAACAAATATTTTACCCTCATGGTGCTAGAGACCAAGTTGCTCGGCCATTCGATGAAGTGCCCGATCATTTTTTTCGACCGTGACGGCTTCATCGATTGGTTTTGCACCAATGAATCCTCCCTCTCCTATTCGGGTACATCGAAAGTGTGACCCTCATAAAACCGGGGAGTGATGGGATGACCATGAATCATTCCATGGGAGCGTGGTAACGAGCATGTGGCCACCAACCGTCGGGATCCTCCAGATAAAAGGAAGTAAAAGGTCGTTTATCGCTCGAATAAGATATTTAGTTAGAAAAATTTTAATACACTAGTCTTTAATTAAAACAAATGTGAGACATGCATATCGATGCACTGGGAGACGTTTTGAAGTGCCTCAATAAAGTCGTCCCTAGGGTTAGTGAAAAACATAGCATTAGTGACACTATGTTCACAACTTGCTCCACTAGACGACATTCCATGGTTCGATCTTCTCTCGGACCTCAACGTTCCACATCTTTAGCCAACTTGGCAACCTCGTTCGTTAGTATACCCACCATATTCATGGCTTGAAGACCAGTGCCATTGTTAAAGATGTCTTCACACGCCATATCCGACACTCCGTGAAAGCGGCCGGGATGCTCTGGCGACCCATAGCCATTCAAACAGATCATCGTGAAATATGATCATGCGAATGTCGTAAATCGAGGCGTCATGGTCCGAGATAGACGCCTCCTGAATCACAAAAATAAAAGATTATTATTTAATTATTTGTTTATAAATAAGTTAATAGTTTTGAAAGATAAATTAATGGATAGATTACCACTTCTTCGATGATCGTTGTGCCTTTGGGATCGTGAATATTCCCATCTCGACCTTTTCGGTAGTCCGAAATAAGTCAAAGCGGGTAACAATAGCTCACTCTCTCCGCTTTTTTTCTTTCTTTTTCTTTCTTCTTTCTTCTTTCTACGATAGTGATGAGCGTGTCCCTTTATTAGATATATTAAAAGTGAATATATAAAAAAAAATTAAAAGTTATGATTTTGATCTCACCATATTTTCTCTTATTCGTGCATAACCTTTGTTCGATCCACCTATATCGGCGCTTCCATCGACTTGGCTTGATCGCGATTTTTATTACTTCGATTCTACAAAGATAATAGAAATATGATAAACACCTAAAAAAACTTAGGGCATTAGAAATTGAGGAAATGACATTGATCAATTTTTTCGAAATCATCCTCCATAGCTCTCGCTTTCACAAACTCCTCCCAAAGATGGAGCCACCATAGGGCTATTCGATAAAGGAGGAGAAGACTAGCCGAGTAAAGACCGGGTTCCGGATCTCGTGTGTTACTTCTCAACCAAGTCCAAAAAATTCTTGGCCATTACTCCAGCTTGCGACAATATTTGTTTCATCTTTGTGAGGTCAAGACCTCTGAATGTAGTCTATAAACATATAACATAACAATTTAGTAAATTTAAGGGTCATACTACAACTTTCAATAAATATATAATTAACATACCGTAAGCTCGTCACATAATCTTTCCTCAAAAAAGTCGGTTTTTGGGGCTACGCTACCCTTGGTCGGCAAAGACGATAGGGATCACGCTCTCGATTGCTGACTCTAATGTAGAAGGATAACGACTCACTCTATTTTCCTATTGTCTGTCCAAACTCATTGAACGATAACTGCAATAACATAGTATTTAATTAGGTTCAACGATCAATCAATATATTTATCGATTTCAAACTGTTTAATTGTAATAAAATTGCAAGGTGTTTTCCCCTTGCTACTGAGCTCTCTTAATAGATGACATGGTGACTATACCCGAAAGCGCTTCTTCCCCGAGTCGCTAGTGGTGGTGGGGGCATCGGTGTCACACTCTCTCAAGTCATCATATGCACCATGATCATATGCGCCATGATCTCCATCAGAATCTCCATCATCTAGGGATATGGCAAACGAGACATGATCAGTAAAAGCGAGAAAAAACAACATTTAATAAACAAAAAACAAACAATATTCACAACCGGATGTTTCATGTATTAACAACATTTCTATGTGGCATAGCCAAAGTTGGTCAATTGGATGTTTCATCTCTTCTGACCGACATCGACCAAAATATCGAACTCTGTTTCTACAAGGTACAATCATACATAGCGTGGGGGGGAGAGGAGAATGGTGTGTGATTTTACAACACTAGGCGTTCTAGGAGAAAGACCTTGTATAGAAACCATAACATGGTCCTGGGATAAGAACCTAAATATGCAGACATTACATGAATATCCCCATTGTTTTACCAGCACAATAATCATGCATCACATGGAAACGGAAAAAGAACCGTGAATTACTTCATAGCAGAAAGCATTCTAGGCCATAGACCTAAAGAACATTAACACTTTCCGATAAGAACTATCTATGCATGCATACATGATACATTTATACTTATAAGTTACATCTGCATCATCATCATAGTCGTGGGAGGTACACGTGAGATGGTAAATTAAAATTTCAGGTTGATAGCAGACTCTTATACTATGAACACATGTGTATTAGGCTTGAATGACATTGTTTTCCGCTCAAGTAGACCAAGAAATTAATTCTTATACCATGAAAGACACAATTCGTAAATGATACCAATCCAAAAAAACAACAAGAGCAACATAAAAAACCAACAAGAGCAACATAATATAAACAAAATAAAAACAAGAGCAACATAATATAAGCAAAACTAAGATTGAAGCAAAATATATAATTTCAGCAAAAAAAAGCCAAAAGATCCCACAATCCACTGTACCAACTAAGTGTTATGGAGGCGATGGGCGGCAAGCAAGTTGAAGGGGAGGATGGCGACGGCGGGGCAGGGGAGGGCAGTTGGGGGGGGAGGAGAGGGAGGGAGGAGGGCGACAATTTGGGGGAGAGGAGATTTTTGGGATTATCTTGAAAAAGTATGCTTTTACTTTGTATAATCGAAACTGAATTTTCGGACTTATTCTTGAAATAAATTATTTATCAACGATGCTTTAAATATGATTGAATGTTATATATATTTCTTGCATAACTGTTCAATAATTAAATGACGTGTTACATCAAGCGATTAATTTAGTGATACCGCATCACGAAGATTAAATTAACAAATCCTCTTGTAAAAAAAAAAGTACGCCATTCACTTACCTAGATGGAAATAAACAACCATCGCGAAAGGTTGAGGTGTAAGGCTCGATTGGTTTGTCTTGACCAAGAGATTACACCTAGTCGCGTGATCGACATTTGAATAGGACCTACTGAGGAGGATAAATTCTTCTAATCGAACAAGGAAAAATTAGACCTCGGTGGTTCGTTGTTTCTTAACCTTCGTCCCTTAAATAGGATCACGGGATTGGTAACTATTGCTTTGACTTATCATGGGTAAATAATCGAGAGAGAGATTCAATTTTATCTTGGGCAATATTATTGGTCACATGTGATTGCTAAGATTTAATAAGAAGAATCGTGTGCAAGTACGCTTTTTTTTGATTTGCCCCCTGGGAGGTTCATAAGTTTTATCATACCAAATCTTGCAAGTGGAATTAGTTTTAGGTATGGATAATAATGTTGAACCGTTCTCTAACCAAGGACAAAAGATATTAATTAACGGAAAGCTATTTGGTGGCTTGAATTAATTAGTGGGCTAGATAATCTTAAACACGGGAAATAATGACCGGGAGCCATATTGATCGTAATATGGGTTAAGATGGATAAGGCAATATTAATTATGTAGTGGGATTAATTAATATTTATGGGCTTGAATTATATTGTGGCTCAATATTAGATATTCAAGATCCATTAAAAGGTCCAATCTTAATTCTCCTAAAGGCCCCCCGAGTAGCCCAACATATAGTCAAATAACCGAAAATGGTGATTAAATAAAAAAATAAATATATTTCCTCTTAATTTTCGAAAAATTATGGATAAAAAAGGAGAAAGATTTTCTTTGAATTTTGTTATGGAATGAAGATATGTATTCTTGGAATACAAGATTATCTCATTAAATTCAAGAAATCTCCCACTTGGTTATTCATTAAGGAATTTCGAAAATTTTTGAAATATAGTAGTGGCAAGAAAGATTTTCTTGATTTTCTTGAAAAGATATTATGGAAGATATGTATTTCTTGAAATACAATAATATCTCATAAATTCAAGAAGATCCAAATCTTGGTATCTTGCCTAGTATTTTAAAAATTATGCCATAAAATAGAGGAGGTTGAATTTTGTGGAATATTTTAATTATGGGAAAAAGAATATATGGGATGTATTCAAGATTTTTGGTGACCAAGAAAAGTCTTTTTCCACATTGAAATATCACATAATTTTCGTCCAAACCCCTCTTATAAATAGGGGATGATTAGTTCATTCCCAAGTACAATTCCATGTCTTTGGAAATATTAGCAAATCCACATGTTGGTGCAACAAAGTTTATTTTTTTTTCCTTTTGTTAATTGTTCGCGAGTATCCTTCCACCGGATTGACGAGCAAGGGCTAAGGGAATACTTGGGAAGTCCTTTTGGTTAGTCCGTCCGACCAAAGTTAATTTGCCATCCCGAGAGAATGCGTTCACGTAAACCCGTGAGATTCCGCATCGCCGTAGATTTTACGTGGCTTTTTATATGCATGATATGTTGTTGCAATTATTATTTGAATTAATATAGGATTAATTCATGCTAGTAATAATTAATGAATTAAATTTGTATTTAAATATTCACCCGAATAGATCAAGTGCACTCATTTTCCCAACAAAGTGGTTATTCATAGGGACGATGGCGGCTTAAGAAATGTCAACTACGACAATCCAAATCGATGATTTGGTTGTAGGAAACCGGACGGCGGCGATTTGGGGGAGAGGAAATGGAGAGAAAAGAAATGAAAGAATCGAGAGCTAGGTCTCGGTTCTCGAATATATATTAGATATATATAAAAAAAAAAGCGAATAATTAATGTTATTTATTAACATTTGTCCGGCAAATTTATTCAATTAGCGATTTAGACAAATGGGGTTACTAACATTAGGCAAGTGATTTTAGACAAATTGGTTTGAAACCGCCGTTTTTTTTTTTTTTTTTTTTTTAATAAACGGCTCTTCAAGTCATTATTTGGAGAGTTGTTTGAAAAAAATGGTCGTTTCGTCTTTTTTTTTTTAATAAAAGTCTTGTTGCAAGCTCAAATGTGTAGTAGTGCTTGTATATAATTTAATGCAATAATTATTGAAAAAAAATCATATGAGACGAGATACAAATTAATTCAAATCAACACCCACTCTTTATACTCCATCACACCGTTAGACATTCTCACGCAAATGTGTCTCATAATTATTTATTAATATTTGAGTGTGTCTCATAATTATTTATTAATATTTCAGTGGATAATTTTAGTTGAGGGTGTTATATACCTTTGTATTTTATTATTAAAACAGATGAGAGAATAAAACAATTTTTAGTATATACTCCCCCCGTCCTATAAAAGCGTGCACACCTACTTTATTATCGAGTTTTTGTGAGCAAGTTGTTTATTAATATTTCAAATGATAAAATAATTTTTAAAGAGGTGTATTATAGATCTACCTCTCATCTATTGCATGCATCTTTAAAAGTTATTTTATCGTTTCAAATACTAATAAAAAACTCGCTCGCAAAAACACGTGAAAATAGTAAACGTGCACGTTTTTTTGAGACGGAGGTAGTATAAAATAATGAAGTATATAATTATAAAAAATAATATCATTTTATTGTTATATGAAAAAGGAAAATAAATATAAAATGGATTAAAATAAAAAATAAAAAATCAAGTATGAAATAAAAGTAGTACTCCCTCCGTCCCCCAAAAGTATGCTCATAGGATTTAAACAGGTTTTACGGAAAGGTAGATTAAGTCAATTTATAAATAACATAATTGATTGTGAGTAAAATATAATGATAAACTGAGTAATTAAGTAATGGTTGGACTACGAAGATAAAAAAAATTGTGCCCATAAACGAGCTTAATCTACATTTCCGTAAAACTTGTTTTAGCCTCTGAGCATACTTTTAGGGATGAAGGAAGTAGTATATTACAAGACAACAAATTGTACTCATACATTTGAAAAGAATATGTACTTACACATTAAAAGAGATCCGGGTAGAATATGAGAGCGTTAATATTATACAGAACTCCATATTAATAATCAACATGCTGCAGGTATAAAGCTGGCCATGCATGCAGTAATATTTAATTTATCATAATGGGGGGCATATTTCCGGCATCTGTTTTTGGTTGGAATACTGAATCTATCTACTTCTGCTCATAAATTTGTTTTTCTTCATAGTTCAGGAAAAAACAAAACCCACATATATCCAATTATTGAATTTTGACAAGTCATTTGTTCAATCCCCTATATTATTTGTTCAATTTGGAGTTTGGGAGAATGAGGAATTTATTTTCTAAATTGTAACAAACATATAATGGGATAGGAAATTGCTGAAGAGTTTTTATTCCACATGAAAAAATTATTAATTATGAAAAAGTGAGTATATAAAAAGAAATCCATTTGCTTATAAATTGTAATGTTGTTATGCTCCGTGCAAAGAGGTGCAAATCTATATATGGCCGAAATTGGGCCACATGCGTTCACGAATCTATTTCAAAGTTATATTGCAAATACTACGAGTTAGTCTTTTCCATTATAATTTTTTTTTGCCGAGTATAAATTCAACGAGTACTTGAAATTTCGGATCTGAATTTAGATTTGGAATTATGGTGACTTCCTTACATGAATCAATCTTGTTATTAGAAGATGTTCACAGAATTCCAAAATAGAATAAATGGCAATTGGCACTTTATGGCCTTGGACCAGGAACCATGTTCATGACGTCTAAACTTTAATTGCTATGGAAATTTTGGAATTTTTTATTTGTGCAGTAGATGAAACGTGGTCGGTAATAATTTGACCCCTAGCTACCGCAGATTAATATTTAATAACACATTCTTTAAGTAATAACTCGTTTTCAATGCTTTTCCTTTAATTAGCAGCACACGCCATGCACGCCTTTATGACTTTGCAAAATTAATCAGCTCATTCGAAACTGCGGTTGCTTAATCATGGAGTCAGCTATTTTTGTTGGACGACTTTTTAAGTAAAACACGCTCGAATATCGCTTCAACAAAAGCATATATATGTATTACGGTCGACACCAATTATTTATTTATTATATTATTACCAAAGTATATACTCCATCTGTCCCATTATAATCGTCTCACTTTCTTTTTATAGACGTCTTTCATTATAACTTTCTCACTCCATAAAAAGAAAAAATAACTTCACTATTCATAATTTTTATCCCCACTTTTCACACAATATTACAAAAAGGCTAGGTCTTGTATGCACTCGGGTGCACCGTGCACTCATAGAACATTTAAGAAGCGTGCAACTTGTTATACTGAAAAGTGCTACTTATTTACACAGAAAAGTGCAACTGTTAATATGGGAACGTAGGTGCATGCTTCTGTTTGGAATAGTTGCACGTTTCTATTTTGTATTGTTACATGCTTCTAAAATGTACTATGAGTGCACGGTGCACTCGGGTGTACATGAGAGGTGCACATGAGACCCACTCTACAAAAAATGTCACTTACTACTCCACTCATTACTCCACATATTTTTTTCCCTATCTCCCAATACCAAAAACTACCATTCATTTTTATTATTTTATTATTATTCCTAAAAAAAAAAGACAATTACACCGGAACTGAGGGAGTATATGTTATTGTCAAGTGTGGATAGCTCAAGTTGCTAGAGTCCCACTACCTGAGACCCGAGATCTTGCGTTCGAGACATGAAGAGAAGATATTTATTCCCTCTTGTGGGGTGGTGATCCCCCTCTTGTGGGATTGTGGTTCTGGTTGCGGAGCGATTGCGGGTCCGAGTTGCAATTTCGGGTTCCCCTCTTGTGGTGGTTGTGGTTTCGGTCTACAGCGAGATAAAATGATATTGACATGTGACCGGTGGTTTAGGAAACTATTATAATCGATTATCTTAAAAAAAAAAAAAATATGTTACTCCCTCCATCTCGAACTCAAAGTCGAGTTTACTGTTTGCGGGCGTTTTTGTGAGTGAGTTTTGCATGCCCCTCCTTAAAAATTAATTTATCATTTCAATTACTAATACAAAACTCGCTCACAAAAATATGTATGAAAAGTAAATGTGGTTTCAAATTCGGGAGGTAGTATTAAATTACTCAAAATTAGGTGAGATAGTTATGTTAGACAAAATCTCAAAATCATTATCTTAACAAGTAATGAAGTGCACGAGTCATATACATTCCTCCTTATTAAATTAAAATTGTCATAAATTTGCACAACATATGAGTTATCCTGTTTGGTAGAAAATGTATATAGGATGAATATCCATATTTATCATGCCTCAATGCAATAATGATAACTAGTTGTTTTTGAAACTTGGAACAGGAAGTCAGGAACGTCTTGCATAACTGTTGGCCTACTCATAAAAAATGAGTGAATAATTGATTACTCTTATGAGTAAGCCTGTAGGACCTACAAAGTCTTAGCTTAGCATGCTTTTTCAAGGAAAAATGGAAATGTATTTAAATGACATTACAATTTAATATTAGACCTGTTTGTGTATACTTCACCATACATATTAAATAATACTATGACGCCAATATATATATCTGACTGTTCAAAAGTGTTGAAATTTGGAATAGTGGTGAATAAAAAACACACTTATGTGAGATGATCTTATGATGAAGTAGGTCTTGAATGAGATCGTCTCATAACGAGACATAACATAATGTTAAAATAATATTTTAATATTTAAAAAATTGAATGTTAATTAGTTTGTGTAGATTTGTGAACCATGTCTTAATAAGATGGTCTCTCACAAAATTTGTCTTTATTTAAACACGTATATTTTTATACTAAAACACTTTCATATTTCAGTGCACGAAAATATATATTTCAAAAATAAATTGGAATTGCACAATGCACATAATGTATAAAATACATTGTCACAAACAAGGATGAAAATATCGTTATCGCAAGATATATTACAATCTTAATTTTACGAAAATATCGATGGATATTATTGATATTGCATATCGATATAGCGAACTTTTAAGAAAAATGATCGAAATTTAACATGAAATTTTATAAATTATAATAACATACAATTATACATATATTTCATTTAATATCACAATAAAATAACATGTTTAAAGAAAACATATTAATAATGAATTATATAAATACTGTTTAATGTGAATTGAACAATTTACAATATAATATATAATACAATACAAAATGCCTAAAATTACATGTTACAATACAATTAGTACTTAAACGGACATATGATACTCAAATATAAAAGATTTAATAACATATGTGCTCAAATAATATTAAATTTATTGCATACTAATTCGTTAACTTGGAAGTATACTATATATCTCTAACAAAATAAATTTTGGGTCTCATGTTTAAACATATGATTTTGAATAGTATTTAGATGAGCGATCTCTAAATAAGATTTTAAGCGTAACTTGTTATACAAAATAGAAATGTGCAACTATTCTAAATGTAAACATTCAACCACGTTTGGAATATATTCCCATATTAATTACATTTTTCCAGATAAATAAGTCCTATTTTTAGCTTAATAAGTTGACGTCTAAAAAATCTTATTTAATAGTCTTGTGATCAAAGATCTAGCCATATTTATAATACTACAATATATTGCGTTATCTTCACAATTCTAGAAAAAAAAATTCACCTAAATATCCATATCACACACTCATAAAATAATTCTATTTTCAGCCTTGATCATAAATTAAGACCCCATAAATAAAATACTACTAACAAAATTGGGAGTAGGGGGCCTAGGGGCCAATATTAGCCATAAGCCTATAACCTTTAACAACAGAAATGAGAAATCACGACACAATTAGGAATTCCATAAAACAAAAAGCCCATCCACCAATCACCAGCCGCCACGTCCCCTGTCCCAAAGTCTTCTTATACACCCCCAAGTCTAGCCGTCAACCCCTACTTCAACTCAAATTCCCGCCGCCTCCAACCCCCAAAAAAAAAAAAAAGTATATGGCGCCGTCCCACACCCTCACATACTACCTCTCCGAACACCCCTCCATCGTCAACTTCCGGTGGAGTCACGCCCACTCCTGGGGCTCCACGTGGCAATTCCTCTTCACCTCAATCTCCCTCTACCTCTCCGCCGCCGTCCTCCTCCACCTCCTCCTCCTCCTCTCCCGCCGCCGCCGCCCCGTTCCCCTTGGCCCCCTCCCCGCCGCCCACTCCCTCTCCATGGCCCTCATCTCCGCCACCATCTTCGCCGGCACCGTCCTCTCCACCGCCGCCGAAATCCGCGACTCCCGTTGGCTCTGGCGCCGCTCCCGCACCACCGCCTTCCAGTGGCTCCTCTGCTTCCCACTCGGCACGCGCCCTTCCGGGCGCGTGTTCTTCTGGTCCTACGCCTTCTACCTCTCCCGTTTCCCCCACGCCCTCCGATCATTCATGTCAATCCTCGACCACCGTCAGATCTCCCCCTTCAAACTCTTCACACACTCAATCTCAATATTCATGTCATTCCTCTGGCTCGAATTCTCCCAATCCTTCCAATTAGTTGCCATTCTTCTATCCACCCTCATCTATTCCGTCGTATACGGATACCGATTTTGGATTGCCGTCGGATTTCCCGGCGCGTGTTTTCCGTTCGTCGTTAATTGCCAGATGATTTTGTTAACTTGCAATGTGGTCTGCCATTTCGGGGTTCTGCTTTTCCATTTAATTAAAGGCGGGTGTAACGGGATTGGCGCGTGGGTGTTCAATTCGGTCCTGAACGCCGCGATCATGTTGTTGTTTTTGAACTTTTATGTTAAAATGTATCGCCGGAAATGTGTTGTCGGCGCCGGAGACGCAAATGGGGAGGTGGTCAAAGTTAAGAGTAATTGAGGTTTTGACTTGTGCATCTCAGAGTTTAGTGTAGAATCTGTAGATTTGTCACCACGCGTATATTGTATTATTTTATTCCATGTAAATTATAAATAATAATGTCCGGGGCTAAAATCGGATGTCCGCATAATTTATTTTTTTTTGTTAATTGCGTGTGGAATTGAAGAGGGTGGACACGATTTATTATAGTGCAACAAGAATATCAATGGTTGGATATGGAATTTCAGTTTCCCCACGATGAATCAACTAATGTCTAATGATGATAAAGAAAGAATATAAATACCCAGCGATGCGTATCATAATATTATCATTTCTAAATTTGATAATAGCATACTTAACATTGCCAACCAACCATTATAAATTTCTGCTATTATATATATAAAGATTATATTATTTAGATACTGATTTAATTGGAAGGAATTAAATATAATAATTAAGTCTATTTTTATGGAATAGACGAAAACATAAATTAAACCTATCTTTATCAAAATGAATAAATTTTTAAGGAAACCCAAAGGTCGGTTATCACAATTATAAATGGTCAACTCACACGTACAAATGCATTGAAAATAAGTTGAATAAAAATGAATATAAAATGTCGCGTGCAGAGAGATGTTACGCCTTTTAGGATTTTTCAGCCAAAAGTTAGCGTTGGGCTTTTTTATCAATGCGCTTGCAATGTTTGAGTTATTTGGGTTTAAATCAGCCAAAAGTCAGCGTTGGGCTTTTATCAATGCGCTTGCAATGTTTGAGTTGTTTGGGTTTTAATTTAGGGCCGATGTAATGTAAGTAGTTACTTCACGGCCCAGGTTACTAGCACCCCCATTTTTAGTAAATACACCACCTTCTATATTTAATTTTTAAAGCAGAAATATAAAATGTCAAATTACCCTTTCATTATTCTTTCTTTTCCATTGAAATTAGTTAATACACCCCGATCATGTTGTTGTTTTTGAAAAAAAAAAAATGTGTTGTCGGCGCCGGAGACGCGGTATGGATAAAAAAAGATTGCAAGAGTTTGGTGTGTTTTAAAAGAGCAAAAATCAAATATTTCATAAAGAAAATAAAAATTTATTGAGATCTTTATTCTAGATCTATTTGGTAAAAAAAAATCTAAAATATGTTTCAAATTATTTTTGGAATTGAAAAAAAAACAAGAAAAAATTGGAAAATCTATCACATATTCATTTCTAATGATGATAAAGAAAGAATATAAAACAAATTTTTCATAATAAAAATTCAAAATTTAATAGCAAAACTTTTGCCAACCAAAAAAAAATTTTTAATCATAATTTTTTTTCAATGGAAAAGGATTAAAATTTTGAATTTTATTTAGAAATTTATTGGAAGGAAAAAAAAAAATTAAATAGATTTTAATAGAAAGTCTATTTTTATGGAATCATAAATTAAAATTTATCAAAATGAATAAATTTTTTCGGTTATCACAATTATAAATGGTCAAACAACCAAAAAAAAAAAAAGTTGAATAAAAATGAACAAAATATGTGCAGAGAGATGATGATTAGATTTTTCAGCCAAAAGTTAGCGTTGGGCTTTTTTATCAATGCGCTTGCAATGTTTGAGTTATTTGGGCTTTTATCAATGCGCTAGAGTTATTTGGGCTTATCAATGCGCTTGCAATGTTTGAGTTATTTGGGTTTAAATCAGCCAAAAGTTAGCGTTGTGCTTTTATCAATGCGCTTGCTTTGGGTTTTAATTTAGGGCCGATGTAATGTAAGTAGTTACTTCACGGCCCAGGTTACTAGCACCCCCATTTTTAGTAAATACACCACCTTCTATATTTAATTTTTAAAGCAGAAATATAAAATGTCAAAATTACCCTTTTCATGCCTTTGGGATTAAAATAGTGAAATGGCGGCCTTTTCAGTGCGGGGGGTGGGGTGGGCTGGGTGTATGTGCAGTTAGAATTTACAATAATGGAGAATGAGTGTTGAGGGGGAAAGGGGTAATTTAAGAAATATAGTGGGGGTGTCTTAATGTTAAGATGTGTGAATTGATCATGGTGGTGTAGTTTCTAAAAAAAGAGGGGGTGCTAATAACCTGTGCCTTACTTCACCCGTTAAATAATTTGGGGCTACTTGTTGCTTTCATGTTGGACTTGGACTAGAATTGATCCATAACATATTCATCATTGTAGAGTCTATGGGCTTTAAATGTGAAACTAATTGATAAATTTATGGACATGGATATATGAATATCATCCATACAACTCACCCGTTCTAATTTGTTCTCATAAAAAACTCTAAAAACTTATTTATATTAAAAATGCAACTATTAATATGAGAATGTAGTTGCATGTATTTTTTTGTTTGGAATAAAAATTGACTTATTTTGTTTGCAACTATTAATTGTTTTTTAAATGTCTTTTTGTTTGGAATAATTCAAGTTTACATTTTTTATTTTTTATAGTTGCACTTTTTAAATGTCTTATGAGTCCGAAATCTTGAATGAGACCACTCTATTATGAATGCTACTCGATTTGAAGCTTTTGCGAGGGGGACATAGTAAGGATTTTGGTGTGGGATTCCCTATTTCACAATATGTTTCATCTACTATTCCATTATCATTTAACCGTTAGATCTTCGCCAAGTGTCATCCCTTCAATTTCTACTAATTAATGTAATTAATGCTGATTAATTCAAAAAAAGAAAAATTCTCACCTTCCATCCTTAGTTTTATTCTTTCTGGGCAACGTAGAGATCTCCAAGATGATGTTAAGAACATCAACACTTTCATATATATATATATATATATATGATCATCGTTTCATGGTTCACTCGGCCCGAGTAGTTCATGGTTCACCCGGCCCGGATAGGTCATGATTTAGGGTTCATTATTTAATGTTTAGGGTATAGATGATTCATCCAAATTAAAATTGAATCCAAATTTTCATTATTTTGAATTAACCAGCATTAATTACATTAATTAGTAGAAATTGAAGGGATGACACTTGGCGAAGATCTAACGTTTAAATGATAATGAAATAGTAGATGAAACATATTGTGAAATAGGGAATCCCATCCGAAGTATTTCATAATTAATTCTAGTGATTCCCGCTGAGCATCATGATTCAAAACTTCAATTGCAAATTTGGAACAATTTCTGATTAATTTGAACTCATAAATAATAAAGTTAGTCTCCCATTAATCAGGTTTATGCTATAAACTTGGATTATTTGACTTATTTCATCAATTTCAACACATTTTTTTAACCCACTAAACTTGACTCATATCATATTCTGCTTATGTTTAAATGTTCATGAATTAAAAACAAAGTTTATAGCATTAATCAGGGAGTCACTCTCCTGTGCACCACATGCATCAATCCAAATTGATGCACTCTAAACCCTAACCCCTAAACATTGAACCCTAAATCATATATGAACCATTCGGGTCGGGTGAACAATGAACCACTTGGGCCGAGTGAACCATGAACCACTCGGGCCGGGTATTTAAAAAAAAAATCTAAAACTGAAATTAAAGTTAAAAGAAAACCGAAATTAAAAAAAGAAAAAAAAGTTAAAAACTAAAAAAAATATAGAAATAGAGCTTTTAAAATTAAATTGCACCAATTTTATTGGTGTATGTGGTGCACATGAGAATTTGCCTTAATCGTGTTTATACAAGTTTTTTTTGTCTAAACAATATACTAATAATTCTTTTATAACTACTTAATTATCCAGCATACATTATGATATAATTATTATATAAACCGATAAAGTTGATCAGTGAATATTATAGACCCATTCGATCTTGTTGACGTAGCCGATAAACATTACGAAAATTGAATATACAATTAATTAATTATATAAATACGAAAGCATCCCTCAATAACTCTCAGAAACCAATTGCAATGCCGTCTACACAACTGCCATGGTGTCGTGATTCATTTTTCATATGTATCTCCACAATGGAGCCAACAATAATTCGTAATAAGTAATTCTGCTAAACTTAATTATACAATAACTTTTTATTCAATGAAATCCATCTAAATTTAGTTGTCAATAGGGAATGAGCCACTTATAAAATTTTGGGTTGTATTTGTAAGTCTTCATCGAATGACAAATTTGGTTTTGATGCGAGCAATTTTGTAAGAGTGCATCTGTTTAATTTTCAATATTTCACACTATGTTCTATACATATAATTATGAATTAAAATATCGCTATTGCAAAACATATCGCAATTTTAATTTTACGGATATATAGATATCGTATATAAATATCACAAATTTTTTAGAAAAAATAATTAAAATTATGTAAAAAATTTAGAAATTTTAAATGAAATTTTATAGATTATTATAACATAACATTGTACATATATTTCATTTAATATCACAATAAAATGACATGTTTAAAGCAAGTATATTAATAATAGATTATATAAATATTGTTTGACGTATATTAAATAATTTATAATATAATATATAATACAACACAAAATGCTTAAAATTAAATTACAATACAATTAATACATAAATGATGACTTATGAGGCTCAAATGTAAAAGATTTAATAATATATTTGTCCAAATAATACTAGATGTATTGCACTATTAATTCGCTACCTTGAAAGTATATACTATATCTCTAGCAAAATACATTTGAAATAAATTGACAACTTATTATAGGAATACTCTATTATTGTCATTATTGTTATAGTTGAGTTTTTTTTTCGTAAAAAATGAATTACAATTTTTTTTTAAAAAAATGCGGAATGTTTCCACAATATTTCTCGATTTTCATCCAATTTTATACTATATTTGAACCGATAACGATATCGATATTTTGCGATAACTCGTGATATAATCACCATGTATAATCAGAAAAAAATTAAATACATTACCCCCTAAAAATTGTGATGAAAAACAAAATACATTTTTATAATATTGCGAGATTACGCTAGATATCGCGATACGTCGCGATATATTACGATATATCGTGATATCTTCTCGATACTTGGTAAAAATAATTTTTTACCTCAATATCCATATTACACTTATGAAATATGGGATATATCACGGATATATCGCTAACATATCGAGATATTTTTATCCTTGCATATAATATAAAGTGCATGTATAATACGTGGAAAATAAAAATTAATTCGACGGACCATCATAATCTTGAGTCAGTAATTTCACATCCGAAGCTTGAGCATGTTTCGATTTTAGGAGATACGTACACAATCTGTTATACTTTGTTATTTTAGGGAGAATCTGATGCACACAAAAAAAAAGCATGATAAAAGCGTAAAATTCTAAATATTACCCCAACCCTCATCCAGTTATCCAAATACGATCGATCTAAAGCACATGCCTAGGATGATTGATGCTATATGATTGATCGATAGCCTTTGGCCAAGAAGATTTTCAACAATTTTGGATTTAATTTATGTCGTTTCAGTAATTGATAACCACTCGCTAATTATTCCTTCTGAGGCATCATGGCCGATTTTTTTAATTAGAACAATTTGTACTATGCAAGACAATATGTCCCCTTGTTGATTGCAATTTGTCTGTCATGTTCTTTGATAAAATTGTCTATGATTAAACACTACATATAATGAGACACTACAAAAAACAGGGGTTTAACGACGGTTTTAGCGACGGTTATAACCGTCGCTAAACAGAATAGCGACGGATTTGGCGACAGTTTTGTGACCGTCGGGAAACCAAGGGTCTTTAAGATTTAGCGACGGTTTTTCACCCTCGCCAAATAGCGAAGGCTTTGGCGACGGACATATGGGTCCGGGCCCGGGTCAGTATAACCGTCACTAAACCGTCGCTATACCGTCGAAAATATAGCGATGGTTTAGCGACAACAGACTTTCGTCGCTTTTAGCGACCGTTGTTGGTCGTCGCTATATCCGTCGTTATATCGTAAATTTTCGAAAAAAAAAAATGGCTCACGGTGGTTCGATTTTTAGCACCGAACCACCCGAACCTCCACGACCGCTACCACCACCACCGCTGCCACCACGACCGCCGCTGCCTCCACGATCGCAGCCACCACCACCGCCGCCACCACGACCAATGACCAGGCCACCTGAACCACCACCACAACCGCCACCGCCACCTGAACCATAGTCCTCGAAATTAATGTTGTCGAGGAAAAAATCCGGTGAGCAACCCATTTGAACGGCCAGAGCGGATGCAAGCCGCTGCCACTTCCGTTGATTTTCTTCTCTGATCTCGGCCGTCACCGCATCTCTAATCTGTTCAACCGTCTGCAGTGCGGTATTATTCGCCAAAAGGAAGTAATAGAGGTCTGAGACGAGTAGGGTAGTGTCTCTCCGAGATCGGTATGAAGACAACCTACCGCATGAAAGTACCCATTGTCTATTGATTGGGGTCTCCTCCACATAGATCTGATTCAAATTAATTGGAGGAGCTGGTGGATTTGAACCTGACGGTTCACCCACCCGGCCTGGCTGGCACCTTCGACCCTATCTCGCACCACTCTCTGTAAAATTAAATATTATAATTAAGATCAAGTGTAATAATTATGAAATACAACATTAATTACTTACGTGCACGTGGGTGGTGCGGCTGTAGATGGAGGTCCTCGTCTCCTCTTCGTAGGGGTGGCCGAGTGCCAACGTCTCAAGAGCGTTTAGAGGGCGTCCGAGCCGTAGTTCCTATAAATAAATAAAAATATTAATATTAATTATGAACTTAATTATTGTACAATTAAATAAATTATATTACTTACTTCTGCCATGCGGTGCTCCAGAATCGATCGGAATCCGGTCTTGTGCACATCGACACCCCCATCCCCTTCTTGCTGGCTCAGGCGATTTTGGCGATTCTTTCGGCACATCTCCTGGTATGCGGGATCGCTCCAAACCGCCACAATCGATTCCCATACGCCTGGGTCCAGGTCATTCGTCATATCCAACCCTTCATCCCTCCACACGGCATGCCACCTGTAAAGCATGCCCTTGTACTAGGCTTGGGCAAGCTTACAGAACGGCATGTAGAAATCGGCAGGTGTCATACCATCCCCCCACTTCGTCTGTTTCTGCATTTCATTAACACAAACTTTATTAAATTTATATACAACAATATATATATATATATAAAATTAAAATAAGTAATCAATTATTGTACGTACCCTAAACTCGTCGAAGTAGAGTTGGCGTTGTTCTTCAGGCACACCTTTCCAACTGTGGGCCCCCATTGCAATTCCAACTCTCAAGATGGAGTTGGTGGCTAGAGTGGAAGCCTCATGACCGGGTATGATGCTGAAACATATTAAAAAATTAATAAGTATAATTAACAATTAAAAATATAAACTAAACAAATTAATAAGTAAGTAAAAATTATAACTTACTTTCCCTGACTCAGATCGATCGCCAATCGAGCAGTGGGGGCTGAGCCACGATGAACAGAGGTCGAGCTTGAGCTCGACCCATTGGAGATGACCTGCCAAGGCGGATTGCGGCAATTTGGACCGCCCTCTCTGCCGGATGTGTTGGAGTTCTTTGTCGATCTAAGGACCCTCTTCCTCCTGGTGCTCAGAGGAATGGACCCGTCGCCCCGACCACCACCTCTGCCTCAACCATAACCGCTGCCGCGACCGTTGTCGCTGCCACGTCCACCTTGACTAGTACTCATCTGCATTATATAAAACAAATTCATTATATTTTTTAATAACACATCAAATTATTTGACATAAATTAATTAATTTATATAATTAATTAAAATCGCGCCTAAATTTCGATTGTATTATATATTCATCCTAGTCAACCATCAATCTAACAATTCTAACCAAATTAACATATATATATATATATATATATATATATATATCACATAATTATAAAACAATTATAACCATCCTAATCAATCATCAATCTAACAATTCTAACCATTCTATCACACACACACACACACACACATATATATATATCACATAATTATAAAATATCCTAATCAACCAAACTAATTTAACATGCATATACGTAATTGAAATGAATATACGTAATTGACTAATTAAACTAAAATGCATATATATAAACTAAAATGCATATATATAATATCGAATATATAATTTCGTATTATATATATATATATATAGAAAAAAAATTGGTCCCATAACTTTCCTATAATCCAATTTTGGTCCCAAAAAATTTAACTATCCAATTTTAGTCCCATAACTTTTGTGTTTATCCAATTTTGGTCCTATTTAACTAAAACGACGTCGTTTTCGATAAAAAAAATTGGTCATTTTTTGTCACACGCCCGATCTGAAATCCCCAATTTTTGATTGAAAACGACGTTGTTTTAGTTAAATAGGACCAAAATTGGACAAATACTAAAGTTATGGGACCAAAATTGGATAGTTAAATTTTTTGGGATCAAAAATGGATTACAGGAAAGTTATGGGACCAAAAACTCTTCTCTCTCTCTCTCTCTCTCTCTCTCTCTCTATATATATATATATATATATATATATATATATATATAACATATAAACACGTATATATAAAAGCGAGAAAATAAACGGTTAAAAATTAGAAAAAATACCGTCAAAAGGAAGATTAAGACGATACGAAGTTTTCCACGTGCACCGAATGCTCATAACAGCGACAACGAACGGAGGCGGACGAACTATTTGCGGAAAAACCGCGTCAGAATGCTGAACTTGCAGGTTATATAATTGGAATTTAGCGATGGATATTGATTTCCGTCGCTAGTAGCGACGGTAATAAACCGTCGATATGTTCAAAAAACCGTCGCTAAACTTAGCCTGGGCCGTGGTCCAAGTGCCGAGATGCTTCGTGCTCCGGGTTCGACTTTAGCGACGGATATAACCGTCGCTAAACAACCGGATTTGACCCGGTTCGAATACCCCGTTGCTAAACCGCCGCTATTTATCAAAATCGTCGCTAAATACGGTGACTTTGACCGTCTGTCTTAATCTGTCGCTAAAACCGTCGCTACTAGTGATGATTTTTGTAGCCGTCGCTAATATCCGTCGTTAAAACCCGTTTTTTTTGTAGTGAGATATATATGTATAAATCGGTACGAGTTGGGTAAAAAAGAGAAATTCTTGTGTGAAATATTGCACACTAGTGTTATGTGCAATACAACATAAATAAGACAAAAGTTGCCTAAATTTAGCGGGTCAGGTCAGGGCGGGCGCGGGCAGGGTGGGCAGGGCGCGGACAGTGGGTTCAGGTTTACATAACAACTTGATGTGTTACTACATGAACAAAAGAGTGTTACCCTATGAGCAAAAGAGAGTTACTACATGAACAAAAACCAGTACAAACACATAAACAAAACCTAAACAAACGAAAAAGTAATTATCAGTCCAAAATTACAGATTTACATAACAACTTGATGTGTTACTACATGAATAAAAGAGTGTTACTGTTACCCTATGAGCAAAAGAGTGGTACTACATGAACAAAAACCAGTACAAACGCGGAAAATATCATCAGTAAAAGAGTGTTACTACATGAACAAAAATCAATACAAACGCATAAACAAAAACCGTAACAAAACGGAAAAGAAATTCCTGCACAAAATTACAGATTTACATAACAACTTGATGTGTTACTAAATGAACAAAAGAGTGTTACCCTATGAGCAAAAGAGTGTTACAACATGAACAAAACCAGTACAAACGCGAAAAAAAATCACCAGTCTAAAATTACAGATATACAGAACAACGTGAAAAGAGTGCAGAAGGATCTGAATTTCAGCACACACTTTGTGTTGAGGTGTAATCCAAACACCACACACATATTCTCTCTTCAAATCGCAGAATCCATTCTAAAATTCAAATTGAACAACCTAATTTCATCCAATAATCGGAGCGAATTAAAAAAAAAATGGACAAGAAATTAGGGCACGAACGAGGAAGAAGAACCCGTGAGATCCACCAACAATCTTAAGAGAATATGAAGAAGAAGAAATTTGACAGATTAGAATATGAAAAAAAAGAAATTTGACAGATTTCTTGATGATCGTGGCGAAGATGAAGAAAGTCAATCTGCCCTAACCTGCTTCTTATGACCCGCGTGAAAAAAAAAAAAAAAAAATTCAATTGCACATAACACTAGTATGCAATATTGCATACAAGTTTTTGTCAAAAAAAAAACTCCTCAACAAACTATCTACATGGTACAAGAACCAACCCCTATTTAAATGTGGGCAAAATGACAGGTTCGAAACTCCTCATTGTACGATCAATTTTTTAGATTAGTCAATTTATAAGTGGAACTCCATTAATGAATAATGAATTTGATTTCCCAAATTTATCAGTCTTTAAACGGGTGCCAAGTTATAAAAAAAAGGGGCAAAATGAGCCGAATTATGACTACAATGAGCTAGGGTGGAAATGCATGCATATATTAGTAAATTAAAAAAAAAACACACACACAACCTCTGAAGTCTATAAACCATATACATCGAACAACTAGTAGCCGCCAAAAAAATACAACACTCAAAATATCTAAAACTCAATCCCCCCGCCCCCCTACTACACATTAATTTTCCTGATCACACCCAATTCCCAGGTCATTATACAACCGGAGAAGCAAGCGTGACGTCACTTTCCGGCGCGACCACCAAGTTAGGATAACAAGCCTTCTTTAACTCATTATACCTCTCAATATCAAAACTGTGAGCCTTCATCAACCTCTTCTGTTTGGCACTAAACCGGCTGTCGTAAAAGCCTTCAAACGACGGCTCTTTCGACGTCCTTAAAAAGAAGGCGTAGCCCCCCATGAAGTATACGGAGGTGACGTAGAAGCAAATAGGCTCCATTACGTCCCACGTGAGTTCCCAGAATGTTAGCCTCATGAAAGCTGCTGTTTGGATAACGAGATAGCCTAATCCACACCAGAGTTCACGTTGCACAAGTGATTTGGCTTTCGTGTTGATTGAGGATTTGTGGTTTTCCATTGCTTCGAGTTCTTTCATTCTCGGGTCGTCTGGGCTCACTGGCGAAGGTGCTGGGATTAGGCCTCTGATGGCATTCACCACCTGTAATACAACACAAAAATTGCAGACTACTGTTTGGGTAAATATATCTGGTTTTTCACTTGTATTTTCTTTTTAATCATTGTATTACGACTTCAAAATCAAGAAAAATTAAAACATTAATTCTACTCTTTTAAATAAATATTAAAACGATTTTTTATAATATTTGTCGTGGCCCTCAACTATAGATCACGTACTACAAAAAAATAGACATTTAATAACTTGAAACAAACTCTATCTATAGTTAAAAAGTCTATTTTCCATTTACTATGAATAAATTATTTTTCAAAAATAAATTAAATGCTTCATATTATTAGTGCACGTGTATAAATGATATCACTAATTAAAATACTGTAGTGATCATGAGATGATATCAATTATCAACACATTTCATAGTCTATAAGATGAAACGTCAATTTTAAAACGAAAATTAATTAATGGATATTTTTTTAATTAATAGATATCCATTTCCTTTTGAAGGTGAAGAGGGGTAAAATTTTTGTTATTTATTTTTATAAGGAGAGTGAATATATAATCTGCAGTGATGAGTTGGTCGACCCCATAACCATAATAAAATTCACCATCTCGTTTTAAGAGATCTGATGCCAAACATTCAATTTCCTGTGAAAAAGACACACACATAATAAACAAAAAAAACTATCAGTTCTCGGTAGTCTCCAAATAAAAAATTGGAAAGGTAACCAAAAGCTTTGACAGAGTTTATTAAATTAAATCCGATTGCCTTAATCCACATCGTATAATAAATTTGGTCTAGATTTAATTATTATCTAACAGTCAATTACAAATATTCAGTATATTTACAGATTTAATTAAAAATTGGAAAAATCGAAGGGTATTAAAGGAAAACCAACCTGTTCAGGCCTGAGAAACACGATGTTTCCGAGAACAATCACGCTTCCCGATTGATCAAGCAATTTCGCGAATTCCATCGCTTGATCGACGCTCGAGCATTCTCTCGCACAAATCTCGAGGAATTCCGGATACGAAACACGATCCTCCCCAATTTGTCTCAGTCTAGATTTCAAAAATTCGAGTTGCGAAAGTTTCAGAATCTTAACGGCATCCTTCACCGTCAGATCTCGATCCAACGGCTCATCTTTTTCCGTCGTACGACTCACGCCCTTCAGCGTGACCCGATCTCTGGCAATGTCCATCTCCCGGAGCTTTTCCAGAAGCCTTTCTCCGGTCGGGAGAAACGGCGGAGGGGCGGAAGCCGCCGCCGTCGAGTGACGGTGGAGGTAGCGGCGGAAAACTCCGTCATCGAAGGGATCGGGGGCGAGATTTCTCGGCGACACCTGATTTAAGACCTTGGAATGTGTGGCGGTACACGGGGAGGAAACGCAGCAGTTAGTTATGGCGGAGTTTGTTATTCTGGATATGCTGCAAAAGCGTTGAGAGAATAGTTTCTTCAACGCCATTGATGAAATAATAATTGGAAAGAATTGAAAAGGTTGGTTTGGGGAAAATTGGCTAATGTGAATCGATTACACGATGGAAATCTGTTGCGCCAGAGAGACTATTTATACAGCTGACCAACAAAAAATATTAAATAAATTTATTTATTTTTCCAAAATAGCTGGCCCGGAAAAATTGTAAAAATATCTTATATTAGTCGAATTTACCAAAAATAAATAAAAAATGGTGGTAATTAAAGTATTATTTTCTTGTTTTTATTCATGCTACGAATAGACCAACAAAGTGGAAAAAAATAGAATTATATTTTAATTGACGATATAAAGGACTTCAAATTATGTAACTATTAGTGATATTAATATCAAATACAATAGACATGATATATTATCTCCATTCCAAACTCGATTGCCATATTATTTAAGAAAAAGTGATAAAGTGATGGAGTGTTGGGTAGAAAGAGTTATAAAGTGATAAAGTAATATGTAGTTTGGGTTAAAAAAAAATTATTTATTAATATTTTATATGATAAAATGGTAAAATGACAAAGTGAGTATTTCCATTTAAGGAAAATGGTAATCAAATATGGGACGTCCGAAACAAAAATGTGACAATCGAGTTTGAGACGGAGGGAGTAAGATGTAAACATTAACTCCTGGAAAATATATAATAAACAAAAATAATACGTTAAATACATCTACAAAATATATATAAATATTTTTGTATACATCTAATCATCTACCATGTCATCTCCTACATATGATGAGTCACGAGTAGGTAATATCCCAGGGGAAATAATCGAAAACGCTGACACGTGGTTGGCAACTGTGGTCGAATCAGCACCGTCTATTTGCTGTACCAAATGAGTCGTTGATTGTGGATAGGCAAATCAGAGGAGGTCAAGGGAATTAATTAAATAGTCCCGAGCACAGAGGATCAATTCTGTCATACTTAAGTGGTCGGAATAATTATTAAGCATATTTTTTCTGTAATTAAAAAGGATTAAAATTAGAAGCCAAATTGATCCGAAAAAGAGGCAGGAGTGGCAACGACTTGACTGCGACAAATAGTTGGCAGCGAATTTTCGAAAGTTTACGCGAACGTGTCGCCACATAACATTTGAGTGGATATTATCTAGAGGCCCGAATTAAAACGGGTATTTGATTTCGGATTTTGCGGCGCAAGGAATGAATTGTTATGTTAATTGTAACTCCTTGTACAGGCTGTCGCCGATTATTCATGGATTAATAATTAATTAATAATTTATTAGTGTTTTTTTTCCGAAAAGAATTTATTAGTGTTTAAAAAACAGTGTAACACTGAGTAATTAACTTTTTTAGAGCATGCGTTTAACGTTTCACTTAATCACTTAAAAAATAAATTGAGTTATATTATGCGTGACGAAATACGTTATGCGATTTGCAAGTAGTTGTTATATGTCATTACAATTAAAATTCCATATCATAAAACAATAAATTATAAAGGAAGCACTGCATGTGATCGTAAAATCATCTGCAATACGTGATTTTCTTGTCTGATTTTGTAATATTTTTTATTTAATTGAATATACAATAAACCCTATTAATGTTATGCACGAAAGTTATCACTGTTGTGCATAAAAACTATCGTCATTTAAAATAATGATTATTTTTTAAATAAGGATAATTTTTATGCATAACAGTAATATTTTATGTACTTTAACAATGATATATCCGGTTCGTAATTTTTATTTTATTTTTTATTAGTAAAAATATTAGTAATTGAACCCGTGCGATGCACGATTATAATTATATAATTAATTCATATTAAAATTTTAAAAGTATTCGTATTAAATTTTTATAATTTTTTTTATAGAGAAAGTATGAATTTCTCAGAAAATTTATAAAAGTTAATATAAAATAAAAAAAATTGGTGTTTTTAAAAAATTTAAATAAAAGTTTAGGGTTGTAGAGAATGGATATAAGAGAAGTAGAGAACTAAATCCGCATTTCAACTAATCTTTCTAAATTTTGACTTTGATCACTTTTATTTTCTTTAAATTTGAACTTGCTATATATATCAATGTCAAAATTAGAGGAGGTTTTTTCTTTCGTACTAATTTTAATAACATTAAAAATGTCATTATTTCCCAATTTAAAATGAGAGTTTGTTTTTTTCAAATATTTTTTCCAATTCGTTATAATTTGTTAATATTTATTACATACATATTTTATTAAAAAAAATCATATTCCAAAATTTATTTCCCAATTTAAATATTTCAAAGATTTTTTCCAATCCATTATATTCAAATATACTATAGTGCATAATAAAAAATCATATCCAAAAATTTATTTCCCAATTTAAATATTTCAAAGATTTTTTCCAATCCATTATATTCAAATATACTATAGTGCAATTAATTTATACTCCCTCCGTCTGTCCCGGTGTATTTATCTCACTTCTTTTGGTTGAATTGTTTAAGGAATAATATTAAAATAATAGATAGTGAGTCTTTATAGTATTTAATGGATGACAAGTGAAGTTATTTAGGGTAGTTGGGATGAAAAATGAGGGAAATAATATTAAAATAATAGTTAGTAGAGTGTTACTTTTTCCTTTTATGGATTGAAGATAATTATAGTGGGATGTCCATAAAAGGAAAGTGAGACAAATGCAATGAGACGGGGAGTATTAAACTTTCATAAGTATTCGTATTAAAGTCTTTTTTCATTCGAAGAGATGATATTTTTTTATTAATGATATTTTTTTATAGAGAAAGTATTAATTTCTCAGATAATTTAATTTTTTTATATAAAACAGAAAACATTTGTTGTTGTTGAAAAATTCAAACAAAAATTTGGGGTTGTAGGGAATGAATATAAGAGAATTAAATCCGTATTTCAACTAATCTTTCTCAATTTTGACTTTTATCATCTTTATTTTATTTGACTTAATTCTAGTAGACCTGATATTATGTTTAGTGTCTATCTATGTACTAGATATCAAACAAATCGTAAATAATCACATCTTAATTCTGTAAAAAGAATTATAAGATATGTTGTTGGAACTGGTGATTTAGGTATTTGATATATAGATAAGTTTATTTTAATTAGCTTAATAACTACTTAAAAAATTAGCGTGATTCAGAAATTTATAAAATGTGAAGTCGAGCGAACATTCGTACAAGATATAGCAATAAAAAGCTAGGAACCTGATAAAATTGGAGCCGTAATTGACTCCCCTATTGAATTGATATGAATATATATATAAGGAGATAAGGCAGCACGTAATATATAAATAAATTGGATGTTAATCTTAATAAAGTCGACCCCAAGTACTGAATTATTGTGGAAATTGTTTTTGTTAAGGCTAGGTATCAAAGTTGAAAGAAAATATTAATCACACGCATACTTGGCATGAGTCATGATTCTTCATTCGATTCCACGCAATGAAGATGTGTATGCATATTTCATGACAACTTTGAGGCTTACGTACATGACCATGATAATTTTAGAGCCACCTTCTTGCAACATGGTCATAAAAATATCAATATATATAGCTCCTAATTACTTAAAAAAATATATAATTAATGCATTTGTAATTTAGAGATGAATCAGATCCTAATCACTCCTACATGCCGACTCTTGTCTGTATATCATTTCATGGATCATAAAATTTATTTAAAGTAATAGGGGGCATACAACCAATATCAATGTTATATTTAAGGCTACGTCTTGTATGCACCGTGCACTCATAGTGCATTTTGGAGGCATGCAACTTGTTATGTTGAAAAATGCGATTTATTGACACTGAAAAGTACAACTGTTAATATGGGAACATAGTTGCATGTTTCTGTTTTGAATAGTTGCACGTTTCTGTTTTGTATAGTTGCACGCTTTAAAAACCACACTATGAAGTGCAGATCATTACATATGATGAGACCCTAATTTTTTCATTTTCAAAATCCATTTACTCTTTACAAAGACATGTATACTTGAATAAATATTGAAATATTTTTATAAAATATATATATATATATATATTAAATTATAGAATATATATATCCATTTATTTTAGATGTTATGTGCGCTGAAATGTACTTTCTAACGTATTATTATTATTATTATTATTACTTATATATTTGAGTAAATTATTTGAACGGGTCGGGCTCTAATAACCACATATTAAGTAAATGTTATTATAAGTTTAATGACTATTATTTGCAATGTAAGGCCAACCTCAATAAATTAAACTGTTTAATGGATTTATCTTAATTAGTCAAAACATTAAAATATATATTAAGTGTTTTCTTTCTGTTTTAATGTACTATATAATTATCTTCAGTGATTAACATAAAAATTATGTACTATATATACACAGCTTATAACAAAACATCTTTTAAATTAGCTATAAATCCAGATTCAGACTTCCAAACTAATTACATCCTTTTTCATATTGCTTATAAGTCTCAACTCCTCGAAATCTCGGTACATTTAGCTAGTGTTTTATTTTTATTCTAACATTTTTCCACATTTATAAAATATCAACCTTCATATATTGATTCAACTTTAACTATTCATAAGAAATCCAATATGCTGACTTCTAATTCCCTGAAAAAATTCTGAGAATAGAACTTGCAGGACATATATTCGAATTGCTTCATTATTTTTGCCTTTTGGGCCGAATTTTGTGCATTATTTGTGAAATTGTGACTCAAATAAAAAATGTTTGGAGAGCATATGTTCCCACTTCCGAGTAACGATTCTCAATTTGACATGCATGAAGTTATCGTTCACCATGCTAACTTGATAAGTAATTTAATTTCTTGTTCAGTATACATTTTAGCATTAGTGACTCAAATTAAAAATGTTTTGAATAGTTCTTCAGTGAATTCGAATTCACGTGAACTCATTATTTTAAGCAATATTAAAGTTATGTATAACGAGTAGTATTGTTGTACATAAAAAATGTCACTATCCATAACAACGATATTAATGATGCATAATAGTCATATTATTATACAAAATAGTGATATGTACTTGAAAAAGATAAAGTTGATCCTGAACTTGGGTTCACATAAAATTTCATCTTTTGATATATGATAAATAGCATTAATTCAAAAATTAAAGGAATCATTCTTTGATAAGATTAAGCCAGTATCACTGTAAGAATAACGCATTTTTCCTCTTTGGGTTATGCTCATTGAATGCTTCAATTATTATTGTATACTATCTAGTTTCTACTAATTTCAATTTGTAGTAATTTTGGCTAAAAATATAGGCTTTTGGTCGAATTAAAGAAGCATTCCTGGCTTTCCAATTCCATCATAGTTTAAATTTCTAACGTTCCTCAAAATTAACATGCTAGTCAAAAAAATAAATTTACATTTAGCCCTTCTCCATAGATTTGAATTATATTTCCATTTCATAAAATAATGAAGGGATCCTCACTCTAAGGTGCAAAGTGGCCACACATATTACTCTAAGATACAATGTGCAAAAATTGTTTTGCACTGTAATTCAAACTAGATACTAAAGTGCAACGTAATTTTTGCACATTGCACCTTAGAGTAATATGTGTGTCCATTTTGTACCTTAGAGTTATTTTCCCAATAATGAACACCGACAAATTGAGGATGATAATATGAGTCATCACTCTAAGGTGCAAAGTGGACACATATATTACTTTAAAGTACAATGTGCAAAAAAAAAATTTGCACTTTAGTTCAAACTAGATACTACAGTGCAACATAATTTTTGCACATTATACCTTAGAGTAATTTTTTCATAAATTTTGTAACTTATAGTAATTTTCCCATGATAATATTCTACATTAAAAAGTTTAGTTATTGCCGAATTATTTTTTCTTATCCAAGAATATATAGCTAGTATTTGTTCTGATTGATTATAGATTGTGGAATAAATCTAGGAATTTTGGAAGAGAATGAGCAAATGATAAAGAAATTATCTATCTAGCACTAGCTACCTTTATTTTGCGACTCCAACTAACTATTGAGGTATGCCCAATAACAATAAGGCTAAAATTTGTACTCCCTCCGTTTCATAGGACTTGAACACTGAAAATAGCACGCAAATCAAGTAAAGTGGATTTTAGTAAGTTTGAGTTAAATAAAATAAGGGAGTTGTGAGTGTATTAATATTATGTTTGTTTCCATTTTAGGAATGTTCAAGTAATTTGAACACTGAAAATAGCACGCAAGTAAAGTAAAGTAGGTTTTAGTGGGTTTTAGTGAAATAAAATAAGGGTGTTGTGAGTGTATTAATATTATGTTTGTTTCCATTTTAGAAATGTTCAAGTAATGTTGGGACGTCCAAATAAGACAAGTGTTCTAGTAATCGCGGGACGGAGAGAGTATATAAGATGGTACAAAGTCGGGAGACCCTTTGCTTTAAGGGCTTTTTTTTTTTGGCAAATGGTGACTCGAACCCAAAACCACTTGGGCTATTCCACTTCATCTACCCTTTGCTTTAAGGTATAATTTTTTTCGCATTTGTACATACGTAATTGAATTTAGTTTAGAATAATATTAAAAAAATATACTTTAAAGTTATTTTTTCCATTTTATTTTTCCTAATATTACATGACAATGTTTTTTCAAGGCTCGCACTCGACTCTTTACAATGTAATGTCCATTTAAAACGCATGTGAGAGATACGTAATTATGTAGGTAAAAATAAGTTAAACAACACATTTTGCTATGATATGAATGTCACAGAATACATTCTCATAGATAAAAGCTCAAAAGTGAAGTCCGAGCAGGATGTAGATATTCGAGTTTCTTCATTATTGCGCCTTTTGGAGTGGAATGTTGTGTGATATTGGTGAATGAAATAATCTCGTCTCATCTAAAAGCTCAAGCTTGTAAATAGGTGATGAATTAATTATTTATATATAATTTTCTAATAGTGAGACATGCAGATTTATATTATTAACATCATCATGGAGTACATAAATCCCAGAATATGTTCAAACATTACGGCGTCGTTTATGGTCATCATGATCATGTGCGAAGCATATATTCTGCGTAATCAAACTTATTGTGCATCGCTCACGCTTACTCCTTTCCTCTGGGAACCTTATTTTAAATTTATTGGCATTGAACCTATTTAGATAATGATACGGATCAATTTTATTGGGTTAAAAAAATATATTAAAATTAATGAAATAAATTAAATAATTTAAATTTATTACATATACCTGATTCTTGAAAGACCAATTCTTTCTCCATTATATTTTACCGTTCAAATTCGAATTGCGTCCTGCGTACACTTATAAATCTATGCTTATATCTCTAAAAAACCTAAGTAAATGTCTATTAAATGTCTATAAAAATTCCAAGATGTATCTAATATTTTTATGAAGATAAACAATTAATTTTATATTATTTATATAGTATCATATATTATTTAAAACTAATTTACTCAGCATCTATACATATTCTAACTCTTCTTTTTTTTTTTTTTTGCATTTATTGCAGGAGATCATCAGTTTCCCCCTCTAGAATCAAAATTAAATATTGTCTATAGTTCAGAGAATTTTTGTATGAGATACTTTCCTATATGAAATGAATACCATAGTACTACATTATTACGACACATGAGCTTACCAAATCCCAACCCACTCATATTTTAATGAAAAAAACAACCCAAATATTAAGGTAGAGATCCTTCTTCTCACATAAAACTCCCTCAATATTAATGAATTGATCTTATCTAAAATAGTTTTATCATACAATTGGTTCAAAACTATTACTTTATAGTAAAACGATTAATACTTTTTAAAAGAAACACAAACAACTAATACCTTTGATGAAACAAGTAATACTGTTTAAATTACAAACAAAATGCAAACTAGATGCACAGTAAAACATGTTACTTTGCCTAATACTACTATAATAGAAATAATACACAATCTGAGCATACCCTCAGACTTGGCCAAACTGGAGAAAGATCCAAAAAAACCGAAGAGAGGAAACCATTTCCCGATTCGTTCTCCAAAAACCGTAGCACAATCCCGACTTATCCAGTATAATCGGTGATAAAATCACGAGCAAACAGAAGATTACATATGGTTTCCGCAACAGAAAGATTTTGGGAACCTCTTTCGATTTGAAACCTCTTCCTTTCTTTCCTGTAGTACTCTACATCGCGAGCCTTACTGCATTTTTCAAGACCAGCTACCAAAACACAATAAGTACCTAATGCAATATCAACACCCTCCTTTTTCATAATTTCGAATGTTTCAAGTCCTTTCTTGAAATCCCCAGAAGAGAAGTAAGCACTCATCAAAGCTGTATATTCAGAACTGCTCCTCTCTTTATTAGGTAATAAATCGAACACTTTTGCAGCAGAGTCTACGTTTCTATTGCAGCCAAGGCGATGTATCAGAAGAGAGTTCAGATGTGGGCCCAGGGAAAGACCTTGCTCCACCATTTTCTCAACAATCTCCACCACTTTATGAAAATAATTCATTCTAATTGATAGGCCTATTAGGGCAAGATATGCGGTTTTCTCGATTTTTATTCCCATCTTCAAACTGTACACGTATGCCAATAAGGCCCCGTTTGGTCTGTGATGAGCGCTGTTGACCTCGATAATCTTTGAGATCACATTTGAGGCCAAATGAACACCCTTGTCCGCCATGTCAGCAAGCAAAGAGTCGACAGAAATGAGATTCTGCTTTTTCATTAAGTATAAAACGAGGCCATTCTCCATTTTTACAAATTCACTATCTGGAGATAGTGACTCGTGTTTATTGGTGCCCTCGTCGGAGTATTCTGCAGAGAAGTGTCGATTAACTTGCTTCAGAAGGATATCACTTTCATCAGAAATTTTGAAAGCTTCGAGCGCTTTCTGGTAAATAGGATAACGGAGGACAAAGAATTTCTCCTTCATGTATTCAAGAATTTTCACGATTGCTCGTATTTCCCCTGTTCTGCAACATATTTCGATTAAATTGTTGCATGTAACTTTATCAGGTAGCACACCAGCTTTTTGCATTTTGTTGAATATATCCAAAGCTTCATTCAATTTGCCTGACATCAATGAAAAAAAAAATACCATTAATGCAAACTATATCCAACATCTTCCAGCAATGATTTTTAAAGGCAAAAGAAGCTATAAAGTCAGAAAGCTCACTGTCTGCTCCCTTCCACATAATAATTACATAATCAATTAATCACAGAACAAGCTTACCATAACTAAGAGATTCTACGTATTCCTAATTTTATATATCTTCTAGCAAATATGTTGTCACTAAAGAAAAGAGCAAGGTACTGTTTTATTAACATGTGTAGAACTTGGAATCCAAGAATATTGCCGTTTGACATTTGTCTGAAAGTAGTTATAGAGACGGAGAGTTGACTCCTAATCCAAGCATATTTAAATCTCAAGTCAACTGTAGATGCACTAGTGAAATATTTGAAATGTGCCTACTGCAAATAGTACAACATATATCAGACCAAGAAGAAACACATGAAGATGCCCGAATTCAAGAAATACATGAAAACAGTTGAACTTGATGTTGTACACAGTTCAAGCTACACTTTTTAGTTAAGACAAATACCTCCACCATTAACAGTAATAGCCATAAGAAAATCCAAATTCTTTCTTCCAACTTCACAGTCATTAATTTGGTACAAAAGGATCGACAGTTTCTTAAGATGATGTACCTAGGCAAAGATTTGATTCACACATTCTGTTCGTAAAAACTGAGGGGACCGTGTGTATTAAAATTCTTCAATTGAACATAAGACAATTGTGGTGGTTAATGAGAGTAAAAGATGATCAATTCACCTTCATCACATCATTTCTCCTCAATCATTCCACTATTTCTCAATCAGCAATCATTTCTTATCCACATGTATTCCGAGATTAGAGCACAACACTAACAATGCAAGCATCACTCCCATTATAATTCAATGATTCCTGGTGAAGAATTTACAGGATTATCATGCTTTTTCTGCAGTTTTCCCTATCAAAACAATTAACACCATTTGCAAATTTGCAGGGAATTATTCCATTATAACATACATAAGACACAAGTTCTATAATAAAGTGAAAGTAAACAATCTTAGAAACACAGAAAAAAGACTCCACAATCATATGAATTAAGCTCACTCATTACTCACCAGAGGAAGCAAGATACTCCATAAGAACAGTATATGTGAAACAATTAGGCGAAAGGCCCGATTCAAGCATCTCTTTGTACACACCACCAGCCTCATTAACTCTACCATTATCAAACAAAATCTTCATATAAGCAGTATATGAAACAACAGTTGGACGGCATCCCATACCCTTCATCTCCCTCCACAAATCAATTGCCCCATCAACATCTCCATCATTAGACGTCCAATGAATCAACGAAGTGTAAGTAACAACATCAATTTTGACCCCCTTCTCTTTCATTTGGTTAAAAACGTACATCATCGATGAAATTCTTCCGGCTTCCCCAAATATATCCAACATTGTGGTGTAGGTATACTGATCGTGCTTGAAATTTTTCCTCCCAGATGCCCAATTGAAAAAGAGCCAGGCTTTTTCCATTGGAGGGTGAGTCTTGAGGGCTTGATTCACAGTGTAGGAATCCCATTTGGTATTGAGGGTTTCTAACTGTTGTTGAGCGGAATCCCAGGTGAAATACTTGAGGATAGTGTAGATTTTGCGAATTTTTTCGCTGGAGTAAACTTTTTGCTCTACGTTCGGTTTCTTGTTCGATGATTTTGGGGTGTCTGATTTCTTAATCCTTAGAGGGATACGCTTAATGGGTTTTCTGTGTTTGGTAATTGAGTGAGAGCAGAAACTTTTGGCGATAAGTGGACAAAAGAAAGGGAGAAGATTTTTGAGGGATTGACGGGAAAACATCGAAAGAAGACATGGAGAAGGAACAACGAGAAGTGTTTACATCAGGAGGGAAATGAAAAAATTGATTGTTCAAAGTGGCGCCTGTAGTGTAAATTAAAGAGATGTTCCGCTCTGAGAAAGATAGAAATCAAGAGGGACAGGAAAGAAGAGGGGATGGCGGCGGCGGCGGTGACGGTGACGGTGGGAGAGAAACTGTTGCAACACAAAAGAGGAACAGGCTTTAAATACAAAGGGTGTAGTTGTAATTTTATATTTTGACCTGAATAGTTATATATTTTTTGAAATAGAATAGTTTAAAAATAATTAATGTCATTCTTTAACCTTTTATTTCAGCAGCAGAATACAAACACTCATCCCCTATTTCAATCTAAAATACTGTCTTGCAATTCACAATTTCTAATTATCAAGAAATTATTTTAAAAACAAAATCTCAAAGAAATTTGAAAATAAATTTTATTCATTTTAAAAACAAAGAGGATAAATTTGGCCAAGCCACGAATGGTAAAATCTTGAAACTACAGATAATTAATAAATTTTGTATTTAAGTTTTCATGATTTATTTTATCCTTTCAGCACTAAAATGATACTACTACTCTTTGGGGCCGCTGCATTAGCGATTTAGCGTGCAAATGTTCTTTTTCATTTTATTTTTCGATATGAAAATGAAATAGAGAATGTATATTTTATCACTCTTCAAATTTTCTTGTTGTTTTTTTTTTTTTTTTGACGTATTATTGTTTTGAAATGTTTTATTAAGAGAGTAGTTTACTATCTTCACATCACTTTTTAAAATTTTAAATATCAATATTTTCGAATATAATCTAAAATATATGGAATATAATTGTTTTGTTTATTCAACTTCTCTTTTTCTTTTAATAGGGAATATATTCGACATTTTGACTCTTGTATATTGAAGTGACGTTAGATGGGTTAGATTTGGAAACCCAATCAGAAATGAAAATAAAATTTGTAAGTTGTCACTGGATTTGGAAGCCCAACGGTATGGAGAACCAATAGATGGCTATTATTGATAGTTGCATTACCCCGATTAAAAGGATTAATGAAGGATTATCTTGCAAATTAACACACCAATCCCACTTTTCTTACTTTAATTAATTCCTTCGAATGATTAATGTCACATCTATTTTTATAATTTATACTCAAAATTCCTCTTAAGAATTTCATCCATCTCAATTTTGTAATGTGATCTATCCCTCACCAATCACACACATTAGTTCCTATTCAGTTCTCCTTGGACGAACCTCCCAACAAAGCACACATTTAGTTTGAAATACAAGTTTTAAACAATTTATTGAATAATTCAGTTGACCCAAATTCAAAAAGTAAGCTAGTCAAGTTTAAATTGAGTGGCCAAACTTGAGATTTAATAATGTTTTTTATCACACAATTCCAACTCACTTTCAAGAAAAAGGTGCCTATAAGATTGTATTTTATGTCCTCTATAACTCAAAATTTATCATTTGATAAATAAAAAAGACAATTCAAAAGGTGAAAAATCAATTGATAAAAATATTACTCCCTCCCTTCGTAACAAGAGAACTGCAACACTGAAAACGACATGTAAATCAAGAAAAAAAGTGAAAAGTGAGTTTGAGTGTAAGAAAAAAAGGGTATTGTGGGTAATTGAAGATAGAGATATTGACTTTTAATGGGTTTGAATTGAAATAAATAAGAGATTTGAGTGGCAATTTTGAAAATAAAATGATGTTGTGAGAGTGTTAATATTGTGTGTTATTTCCATTTTGGAAGTGTTGCAGTAATGTTAGGACGTCCAAATAAGACAAATGTTGCAGTAATCCCGGGACAGAGGGAGTATATGGTTAAAAAAAATTAGTTCGTGACCATGACTTTGATTAATCCGATTGAATTCTCTCAACTCCATAAATTGCCAATTCAAAGACCTTCATAATAATTTGAGCCAGAACTAAAACATTTAGATATCACCACAGATTGCCTAAAATGAGTTTTTTTGTTCATATTTTTATACAGCAACAAGGCAGTTGTAGTGGAGAGACAATAAACACTAATCACAACCACAATTCATACTGCAACCATTCGCAATGAACAATGATATAGACTCCAAAAGTTGGATGTTTTTATTTCTAATGAACAATGAAGTTGGATGTCCTCATGTCATGTTGCACCCCAATTTGAGCATCAAAGATATAGACTACAAAAGTGATACTATAATTCACCAATAACTCATTAAATATGCACAGCATATCATTAAAACAAAAGGCAAAACTCAAAGAACTAATGCAGTTATCACTGCAATAAAAGAATGCATTATTCTCTCATTTCATAATACATGTAAAATTAACTCTATGTTACAGATATAATGAGCCTATATGCATCTTCATTCTAAAATAAACCTCTGTTCACTTTCTCAGGAGTTCATGTTAAAACTAATGCTCATAAATAGCATTTCTTTACATATATGAACTGCATTCTCCTTAGATGAACCAAGTTAGCAGCAAAAGTTGGGGAATCAGAACAACATACCATTTCCCTGATTCGAGCTGCTCGGATGATTCATAAGCTTCCGCAATATCAACGTCCGAGCCATCCGCGTTTCTTGAGTGCACTTATTGGCTCTCTCGCGTAAATCCTGGATAGTCTTGATGAAGCTATCCATCTTCGTTTTAATTTCCTCCACTGCAACCACCACAGCCTCCTCCTCCTTCATCGCGAATTCTGCATTAGCTAACAATTCCTCGACTTGAATCCTAAATCTTTCCACAAGCTTCTTTATGCTATCCAAATCCTTTAAAACAATGTAACTCCCCACCTGCATTGAGCTAATTATCTCTGTTTGACCCCTCAATTCGTTCTCATACTTTTTCCAAATCGAGTTAAGCCATCTCCCCATTGAGCCTAGAGGAACGGCGGCGGCGGCCGCCAGCGCCGTCACCACCGGCGGAGCAGTGATGGCGGCGGCCACCACTGAACAAATCAGAACAGATGCAAAGGCCACAATGAATATTACATTCGAAACCCTCCTCCACGCCTTCAATTTCACTAATTTCTTATCCAGCTTCCGTTTCTTCGCCTGCAATTTCTCGAGCATCAAAATCTGCTGCGAGTAAACCAAATTAAAAATGTTGAAAAACTCCTGCGTGAACGGATCTCCCGCGGATTTAAAATTCCCCAATTCCTCCAACGTTTTCGGGTAATTCTTCACCGATCCTTCTCCAGAATCAGTATAATGTTCCTCCTGAAACTTCCGTATCGCCACATTGATAATCGATTCGATGTGGCCGGCGCGTCTGAGGCACGAATCGAGCGCGGTGCAGAAATCTAGGGTTAAGAGGCTGTTATCGAAGTACTCATCGACGAGCTCCGATAACTCCTTGTTTTTCCAAATATCCTTTTTGTTCTGAAGAATCATTGTCACGACTTCCTGATTCATTTCAAGTAAGCATTCTGTAACCTGGCTCAGAGAGTCGAGCGATAGCGAACGCACATCGACGCCGACGGCAATCGAGTTGATGACTCGGCTTGTACGGAGCTGAACAGTGGAGTCGAAGCTCAGTAGGTCCGGATCGGATCGGCACGCGGCTTCGTATGAGCTGACATCGCCGTTTGAACTTGAGCCGCTGAGATCTGAATTGGTCGGACCTGGAGGCGGCGCCGACGCCAGAGGACAGCAGGAGCTTCCGCCGCGGCTGACGCTGATTTGGCAACCCATTTTGGGGAAATTTCTAGGGTTTATTGGTTTGTGAATTTTTTTAAGAAGGAGAAGACTGGGTGATAATTAGAGAAGCCTGGGTTTTAGACGTAGAACAGATATTTTTTTGGTAAATTATAACCAAAATGAAATTGGGAAATTAGAATCAACGCGGAATAGAAGACTTATGTGCACCTGATTAAACGGTGCACCTGTAGTTCATTTTATAAGTATGTAATTATACAAAATATAAATATGTAATTATTTTAAATAAGAAACATTTAATTATATTTTCATATTAATAATTATATTTTTTATGTATATAAATTACATTTTTTAATATAATAAATTATATATTTTTAAAATATATTATAAATATACGATGCACCCGAGTGCATATAAAACCTAATCGGAGTAGAAAATAATAAATGATGAAACCATTCAGTTTGGAGATTACTTTTCCACTATTTTATTTCATCTTCGGGAAGATTCTATTTTCATTTTCTAGCTTTTGATTTGACATTTGAATTTTGACAATGAGCAGTAAGAGATAAGACTAAGTCAACATAGTTAGTATCATGTGTTCACACATAAAATTCAGCTAATAATGTGTCGTCTATTTTTTCTTTTTATATATCGTTTAAAATATTAACAATTTTTTTTTCTAAATTCACGCAATAATGTAATAATGCATGGGGTAGAAAAAGAAATTATAATTTATTATGAAAGAATAGGATACAAATTCATCTATGATCTAACTTGAGTTTGTAATTCTTTTTATCATCACATGATTATTCTTTTTCGATCTTTTCATAAAGAGAATACATATTATATCTTGAAACGACATTACGCTACTACTGTTTGCCTAGAAAAAAATATTAGCATCATTTTTTATTGGGTTTTATATGTTTTCCTAAAATATTTATACAAATTTGAGACCTCTTGAGTCTTGAGATACTTTAATGATATACATTTTTTTAATAAACATAATGATCCAAAACATATAGGATGTTATGGTCTTGTGATTTACTCGCACAAACCTTGCAATTGTTCATGGGCTGAACCAATTAAGAATAAAAAGCACAACTCGGGAAGATGTTATATATCATAGGCACAGGTTATTAGCACCGCCATCTTTAGGAAATACACCTTCTATATATATATTTTTTTTTTAAAATTTAAACAGAAAAAGACTATATTGTCCTTAACATTGAAATCCCAGTTTCTCGTCATTCCTCCCCCATATATTGCAGTTGCTTCCACTGTATTCCGCCGCCGCCGCCATCGGGTCGCGGTACACGGCCGGCTATCCAAACGAAGAATATGTAACCAAATTATTGTAAATTTTATTCAAATTTTTTGCAAATTCTCGAAATAAAATTTAAAAAATAAGTAAAATTTTCGGGAAAAGAAATCGAACAAAAGGAAGAATTTAAAAAATAATAAACGGGACACGTCTTCGGAAAAAAATATTCGAAAATAGACAACATGTTCGAAAAAAAAATCGAAAATATATAACTTTTTCGAAAAAAAATTATGAAGATCATATATTTTTTCATAAAACCAGATCCGAAAAAAATAAAAACGTAATGAATCAGGAAAAGCAACAAAACTAACCATCTCCATACATAAACAAAAGAGGGGCAGATCTGGTCCATATGCATAAGCAAAAAAAAAAAGGAAAAAACATGGGAGGCGACGATCTAAAACTTACGCTGGGATGGGGTGTCGGAGGCGGAAGGTTGGTGAGGGATGACGGCGACTGGGGGCGGCGGCATTGGGGTTGGGGTGTGCGACGGCTGGCGTCGGGGTGTAGGAAGAAGATGAATATGGGTGGTGGTTGGGGGTGGGTTTGGTTAGTGGGACGAAGCAGAAGAAAATTTAGGTTTGGGGGTGTCTAGTTAGTGTAGTTTAGGAAATATCCCAGGAGTGTATTAATCTGATTGGGGTGTTTTGATCCGAACGGTGCATTTACTAAAATGGGTGGTGCTAATAACCTGTGCCTATATCATTTCATTTATGGGCTTAAAATTTTTAGGGCTTCCAGCCATCGAAATTCCTGGCCCAATTCATATTGGTTCAATTGCTTTGGGTCTATAAAAGAGGCTAACTTAGTTAAAGGCCCATCTTGTCTAATTGCTTCATTGATAGACATGGGCCTTTAAATTTCCCAGGAGAAAAATAACAAGAAAAGATGCAACTGATTATACTTGGATATATTTGATCATTAATTAAAATTCTCAATTTGTCACCTTACTGACTGACCACCGAATTGAAAATTTGAAATTTGACATAATATGTAAAACTCTCTTGTGAGCCTTTATGTGCTATGAGCGTAAAAATGTTCCAAATTTACTCATGAATTTTAAAGGGCGTTCTGAAAAATGAGTTAAAAGTCTCTAAACGGTTCTGACCTGAGTATAGATTATAAAAAAGCAAAAGAAAGAAAACACTCAAAATCGAAAAGGTTTATACAAAATGAAAAACAGAAAAGATATATAAAAAATGCAATGGAAAAAACACCAAGTCGTTGTAGTATAGTGGTAAGTATTCCCGCCTGTCACGCGGGTGACCCGGGTTCGATCCCCGGCAACGGCGTTTAGTTTTTTAAACTTGTTTATAATGGGCCGTTAAAGTTACCTACCTACCTTTTATTACACTCGTTTGTAATGAGCTGTTAAAGTTACCTACCCAATAACAGATTATACATATAGGCCAGTGAAATAAATTTTTTTTATTTCTTTTGTTTATAATGGGCCATCAAAGTTACCAACCCAGTAACAAAATGCAATTATACATAGAAAGGCCCGTGAAATAGAAAATCTTTTTTCTTTTTCTTTTGACGGAATTGAAATAGAAAATCTTTTTAAATGCATAATATTGTTGGTTTTTACAATAAAATTTGAACATCAAAATATCCTGGACACAGATTATTGGACAGTTGGACTGCTGCAAGTAAGTATTTTTTAACCTTTTTATTTTCTCTCTTCCTGTAATGTATATGGCCGTAAATCACAACCCCTGGGCGACAATACGCCAATGCTATCACATTATTATGCCTATTATTTTTTTCTAAACATTTTCCTGTCTTACTTATACTTTCACATTAATATAATTACTAATTTATCACAAGATAACGACTCATTATCAAAATCAATAAAGTAACATCATTCTTGCTAAACTAATTTAGTCTATCCGAGACAATCCTATTCCATTATATAACTTATTTCAAAATCACTTAATCACATCTGCCTTGATATTAAATATTACTCATTTTGTTCAAGGTTGTGCCTAGCCTAGTACACTTCAACACTAATACAGTGATACGCACAAAATACGCACAAAAATAAACTTAAACGCATGCAATGAAATCCAATGAGGAATTTTCTCATTAATTTGGTTAATCTTCAATCAATAATATTACTACTTTCTCAACAATCTAGCACACAAACACTCAATTCTTTTCACTCTTGTGCATACATTTAACTATGAGTTCATAAGCTGTCAATATAAGGAAAAATATCCAATCTCAACAACATGATGCAATGATAAAACACAAGTAACTTTTTTTTAAACAATAGGCTTTCTTTTTGGCACTTCGCTAACAAATTAACAGTATATCAGTAGGATACCGAACATTTAAGCACGGTCGTCATCTCTCAATCTTTTAAACACGTAAGAAGTCGACGAATTCTGTACTGAAAATGTATTATTCGCGTGTAAAATAAACAAGATAATCTCTACCGTAGTTCTTCACCACCAATCATCTATTCATTTGGGAATTAATTTCAGTCAGTATAGCGTGACTAACTTGCCAAAAATTGAACCCATTCATTCCACTTTAAGAACAATCTTCATGAACTCATAAACGAAGAAACTTATCGAAGCAGAAGGTAATACCTGTAACAAGCTGGGAACAAGACCTGCATAAAGAGCAGAAACACCCCCTTTATCGACAATCTTCACACAAGTTGCTAATGCACTCAGTTTAGCCCCGCGTCCTTGCAGTTGGAGCTGCCTTCTCACCACCTCAAATGGGTACGTAGCAGCTTCAGTACAAGCCCCTGCAATAGCCCCATGCAGGAGAGTTCTCACTGGCCCCAATTCCAGCTGCTCAAAAGCATTCAATTCCTGACCCTGTTGTCTCATATTCTGAATTCTTGCCCTCCCTTCAGGTGAATGCAAATAACCTGATTTCAAAATATCATACACCCCATAAAAAACAGCACCAGATGGAGCCATACTTAAGACAGAAGGCAATAATCCCTTGTAAAGAGATAAGAACCCTTCGTTCTTTACAACATGATGAAAAGCTCCAATAACACCACCCAAAGATTCACCACCTGGCGCCAGCAGCCTCGTACGGATAGTATCAAGTGGCAAGCACAGTATAGTAGCTGTAATACCAGCAGCAGCACCAGCAATGAACCTTTCGGTGTTTGAGGTTTCTGAATTTCCAGATAATTTGAGGAGCTGCTTTCTGTACGTATCGTAAGAACAGAAATTGATGGCTTTGAAAGGAGCTGTTCGAAGTATGTTAACAAAATTGCCCTTCCAAAATCCTCTCAGCCCTTGAGTTGTCGCTATTCTGGTGATGAGATCGAATAGGTTTCGTCTCTCACCACGAAGTATGTACTCCAGTTTTAGCCTCTCGAGTGGAGCAAGACATGTTCTGTTTCAAGAACATTCATTAGCCACAATTCAACACTTTGAAATAACAACAGAAAAAAATGTGATGCTTCGAAATCAAATGTAGGTTCGTCATCCCACTTTGCAATTCCAACAGAAAAAATAATAAGGGGGTGCATAGTTCATATTTCTTCATTGAGAATGGTAATGCCGTAATGGAAATGAATATGGTGTAATTGTGGTGGTTAATGAGTATAAAAGATGATCAATTCATCTTCATCATACTTCGTGTGAGGTAATGAGACTCGAAATAAGGTAATCATTAACCTATTTTGATTAATTACCCCCTCCCATATAATCATTTCTCCTCAATCATTCAACTATTCCTCAACCAACAATCATTTTTTTTCCTCAACTTATTCCAAGATTAGAGCAATATGCTAACAACATTATCATTTCTCATTGTAATTCACTATTCCATGATTCCCATTACCATTCAATTGAACAAAGCGCCCCCCCTAAGAACACTCATAACCACAATTCTCCACTTTGCAATACAACAGAAAAAATTGTAGGTTCATAATCCCTAATGCCGCTTTGAACTCAAATGTAGGTTCATCATCCCACTTTGCAATACAAACAGAAAGAATAGTAATGTGGTCATACAAACTAACCATTCTAACTCAGGTCGAAATCAAATGTTGCTAAGTTGAACTCTTAGGAGACTAGAATCAAAATTGAGTTAAAGTTCATAATTTGCTTTTGCATCACATAAAGTGATCGATATACAAGTCATAATAATGTGACTACTAACTAGAAATATTTGAAAAAATAAAAAAAAAATAGAACAAAATAGACCTTGAAACCATGGCAGACACAGCTCCAGCCCATAAATGCTTGGTGGTGTTAACCGCCCTGCTTCCACTTGACCTAATCTTCACCCTTTTTTCAGCTGAGTGGCTAATTACTCCATTTCCCCCCTTCACAGACAAGCTCAAACACAAAAATTCACCCCTATTTCTCCTCGAATATACCGGGTAATCAAAGGAACAAACATCACCCGAAAAATTGTTGACAATTGACGAAGGAATTGTACTAGTATCCAGAAATAATCCACCGGAATAGAAAATTGAGTTTCTCGGGTTATCGGGTAAAGACCCCTGAGAATTTCCATCCCAAATATCAAACACCGACATTTTTTAGTACGTAGAACTATTTAAATTTGGAGATTATGGATAATTGGGATTTTAATGCGAGGAAATTGAAATGTTTGTGGATAAACATTAACAGATAGGGGTTTCAGGGCTGCCGCCATGGTTAGCTAAGCTCAAAGCTCAGAGTGCACTAGAATTGGTGAATTACAATGTTTTTATGCCTTCCTATTGCCGGAGGATTATCCTTTTATTTTCCATTTTTTGTCATCTCTCCACAACGAACAAAATTGTGGATACAAATGAGAGTAAAGGACCATGACCTGCAACTCACGTGACTAACAACGGCCTCTAATTCCAAGTATAAATTAAAATAATATCCTTGGTTGGAACTAAAGATACCAATTCTGAAAGGGTAAGTGTTATTTATGCTGGGAAGACATCGTCTCATGTATGAGATCGTCTCATATGAATTTTTATCATTTTAATTTACTCTAGGGTTTCTGATCTAAATGCTTTTCATTTTTATATATTTAACATCTAATTTAGGGAAGGACAAAAAATTATTAGTAAGTAATACTCCCTCCGTCCCATAGTTTATGGTTTTCTTACTGTTCATAAGGATTTAGTGATAAAATGTTGGTTTAGAAAGAGTTATTTATTAGTATTTTATGTGATAAAGTGATGAGTAATTGAAGGTAAAAATAATTATTTATTAATATTTTATGTGATAAAGTGATAAAATAACTTTATCATAAATTATGAGACAATAATAATAACAATTTAATCATAAACTATGAGATGGACGGAGTATAAAATATGGGATATAAAATAGCACAAATCGTGTTAAACTGTTATGACCAAATGCCTATTTAGGAGTAAAACACTTTGTAATACAATGTTGGGGGTTAAGTCCATTAACAGTAGCGAACAGCAATTTTAATAGATCAGTTAGCTCCGGGCCGATTTTAAAGAACCAACTTATATATAAGCCCAGTAATCTTGACCAATGGATATGGACCTTTAAATTCCCAAGGAAGCCCAAGTTGGTCAGAGAAATTTAAAAAAAAAAACGTTCTTGAATTATAATTTGTAATTTATTTATGTTTTTAATCTTTTGGAGATGTGGGTTGAATGCTGAGAATTTTAGATAAATATTAGACGTATATATGGCGTCCAAATTGTTCATCCGTATAATTAATTAAAAAGACACACTTATATGAGACGGTCCCACGATATGACGGGGTATAAGTTGATCATTAACGTTTTAACACTTAAAAAATGGTAAGTGTGATTTGTGTTAGGTGGTATCTCATCACATGAATGAGACGTCTGTCTTAATTAAATAGTTTTGAGATACAGTTCAATAGCTGAGTTTGGAATTTCCAAATATAAATAAACTAGATCGAGTTACATCACGATTAAGTAACTAAACAGCAAATTTCAGACATAAACAAGTCGTTGTATTATAGTTGTAAGTATTCTCGCCTGTCACCCGGGTGACCCGGGTTCGATCCCCGGCAACGGCGTATATTTTTTATGAACGTTATATTTTAGTTTGACATTTGTGTAATAAGCTCGACTGGGCCTTAATCTGCTTTCTCAAATGATCTGGCCCACGTGTATGACCCAATCCAATTGGAGCCCTCTCAACTCAAAGTTTTAAGTTAAACATTATTTTTTCTTGTACATATTCTGAAACATCTATATTTCTGTTCAAGTTTCAACCAATTGAAGCAGAATTAGGTATAAATCTCAAATATTAAATATCAAATACATAGTTCTCCGAATTGGATTGAATCGACGAGTTCTGTTGAGAATTAGCATGTTTGTTTTGATAAATAAAATTGAGCTGGTGAGAGTCGTATTAATTTATAAGTTTTCTTTAAAATAATTTTATTATTATCGTACTATATAATTTATTCCCAAATCACTCAACACGCATCTGCCTTTTTCTATCAAATTCGACCACAAATTTGTCACACAGTAGTACATTACACGATACCCCTTTTGTCCAAGGTTGTACCTGCCTGAATGTACGTACAAAGTGCTTCACTGCAGAGTGATTCAATGGTTTTACGTACCAATTAATTTAATGAAGCTGTCATTAGTGGAATGAATTTATTCCGAACTTGATTAACATAATAGACAAGAAAATAAAAAATTCTGATTCTCAGACATAGTGTGAAATCCAATGAAGATTTTGTCATTAATTTGATTAAATGAACTTGGTTATCATTAATCAATAATATTCCTACTTGTTTAACAAAATAGCACACAAACACTCAATTCTTTTCATTCTTATGCATTCTTTTAATTGTGAGTTCCGAAGCGGTCTTGAGTATAAATCAAAACAAAGATCCCACTATTGACAATTTGACATAATCATTAACCTCTTTTATTTTAAATAATGAATCTTGACTTTTAAACGTCGGAAAATATTCAGTACATGAAATAGTGAGTTCATTTTTGGTTTTAAGTTAAAAAAATAAAAAATAGTACTTCACTAACAATACATTAGTAATATATATTATTAAAAATCTATGATCTATGTAAGGTCGTTATCTGTCAAAATTAACATGGCCATGCTACAAAATTGGGGATACAAATTAGAGCAAGTGGCCATTTCCATCACATACATGCCACGTGACAGCATGTCATCCTTGTATCTCGCAGCCTTGTCTTGTTTATATTTATTTGTTTCACATTCAGGATTATAGCATGAACCAGCCTTAAACACTTGGACCAAAAACCTGGTCCACTCTTTGAAATTCCAGGTATTTTTTAGTGTATTTTAATCTTCAATTGTCCCCCCTTCTGATCAATTAAGGTCTTTTCTTTATAATAATTATTATTATCTACACCTGCAACTCTTCACGACATTATTCATTTCTCCCTACCTTCGTCACTTAGCAACTTTCACATTAAAATTGACACACATATTAAGAAAAAATATATTTTTTTGTTTTTTTTTTTTTTTTCAAAGGGAATGGAGGGTATAGATTGTGAGGTGGAGATATTGAGGATGGAGATTGTGAGATTTTTTGTCATTTTAAGGTGTGCAAATTGATAAGGGACAAATAAAAAAGAAAGTGTGCAAATTACTAAGGAACGAAAAGAGTAATATTTAGACCCCACATATAACAGAGGACTAGTATAGATTTTATAATTTATAGACACTTGTTTCTTTAGTTTTAGACTTAGGCTGCGTTTGTTTTGGGATTTAAGTGTGCGGAGCAAGTCAAAGTTTTAAAATCCAGAGATTAAGAATCCTTGATGAATAGTAAATGTATGTGTTTGTTTTGGGATTTAAGTAAGGTGAGATCTAACTTTATGTAAAATCAGTGTTTTAATAATGATTTATATTGTATTATTATATTATATTGAGAAGAGTAATAAAGTGTATAAAGTGTGATGTATTAAAAAGAGTAATAATAGATTTTATAGCTATTTGTAGGTGTGGATGGAATATGGGATTTGAAAATCAGATTCTAAATTCCAAACTCGTATAAGACGAGGAGCGCAAAGTTCTAAATTCATCCGTGTGAATTCCAAAACAAAGATATTTTGTGCAGTAGAAACTCTGTCGTACAATTCTGCAATAATTTGTTTTCTGTCAGTATTTCAGTAATTTAATTCAATCTCACCTATTTTCTTACACATGTCCATATCATTGGAAGAAAAATCCAACATTCCAATTGAAATTCTATTTTCTCGTGATACAAGCCGGTGCCAATTAAGACGCCCAACAGGGCAGAATAGATAGAATTGCAACAATGTATAAAGTGTTGTATTGATCAATACATCAAAATATAAATTTCAATTAATAATCTTTTTCAGTCAATAAAAAAAATTAGTTAGAGAAGCAATAATAAGATTTTTGTCATTAAAGATCAAAATTTGTTTTAGTGGTAAGTGGATATATAAAATAAAATAAATAATTAGAAACGGTGGGAGTATAATACGTATATATATTATGTACCATGCCATGGCCGTAATAGCAACCAATAGAATTGTTCGATTCCAAAAACAGTGCAGATCGAACAAGTAACGGGGAGAAGCAAAAATCAAGATGGCATTGAATTGCAGAAATTTTTTTAGGATAAGAGGGAATGGAGAGGTTAATTGATATTGCTGCATGGCTCTAATAAATCAATATTTGTGGAGCACTTAGCAAAACATGTTTACCACTGCCTCTAATTCCAAGAACAAAGTATGTAGTTTAATACAAGAAATTACCCCATGGTTGGAATTAAAAGATGCCAATTCTTCCAACAGCCAAAATTCAATTAAGCCATGAAAATTTCTTATATTATTTTTGGTTTAGGTTTTCGCAAATGTCTCTCTGCTGTCCCACTTTACAAATCCTCTTCTGAAATATGCAATAATATACAATTTAATATATACATATAATCTATCACTAATTCTGTAGTGCCTGACTGATATATAATTAATAACAAAAACGTCTGATTATGGCTCTGGAAACAAAATCATAATCTGGTCTTAATATATTATTAATAAAGAGTGTGTATCCTGTGAACCCAATGTATAATTCAATATATAGAGATTTTACTTTGAAATTTCAAAAAATTGTTGATATATGATGAACTCCAAACTCCAAATTGTGCAATTTTATTTTATATATAAAGGTGATTTTACCAAAATATATTTTTTTATTTTGAAATTTTGAGGGGTCCTAGCTAGTTACGTACCCTCTGGGTCCGTCTCTACTCAAGCTTATATTGATGATGTCATTTTAAAACACAGTGTTTTGGTGGGGAAAATAGTTGACAATTCTAAAAACATTTGGAACTGTTTGAACAATAAAAGGGTAAAAAAAACCAAAGAAAAGGGAGCTCAAACTTTCGTGGATACCTTATGCCTTTTAATGTATTGGGGCAGACCAGCTATATTGGAGGATGATACCTGCATTAATGTTGCTGACGTGGCACACATACTATGTTGAGATTATACTGGAAAATATGCTTTTACTTTGTATAATCAAAATTGAATTTCGGACTTATTTACTGAAATAAATTGTTTATCACTGATGCTTTAAATATCATTGAATGTTACATATATTTATTGCATAACTGTTCAATAAATAGTACGTGTTACATTGTAGTTAATTTAGTGATACCAGATCACAGAAGATTAAATTAACAGTCCCTTGTAAACAAAAGTACACCATTCACGACCTAGATGGAAATGAACAATCCATCGTGAAAGGTTAAAGTGTAAGACTCAGATTGTCTTGTCTTGACCAAGAGATTACACTAGTGCATGACTGATGCACTGAATAGGACCTACAGGAGGACAAATTCTTCAGAACTGAACAAGGAAGAATTAGACCTCAGTGGTTCGTTATTTCTTAATCTTCGTCCCTTAAGTAGGATCACATGTGGTTGGTAACTATTGTTTTGACTTATCATGGGTAGAGAATCAACGAGATTCGATACTTTTTATCTTGGGCAATATTATTGGTCACATGTGATTGCTAAGATTTAATACGGAGAATCGTGTGCAAGTACGCTTGTTCGATTTGCCCCCTTGGGAGGTTCATAAGCTTTATCATACCAAATCTTGCAAGTGGAACTAGTTTCCGGTATGGATAATAATGTTGAACCGTTCCTTAACCAAGGACAAAAGATATTAATTAATGGAAAGCTATTTCAGTGGCTTGAATTAATTAATGGGCTAGATAATCTTAAACACGGGAAATAATAACCGGGAGCCATATTGGCTGTAATATGGGTTAAGATGGATAGTGCAATATTAATTATGTAGAGGGATTAATTAATATTTATGGGCTTGAATAATATTGTGGCTCAATATTGATAATTCAAGATCCATTGGAAGGTCCAATCTTAATTCTCCTAAAGGCCCCCTAAGTAGCCCAACATAAAGTCCAATAACTGAAAAAAAGTGTTTAAAAATAAAATAAATCTTGTTGCATATTTTTCCTATTATTTTTCGAAAATTATGAATAAAAGGGGGAGAAAGATTTCTTTGAATTTTGTTATGGAATGAAGATTTGTATTCTTGGAATACAAGATTATCTCATTAAATTCAAGAAATCTCTCACTTGGTCATTCATAGAGAAATTTCGAAAATTTTGGAACATAAAGGGCAAGAAAGATTTTCTTGATTTTCTTGAAAAGATATTATGAAAGATATGTATTTCTTGAAATACAAGAATATCTCATAAATTCAAGAAGATCCAAATCTTGGATTCTTGTTCCCTAATATTTCGAAATATTCCATAACAAATAAGAGAGTGGGATTTTGTGGAATATTTTAATTATGGAGAAAATGATATATGAGATATATTCAAGATTTCTTGGAGATCAAGAAAAGATTTTTTCCTCCCTATTCCACATGAAATTTCGACCACCACCCTCTATAAATAGGGGATGAATGTTTCATTCCCAGCAACACACGAAAATTGGTTTTTCGGCAAAATATCAGCGTCGATAAAATATCAAATATTTTGAAACGTCGACAGATTGTATTTTTTCGAAAAACGTCAATTGTGAGTAGTGTACAATTCCATGTGCTGGAAAAATTAATAAATCCACAAAGGTGGTGCAACAAAATTTATTTTCCTTTTGTTAATTGTTCGCGAGCTTCCCACCACCGGATTGTCGAGCAAGGATTAAGGGAATACTTGGGAAGGTTTTTCGGTGTGTTTAATCAACGAGGCCATTACCATTCCAAGAGGTACGTTTACGTAAACTCGTAGTAATTCCGCATGCGTAGGATTTACGTGAACTAATTATATGCATGATTTGTTGTTGAATTATTATTTGAATTAATATAGGATTAATTCATGCTAGTAATAATTATAAGAATTAAATTTGTATTTAAATATTTATCCCGAATAGATCCGTGCAACTTATTCCCCAACATAATATGGGCCATGACTTATACAATACCACACCCTTTAATTTCCCCATTATATAAGAACCCCTTTAGCCCCTCATTTTCTATCTCAAACTCATTATTGAAGCCTATACCCTTTTATCCTTTTGCTTCAATCTTTCTCATCATTCCCCTTCTTAAAAAAAACCATCACAACAATTAACCTCTCAACACAATTCCTTTAAACCCTAGATTCTTTTTCCTTCTTAATTCTCTATTTTTTTGAAGCAAAATATAGTATGGAGGATGCAACATCAAAGGGAGGATCAAAGAGGAGATTATCGAGCCGAAAATTGGGAAGGTTTCTCAAGGAACAAAGAGGGAGGCTCTACATAGTGAGAAAATGTGTAGTCATGCTCCTTTGTTGGCACGATTGATCGTCGAGTCTCTCTCTCTATATATATATACACGAGATCCTCTTCTTCAAATTGTATCTTGTCTCTTAATCGATATTAAGGACTATGTCGATTAAAAATGGAACGTACGATTTGCAATAGATGGATTCGACTGAATAGAGGCTAGAACTTAGAGATTATTAAGTTTCCCTTGAGGGTTTTGCTCTTATTAATTTATTTTATTGGGATTAAATTCCTTTGATTTTGATCACGTCGTCCTTGTGTAGATAGGAGAGGGAAAATGTTATTATGATCAATAATTAGTGATGCCCCCATAATCTAATTATCTTTTTTTTATGCATGGAATTAATATATTCGTACATGCAAGTAATTAGTCCGCTTTATTAATTGTTTAGAATTTATTGTGACAGTGAGAGGTTGTTCTATTATTCTAGCTACCTACGTACCCACCAGCCAATAGTATAATTTACATTCTTGTACTTTCATGTTGTTAAATGAACTTAAATTTAAACCAATCTTTCAGTTGAATATTAACAATTCTTTATATATATAGATAAATTGTTGGTTGTCTGGTTCCTTTTTTGTGAAACGAAAATAGATTTATCATTAATGCAAATTGTAAAAGCACCAAACAAATTGACAAGTAATGTTGTTTTTAGCAACAAATAATTGTAAAGTAGATGCACCAACTCAGATTGGATAAGGCAAAGCTTAGCCCCTTGTGTCATGATGAATATTATACTGATTTGCCTGAATTAATTTTAATTGAATGAGATCAAATTTCATGTCACGTTATGTGTTACAAAATTCAAAAAAAAAAAAAAAAGATTAATCAACGTAGCTGTAAACGGTGCAATATAAACATGGAAAACAGTCCAAACAATTTGAGGCCGAATTTCAACATATGCTAATAATGTATGCCCTCTGATGTGTGGAAAAATTACTCTTAAATTCAGTTACTGCTTTCTCAAGTTTTCCCTTCATATTTTATTAAAAAATTACTTTTTAAATTCAGTTACCAACTCAGACGCCTTTAAAATGGAAAGAAATCTCACTTCCACCCTACCATTTTTTTCACAATCTCGGCCTTCATCCCCTTTGAAAAATCAACAAAACACTAAAAAACTAATTTTTCTTAATATTCGTGTAAAAGTAAGTGTGCATCTTGCTCCGGGACGGAGGGAGTACAACTTAATTAGATATTTTATTTAATAGTTTGAATCCATAGAAATTAGTATACATCCCTTCCAAATTATGATTTGAGTCCATCACACCTAGGGGTGAGCATTCGGTAAAAATCGAAGAATTAAAATTTCATACCATAATACACCAAATGAACCATTTAAGCCTAAAACCGATTGAAACCGAATCGAATTTTTTTTAGTTTAGGTTTAAAACCAAATTTTAACATTATTGAATTAAGCCATTTAATAACACAAAAATTAGATAGATATATATATATATATATATATATATATATATATATATATATATATATATATATATATATTAATAAATATTTTGTTGCTGCATATATTTGGTAAATCAACACCAATTTTTTTAAAATGCAAAACCGATCCTAACCGAAAACAATTTCGAACCGAATTTATAACCGACGCGGTTCAATATTTCAGTTTTTACCATATTCTGCTCACCCCTAATCACACCAATCAGTCAAACCTCATGATCACGTTTACGTTTAGTTTCCCCCACCATGTGACCCAATCGTTTATTTATTGCGACGTGTTTCATTTCGCAAAATACACGTTTTGTTACTGCAAATTTGGTCATCCGTACAGTTAACTCATTTAAACCACGTGCAGTTAATTTTAGATCAATTGAATTTTTATTTTTTTTTTATCGATGATGTAGATTAACTGAAGTATGTTGTAAAGTGTAGAACAAACGTAAAGAAAAGAACAATAACATCGATTTGTTTACCCAGTTCGTCCGAAAGGACTACATCTGGTCAGGAGGGTTTTCACTCTTTTCTCTATCATTTTTCCGTCGTCCGCGTTTACAAGGGATAATATATATATAAACAAAGAGTTCGGTCGTAGCCCTAGAAGCCCTATCTAAAGCCCACAAAGAGTAATGTACACTAAATAATAATGTATTTACAACACTCTCCCTTGGACATTACGACGTGATGTTCATGTCTAACTAAAATTTCGCTAGAATAATCCAAAGAGAAAAACTTAGTAAAATAAGAAAAGATACAACTAATGATCTACTAAACTCAATCTTCAAAACGCTCCTCCTGAAGACAACAGTCTTCCAAGTCTTTTGTATTATGTTTCCACACTCTTTTGGAGTTCATGTAGGTAAAATAATTTTAGGGATATATGCTTTGTCAAGTTCCCTTTAGCAATCCTATTATTCATATGGGCAACAAAAGTTGCATTTTCCTCATAATGGATGATAGGAGATATACCATTATCACATGAATCGTAATTGTATTTAAATCAAAATCTTACAAACGTCGAAGATACTAAACATATGCTTTAAAATTTTACAATGTCTCCTTATAGGAGAAGCACTAAACTAATCTTGCAAGCAAACTCAATGTAAATTCAATATCGAATTTGGTGCAGTTCTTAAAATATAATAATGCACTAAGAACACTCTGATAAGGAACTTCTGGTCCTAACATGTCATATGTATCTTCTTTAAGTCTAAATTTGTCTTTATCCACTTCAAGAGATTGAACAATTACTAGTGTGCTAAGTAAATGAGATTTAAGATAAACTCTCTCCAATACTTTCTCCAAGTAAGTTAATTGGTATATAAAGATTCATTTTGCTTTAGGGAACTGGTCGAGACAATACTTGATTTCACCAACGTTTTATTTCAAAATTCAATCTCTAAGATTAAATTAGCTTTCTTTGATTTCCTTACTTGTTCCAACAATATTTAGATTATCACCAGAAATCAAGATAATACTAACACCTCCAAAATAATTTCTTTGTAAACACGTAAGGAAATATTTCAATGTTTATTTATTCCTTCCTCGGAAGGAATTAATTGAGTCGATCATGGAATATTCGACCCAAATATTTTATGTCATATAATGACCTTTGTAATTTTAATGTCGTACATAGTACGATTCTAACCATTCCTTATCAGGGGAATTTTATATTCATCAGGGATCTTCATATAAATATTGACATTCATTGATCAATATAAGCATACGATTACAACGTCTATCAACTACATTTTTAAATTTGGTTTACTTACTGCCAGAAATATTAAGTAGCGGAACTTTATTTCATGCATAACAGGAATATATATTTGATAAGATCAATATTGGGTTTCTGCAAAAACCCATGAGCTACTAATCCCGCTTTGTACCTCATTACATCATTATTCTCACTTTCTTTTCGTACAAATACACATTTATATCCAACAGGGATAACGTTTTGGGGTATATGTACGATAAAGTCAAGAATATTAGTGAGTCGAGCTCTGCCTCAATTGCTTCTTCCTATTTTACCCAGTCAAAGCGCTTCCGGCTCAACTATTGACTTTTGGGTATTGGATCCAGATTTTTAATAGTAAGAGCAATTGTGGCGGTGAATAAGTTGTCGACAACATTAATACATTTTCTCAGATTTATAAAAATCATATCAATTTCTATATTTATATCAACCAGATCTTCATCATTTCCCATAATATTTTGATCTGGTCATTCTGCAATTCTAGTATTCTTATTATTTTGTGCACGTGCTTCATTACTAGAATTTTCGTCTTCGAGAAGAATCTCTTCAAGAGACTTCAAGAGTGACTGAATATATTTGCTAGCTTTAGTAATTACCGCGGATTTATGTCTTACATAATAAGGGGTCTTTTACGCTTCTGGCGTGTAGGGGCATTAACATATATATTTGTTTAAAATTGGCACATTTACTCTGGGGTGCATTTACAATAAGTATATGTACTTCAGTCACTTCTTTATCATCAGTAAATTAATCTGGCAGGTCACTTGCTAAATATTGCAAGTTAATATATCATTTGAACTTCCAGTTCATTTTAACTAGTGCGTAAATTTTCATATTGAAGATCTTTTATATATATTCCACGAAATTTCTCGGCATTCATTTAATTCTAAATTCCTATCTCCCCCTAATGCCGAGAAATGATCTTCATCAAATGTGCAATCAGCCAACTGGGCTGTGAATTGAGGTACACTGTGGTGGTGATATAGAAACAAATATTGCACAATCAAATATTTGCAGATGGGAAATGTTTAGTTCTTAAGCACTAGTTATAAAATGAGGATTCTTGATGTGCAGTGGATCGGTTTTGAATTAGTGTAGCACCATATAAAATTTCACGCCCCAAACATTAAATGGGTAAGTTTGAATTCTAGAATAATGATCTAGTAATTAATTTGATGAAGTCTATTAATCACTCAACTAAATCATTCTAGATGTGGACATAAGAGACTGAATGTTCAACTTTAATTCCCAATGTCATATTATAATCATTAAATGTCATATATGTGAACTTTATTGATATTATCCATTTAAATGGGTATTGGATAATTCAAAAATATAAGTTCAATAATATTGATAATGAATTTGCTTCACGCAAATTATATCAGTCCACAAGTATTTTTATGACTCTATTCAAGAGAAATAAAATATAAAATTCCAACTTTAGTAGAAGAATGTCGTATTATAATTTTTCCTTTTCTTTGCACAACCCCCACAAATAAATTAATTTACATAAGGGATAAGGGGTTACGTTATTCGACGTACTATATAAAATAGAATTTGCCCAAATCCGACTTATCATATTTTGAACCGCTCATGTCATAATTTGAATAAATTTGCTTCAGGCGAATTAGTACATTATTCAAAGAATCATCATTCTCAATTTTCAATGTTCCTATTTGCTTCGGGCAAACTAGTACGATGTGATTCTATTTTGCTCATAATTATATAAGGAATCAATTTTAGTTGAAGGATTTTCATGTATGATTTATACTATTTCCACTCAAAGCAGGTATAGCAGAGTGAACTTCAACATGAAAATTTCAAGTCAAGAAGTAATACAGTGAATAGCAAGTTTGATAGTTTTCCTTTTAGTTATACAAGATAATCTTTTACTATAATTGACCATAAGGAAAACTTGATATAAACTTTCGTATGTAGTTCAGATTCAAAAAAAAAATTTAATGAATCAAATCAGCCAAGATAATAAGTGATAATAGGCAAATAAGGAATTTTCATAGAAATCGTAATTTCTACAGCAAATAATTCTCAAGTCTATACTGCGACAAGTAGTTCTAATTGCTGAAATTTAAAAGGGATTAAGCTTCTTTACCAGAAAAGGATCCTTGGATAAGGGTTCCAATATCGTCTTATGATAGACTTGACTCGCTTTGAGCTCAGGCTCCATGAGAGATTCAGGAGACGAACAATCTGCTTCCTCAATAATGTTGGCCTTAAGACACGTATGTACAATATCCAATATTGAGTTCGAAAGAAAACTCAACACAAGACAGATTAGCCAAAAGATAAAATGCAACATAAATTTAATAATCACATACCAAAAATTGTAATTGTTTTAGCACAAGTTCATGAATATTTTTGCCGCATACTATCATCAGATTATAATAGAGAAGTATTTCATTGCCTAATTAAAAGCATGACTTATCAAATCATACTTGTCCACATAATGATAAGATAAATAATGTCATGATCCACATAAGATGCTACAAGCTCTTATATTTAATATTATGACATGCTGTAATAAACCTTAGTATTCAGAGATTTAACCAAAATAAAACCCAAGCCCCACTTCTATAGGGCAAACATAGTTAAATATATATAATGAACAGATCGAAAATTCTTAACAATTTAATAAGAAATAAACAATCAAATCAAAATCATTTTCAACCTTTAACATCTCGGTAAAATCCAAACAAAATAATAATATTATGATTTTGAATTGATTCGACTGTGAATGTGATTAAAACTCACATATTTTAAAAAAATAAGCAAAACATGGAATATCAATTGTTTGTCAATTATAGGAATTCAGATTTCAGACCTAACAAACCAATAAGATCTATAAAAGTTCAATTGCTCATAGAAAAATGAGAACCATCTCAATAAGGATTATTCACGCATACACAAAACAACATGGCAATATATATTGCACATAACGTTGCCTTTAAGTTAAGATACCTTCAATAGTCATGTAATCATAAGTAATAGTTCTTATACGAGCAATTAATAATTAGATGTAATCAAATTCAGATCTACGAATATTTAACTCGAAATACATCAGAATTAAATCAAGATATCATGATCCGACCAATAAATCGATAGTAAATAGTGATTGAAAAATTAGATCGTAAAATTAATTAAAATTAGCTTAAACCTGTGGCGCAGGCGACTAGATCGTAAGTTTTGATGGAAGCAATTGACATATACAAGCAATTACAGATCAACGACAATTGATGTCAACGTATCCCATCGGAATTCTGAATCTAATGGTAGAACATTCGTGCTAATAACGTGTTGTAAAGTGTAGAACAAACGTAAAGAAAAGAACAATAACACCTATTTGTTTACCCAGTTCGTCCGAAAGGACTACATCTGGGAGCGACCAAGCCAGGAGGGTTTTCACTCTTTTCTCTATCATTTTTCCGTCGTCCGCGTTTACAAGGGATAATATATATATAAACAAAAAGTTGGGACATAGCCCTATCTAAAGCCCACAAAGAGTAATGTCCACTAAATAATAATGTATTTACAACAAAGTATACGAATATTATCCGTTGATTCTTAGAATACCCGAATGAATATCGAAACGCGATTAACGTTTAATTCCGTTGATTCATTATGAATACCGGAAGAACAACGATTAACATACGAAGAAGGGATAAAATCCAATATAATTTCTATTTCATTCAAAGATCCCTATTACAATGTATAAAATGCACTACTTATACTAATCTCGTAATTAATTAACACGATATACGAAAATACTAAATTAAATAATTAATTAATAAAAGGATCTAAAAACTAGGTGGATTAATTAGTAGACATTCAAATTTCTCCGTCAATATTAAAGCCTCCTCATTTTCATCAACGAGCACATGGTGACTCGAACCTATGACATATGTGTAACCGCTTGAGATATTCCACTTCATCTAAAATATGTTCCAAATTTAATTGAAATAATTTAAAATCGATCAACAAATATGTATATGTATATAAAGAAGTGACCGGTTGCATGAGACACGTTTATTTCCACAAATTACCTGTTCCCGGTGTCATAAAAAAAAACTCTTTAGTATATATAGGAGTATTAATTAATAAAATTTAAGGGTAGACACATACATGAGCTTCTTATGGAACTCAGAGAAGTTATTTCCGACTTAAACCCGCTTAATTAGGTAATTAATTAACAATTGTCTAGTAATTTAAGCCGTATCCAATTTTAGTCCCGTCAGTATTTTGTTATTTTTTCAACTTGGCCATTTTCTTGTTAACTTTCGACATTTTTCGTTTCAATTATAATTAATTTTCTGTGTCCAATTTTAGTCATTTATATTTTTATTTAATTACAAAATTAACATCAGAATAACCAAAATGAAAAGGCAACAAGATATAAGGCTAAAATTGTACAACGCCTATTTGGTAATTTGATTGTGAGAAGTGACTTTCAAATTTTCAAAACCTAAATCTTTGTTTATTTAGACACAATTACTACTTGTTAAAAAGGTTGAAAACAAATTTCAGAGGATGATCATATATTATAGTATAGCATCTAAATAGCAAGAGATGAGAGGTAGAGAGAGAAAGCGTGAGAGACGAAGAGCGAGCAGGGGGTAGAACTTAGGTCTCGCTTCTTCAACCCTTCTTCCGAGTGGCAACCGGTGAGGCACAAACCTGGCAATAGGAACCCAAACCGACAGATAGGTGAGTGGCCGGTATTTAGGAAGAACAGCTGGAGCAATGTATGGGACAAGAGCAACATGTGTGTAACATTTTTTGTGCAGAACTTCCCGGTGAAATGCACTTGGAAGGAGCTGTTCGACAGATTGTCGTCAGTGGAAAAGGTGAGGGATCTCTTCATCCCAAAGAAGAGGAATAGAAAAGGACAAAGATATGGTTTTGTTAGATTTGGGAAGGACATCAATAGTAGTGAGGTCGAGGACAAGCTCAACAAAATCTGGTTTGAGAGTTATAAGCTACGGGCGAATTTATCCAAGTACTCTAGGGGATCTGAGAAAGCGGACGGAACCCCTTTGAGACATGATGTGCTCCTACCTGCCCTAAGGATGGAGAAAGTGACATACGTGGACGCCGTGGAAAGGATGGGGAGTAAACAATGGACGGTAAGCGATCCTTCAGAACCTAAGACTGAAGCGTTCCGAAACAAACCACAGGAACGCACCTTCAAATCAACAGGAATGCAATTCACAACTACTGAAGAGGATAGGAGTTGGTTACGATTCTGTTGGATCGGCAAGCTCAAAGACGACCAACCATGGACCGAAGTGGGATACCTAGTACAAGATGAAATAGCGGACACATCGTGCGTAAAATATCTCGGAGGCGATATGGTCCTATTTCAACCATTGATGGAGGTGACTGAGATTAACGTCTGGGATGGTCTTTCCAAATGGTTCGAGTTCATTGAGCCATGGAGCGATGAGGTCTTTAGTAACAAGAGAGTAATATGGACTGACTGGTACGGAATCCCGCTTCATGCCTGGTCAATGAGATTCTTCAAACTGATATTGTCAAGATACGGGTCCCTGATATGTGTTGATGAGGATACACTCAAAAAAAGAAAGTTGCAGTTCGCGAGGATCTTGATCAGAATGTCTTTTTCAGAAATACCTAGGAACCCGATGGAGATTGAGATAGACGGTAGAAAATTCTATATTAGAATCAAAGAGGAGGACGAAGATCTAATGAACGAGGATGATGAGGGTCTATCAATTGAATATTCTGAAGAAGAAGATACATCGGTAACGGACTACGATTCGGATGTCAGCCTCACGGAATCCTTTGATGAAGATGAAGTGAAAGACGATGATGGTGGTGCGTTAGCAAACGGTGAACCGGCGGCGGAGGGCGGAGAAAGGGTAGACGAATCGTTCGAGTGCCCTAAAGAATTAAGATTAAGATTAAGATGAGTTAAATTGAAAAACAAAAAATCACCACCATTAAAAAGTTTATTTAGTACAATTTTTTATTTCCAATTCTATTTTTACATTTTAGAACTTGATTCATCGATCCATCTAGAGTGACAGAGTCCATATAGATTGAATTAGACAAAAGGTTACGAATCTTAATATCTTATAAGTAGTGGGGCTCACTGTAGTTGTGGAATCCAATATGTAAATCAAAGCATGGTGCACGTGCGACTCATCTATCGATTGCAGTCTTGTCAGAATCAACAATTCTACTCACTATTTGTTCAGATAAACCGAATATATACTTGTTTTTCTTTTTTTACTGATTTTAAATTTTAATTGGGTTCGTGCATCAAAGTAACGGGTTAATATTATAAATGAATTTAAATAAATTAGATCTGAAAATTAAAGGCGCTGGATCTCAGTCCGTCAAACCTGCGTTCTTCCTTTGGGAAAAGGCGGCGTTGCATGTCAAATACTGAGCATGGGTGTTCAAACTTCACATGAAAATTTGTAAAATTAGTTCAAAAGTATGATTTATATTATTAAAATATACTAATTGTGATAATTGAAGGGTGTGACTTATATTACAACATGAATATTCATAATGATAATTAAAGGATATAATTTATATTACAAATAGATATTAATCGTGATAATTGAAGATATGCCTATAAATATGAAATATCTTTTCACAGGAGATCTACTTGTCAAATAATACATCTGGAGGGAGTTTTATAACTGCCTCAATACTTGCATCTCAATTTTAAACTTAATTTTAAAATATGAGTAAGTTTTCAGTATAACTTGTTAATAGTATGAAATTTATATCACTACAATTATAAATTAATAATACTACACTTATGAACTAATATCATTATACTTATAAATTGAGATCATAATATTAAATGTTATATGCATTAATTTATAAGAGTAATAATATCATTTTATAAGTATAATGATATGAGTTTCGTACCATGAACAGTAGAGTTTGTGTTAAAATATATGTAGCCTTGCAATAAAATTTATGATACAATATCAGTAAAGTTTATTAAATAGTATCCAAATATCTTCTTAGAAAATAGTTATATTAAATTTAAAAAGTATAAATTAATTCGATTTTTTGAAGTCCGAATTCTCCAATTCGGTAGTCTCCAACTTTCTTGGACTACTCCCGTCGAAAAAAAAAAAAAAACTTTCTTGGACTACCTTGCTACGGACCTTTAACAGGTTCTTTAATGGGCCAAGAAGCCCACAGCTTTAACAATTTCTACGATGTATAAATAAGGCCTTCAATTTCTATAATACACCATAGAAATACCACAATTTATTGTATCGTTGTACAAGAATTATGACAAATTATTCTGTGATAAGGTGTATTGTCCTGACAGATTGTGAATCTATTCAATTATATCTAATGTGTGTTATTCTGTCTCCCAATTTGCATTTTATTTCTTACTAAGATATTATAATATGGAGTTAAAAAAAAAAAGAAAAGAGATATTAACAACTCTTTTGAGAGGGAAAAATGGTTCAGCTTATCTTCTGGGCCCAATGTTGGTTATATGATCTCATACAAATTGGGCTCAAGATAAAAGTATTCAAAAATGGGCTTAATTAATTGGGCCTCGAACAGCAGTCTAGTACTAATAAATTACTTGGATTTATATTTTGTCTGTTACATATACGAGTTGCTATCAGGGTTAAAAAAATGAGAGGGAGGAAAAATAATCAAATTAATTGTTTTGGGGTCTAACTAATTATAATAGGTTATATAAATAATATTTCGATTTATTAAAATAAAATTATATATCAAGAATTCAAGAACAATTTTTTTAAGTCATTACACCTGTTCACTAATTTTATTATATTGTAGCATAAATAAATTAGCTCAATATATATGATTGCATCATAATTTAGAAATACTTTTCTATGCAATTTATTTTAAAAAATTGCAGATGATACATACCCTTCATGTACTTCTGTCGTTGGATGAATTACATGACAAATAAGTATGTTGAATGTTTCAATCAAGGGTTTGAATCACAAATGGTCTCATAACTCCGATCTTAAATAGACTTAATCTCATAAGTTTTTTTATCGTCGATTTAGTCCCAATAATTTTGACAATGTCCAATTTTAGTCCCAAATCGGCCGGAATAACGTCGTTTTACCATTTTTATTTGGAGCTTTCCGGCGAATGTTGTGACTGGACTGTCACGTGTATTTTTAACAGCTGGAATTTCAGACATATATAATTAAAATTTTAAACTTAAAATTAAAACATAATTAACGGGAAGAATTGGTCGAACACACTTAAAAATACACTTGACAGTACACGTGGTAGTCAAGTCACAAAATTCGCCGGAAAGCCCTAAATAAAAATGGCAAAACGACGTTGTTTCGGCCGATTTGGGACTAAAATTGAACATTATCAAAGTTATTGAGACTAAATTGACGATAAAAAAACTTATGAAAGTACTAAAACTATTTGAGGTCAAAGCTATGAGACCAGTCGTGATTCAAACTCTTTTTTTCAATATAATTCGAAGTTTCCATAATTCGTACCAACATATTCTTCTACATGTGCTCAAGATTTTCAAATGTCTGGCCGACGATTGGTTCTTTTGATTTGCACAAAAAGGTTGTGTAATTACGTGACTGAAAAATAAATACATCCTGTCCGATTTAGATATCGGAGAACGTATATATTGCATGAAACCGTCGATATTTTTCCATAATTTTTTAATTATTTTAAAATTTAAGCACCACCAAAATTAGACAAGAGCATCATATTTCATAAAAAGAATTGTGTAGATTTAGATATGTATAAGCAATTATAACGATACTTCAAAGTTATAGCATGTGTGTGTGTATAGATAAACAAGCATTTACGTACATTTAACATTTAGCTAGCAAAGATGCCACTTTCTATTTCGTTGAATTGATTATCAGTTGTTACATCAAACATCATTATAATTTCTACTTCATAATATGGTATATGTTCGACATAATTACTATATTTGTACAATGTTTAATCAACCTTTAAAATGGGTCAAGTCATTTTTATTTTTTTTGGATTCATGAGCTTTCTTCTTCAACTTCTAGGTACAATTTTTTGGGAGCTAGATGACACAATAAACAATTTGATTAATTTTTATGGTAGTTAGGAAATAAAAATGGAAATTCACTAAAGTTTAAAAAATTAAGTAATAATTTGGACTCACATATATATTAGCAATTGGGCAATATCATACATAAATAAATAAATAAATAAAAAGAGGCTAGCAAGTCCCTTTCGTTAACCTTTTCTCATGTCTACTGTTACAGGGACATGATTTAACGTTAATGCATGCCACCATATATAATTCCAAACAAAAGGTGTTACATGATCGCGCCAAATTAAATGGTGCAAAATAATGCCTGATGAATAATACTCCACGTACGCATATGTTATTTTATTGGACACACTACAACCACATACATATTATTTTAGAGAATGTTTAGTGTGAAATTTTTTATGTATGAAAATCTATAAAATTGTCATAAATCAACCATCTACACCCTAAACACTAAATAATTAACCCTAAATTATGATCTATTTGGGCCGGGTGAACCATGGATCACTTGGGCCGAGTGAACCATGAACCACTTAATTTTGTCTTACCTTCACCAATTACAGAATTTGATTGTAAATTAAAAAAATTTCTTGTATGAAAATTTTCATACTAGACTTTGTCATTATTTTATTGCAAAATGGAAGTATTAATTTGCCTGATAAAAAGAATCAATTCATCTACATGCATAACATTTCTTTCATGGTATTAGAGCTTAGGCTCGCCCAGATCTTGGGTTCGATTCCTGTGGAAGCACTCCACCTATTTAAAGTGTTCACTCGTTGGGCCTCCTCCCCAGAGGGCAGAGACAATGATTCGGCACGCGAGTGAGGGGGAGTGTTGAGGGAAATTAAATAAATGAATTGATTCCCGACCCTCTCTACAAGTTCGAGCTTCAATATAACAAGTTTCATAATTTTAAAATGTATTCACCATGAATGAACGGTGCACCTGGATGCATATAATACTCGGTGGGTCTCATGTGCATCCAATTATAAATACCCTACACTCATAGTGCATTTTAGTACCATGCAACTTGTTATATTGTTTACATTAAATTGTGCAACTATTTTTCCATATTAATAGTTGCATGGTTCAGTGTAAATACGTTGCATCTTTCAATATAAAAAATTACATATTTCTAAAATGCATTATGAGTGCACATTGCAACTCATGGGTGTATACAAGACTTAACCTTAATAATTACTTCGGTAATTATACGCATGATTTTGTAGGAGAATTGGTTGGGCTTTGCCCATATGGAAACAAAGTTCATGTAAGATATACGAGACAAGAATGCTGAAGGAATTTCCAGTTCAAAATATTGGTAAAAGTATAAAATCAATTAATTAAGACGGTGATAATTTTTTTAAATAAAGTTGGATGGCGTACGTCCATAAACTGCAAACAATTGGGACTTAGGAGTAAAAAAAATTCATCTTGCAAGGTGTAATATTTTAACACACTTCTTTAGTTATTTTTTTGTAAGTAAAGTCACGGATTCTATTTTTACTGATTAATTCTCATTTTAAAAAAGGGTTAAATTCCATTTCATTGACTTTACTGTTTTTATCAGCATTACAGGCTATTTGTGTCATTGTGTGTATATATATTCTTACACATATTCTGCATTTCTCCTCATCGATCTCAAAATATTATGTATCCAAGAAATGGGTTCTGCAAAAAAAAAAAAAAAAAAAAAAAAAAAAAAAAAGATGGAAGAAAATTGTGATGCAGCTGGGTCATGGAATAATAATAAATGACTCAACTTAATACGGAGATTCTTATTACAAATTTTAATGGAGTAAGTACTCGGAAATGAAGTGCACAGTCTTTCAGCTTCAAAAAAGAGAAAAAGAAGAAAATTCCAGGCCTCAATTAAGAGAGGAGAAACATAGAATCGAGAGACCTTCATTTTCTTAATTGTTTTTGTAATAAACAGCCACTAAAAAAAAAAACTATAATCAATATTGTTTATAATACTCTACTTTACGATTTCAGTTAAACTAATAAAATACAATATCACTAACAAAATCATAATATAACCGGAAAACTAAGGCAATTACTAAATATCTAATAAATTAGTGATAAAAAAAATAAAAAATCATCAGTGATCATAAAAGCGAAGCTCCAGTAATTAATCAATATGATTAAGGAAATAAGAGTGGGTATAATTTTAACTAGAAAACAAACTAAAACAGTACTTAAATATTATAAAAAGAATTAATAATAAAATTAGTTGATCTTCTATGAACCAGGTCTATGCCATGAACTTGGATTATTTAACTAATTTCCCTTATTTTTACAACACATTTTTCTAACCCACTAAATTTGATCTGTATTACACCCTGAATATGTTCAAATGCTATGAATTAAAAACAAGGTTCATATCATAAATTATATATAAATTTTTGTCTAATAAAATTAACATGCCAAGATTGATTTACTCTTTTGTTATATATCTGAAATTCAAAACTTTTCCAAAATTTGACCATTTATCAATTATCATTATTCTGTTCGATATGTTTCAATTCTCATATTGTAATTAAAGTGCCTTTTTACCAATAAAACGAGGAATAGAGAAATTTGTTTTGTCAAATTAAGTATATATGTGTAATTAATGTTCTACTCGGGGACGAATTTAGGGCGTGTCCCCTTGAAATTAAAATTTTCTTTATAATATATTAGGAATTTTTGTATTTATGCCGTAAATTCATAAAATTATGTCATTTCGCCTCATTCGGATTATAAAATTTTGGCCAGGTTTTCCTGAACCTTTCTTTTGCTTGCTGTAGTACTATATGTATATCTCTCTTATTTTATGAAAATTTCCGTCCCTCTTGGAACAAATTTGAATCTGTACGTACCTGATTCTACTATATATGTATATAGGCTATAGTATACAAGGCCGTTTATAAGGGTGTTCACTGTTTCATTCAAGACCGGCCTCACTTTTTTCCAGTGGCCCCTGCACCCAAATTTTTGAGGCCCATTAGGTTTAAAAAAAAAAAATAAAATCATAAATCGATCTTTAAGAATATACAACAATGACACAAAAAAATCTTCAATTCTTCTTATCATCCTTAATTTTCTCAACCTCCATTAATCTTCCATCAATTTCTTTATTTTCCAATAAAATTCATCCTTAATTTTCTCAACCTCTATTAATTTTCCATCAATTTCTCTATCTTCCAATAAAATTACCGTTGATCTTCTGTCAGTCAGTTTGGGCATATAAATATGTATCTCAAATTAGAAAATAACTTCAATACCATGTTTAGGGTGTTTTTTTTAATATTACTATATTGCTTCTATAAAAACTAAATTGTTTCATATTCATTTACTTGGGCCTCACTTAAGGCCTCATTTGAGAGTTCGCACCACGCCACCAAATTCTCCCAAACGGCCCTGATAGTATATATATAATTAAACTGCTCATTTGATTAACATATTCCGGTAAAATTCAATACCAGGCGGTCCAGGCACAATAACATACATTTGTATATCCTTCCCTGGATTTTTTTCCCTTTTGCTTTTTGAAAAGTTTTCAAGTACTACTAATTGCATATATATATCATGATTCTACAAAGGGCAAAATACTTAAGATGAAAAAGAAAAACTATGAAAAACCTCAGCGTGAAAAACAAAATTAAAACATTTAGTAGACAACAAACTTAATTTGAGAAATTCTTGGATTTTGTACGTAAATTTCTCAATTTTAAGGAGAATTAAACTGAAAGAATTTTGTACACATCTCACATTTTTCATTGGCTAGGGTTTAACTATATTCCAATATTAATATAAGCATATATATATGTGTGTGTGTCTCCTGTCCACTTACCCTAACTCATCTGCACTAACCTTGGCCCTTGGGTTTCCTCCAAGGCCATTCTCCTTTCAAAACCAAATTCGTTTTTAATTCCAGTCTTCTTTTTTACTACTGTTTACTCAACTGTAAAAAGGTAAGATTTCAGGACCAAACATAATACACTTCACAACCACCTTAAAAAAACTCATCACAGCCAGTCATTAATATGAAATGCCGTTAAAACCTTACCCGAAATAGAACACACAACAAAACAAAATACTTCTCCCCTTTCTGGAAATTAGGGTTTGCAATTGCCCTCCCAGTTAGTTTTCACCACAAACTCCGAAAATACATTGAAAGGCAGCTTTCAATTGAAAAAAGCTGTGGAGAAGGTTATTGCTTGAAAGAATACCTGAAGTGGAGATTAGAGGTTCAATTTTTTTTTTGTGGATGTGATGAAGTGGACACGAAGAGGTGGGCCCCTGAAAAGCAAAAGAAGAAAGAGTTGAAGTAAAATTTGTCCATTGCGTAGGGTTATAGGCAAAGGTACGTGTAGTATGAAATATAGACCCCAAAATGTGTTTTAAATTTCTAATCAAACAGGCTTTAATTATTTTTTAAATTTTGCACACATGCAAGGGTCATTCGCACCCTATAAAAAGCTCACGGCGTTTCAAACTTAGCCTAATTTAAGCGGAAATGACGGTTAAACCCTACTTTATTATGAGATATATTTGCGTGATACAGTTTCACGGAAAGATGGAACATAATTTGGGCATGGACGAGTTTTTGACTTTTTATTATGAGTAGGTCTCATGTGCATTCAGGTGTACCGTGCACTCAATGTGCATTTTAGAAGCGTGCAACTATACAAAACATAAACGTGCAATTATTCCAAACAGAAGCATGCAACTATGTTCTCATATTAACAGTTGCACTTTTCTGTGTAAATAAATCGCATTTTTCAGCATAACAAGTTGTACGCTTCTAAAATACACTATGAGTGCACGGTGCACCCGGGTGCATAGAAGACCTAACCTTTTATTATATATATTTTTTTTATCGGACAAAGTTAGTTGTTAGATGTTAGTAGTTAGTACACCAAGCACCCAAATACTCCACAAATTCACCAAATCACCTTATAACTTTCATACTCCAATTTATTTCCAAAGGAAATCGAACCTGGATCTCCCACTCAATTGAGGAGGTTGGCTGAGCCACCTGGTTCTACTTTTATTATATGTATAACGTCGTTCTACTTTGTATGCCTAACTAATATTTCAAATTGGCCCGGTCAATTAATTTGACCATTCTTCAAGTATTAGTTTGTCATTTTTTCTCGATATATTATTTTGAACCAGCTTTTCACATAAAATTGAACACTAGAAATTAACGTGTCATGTCAATCAAGCAAATCGTTATCTTGTTCAGATTTTATTGTTGCCTAATTAATTCCAATTCCAAAGTCTCCAGCTAGCTAGTATACAAGATCACACACAATCTGAAATTTAAAAAAAAAAAAAAAACAGAAACAGAAATAATTTTCTCCTGAAATTTTCCACCATTATTTATCTTCTATTCCTCATCATCCATATCTACATTCCCCTAGCTACATCTAAGGCCTCCACACTTTTTCATTTGCAAATTAAACAAAAAGACAATTTTTGTATTTCTTCAATGAAGAATTAAACAAGGTGGAGTCATTACCCTCTGAAACATTCATTTCCTCTCCGGGCCAAACAATCGACCTCTTTCAACCTTGATTGCTGAAATAAATGCTTCATTCATCCAACAAAAATCAAGGGTTTCATTCACTACCTCTCTTGATCATATATGTACAACACTAGGGTTTACTTTTTTCCCAATATTAATTTCTCAAACAATGTTCAACAAGAACACTAGTAGCACTTACCTAATTCCGCACCCTTCCTCCTCCTTCGACGTCAACGGCGTCGAAATCCTCCTCCACCACCATGACCTCTTCAACGGCGGTGGCCACTATGCTCCCAATATCATCGGAGCTGCTTTCAACAACAACAACCTCGATCTCCAAAACGACGCCGTTCTGAGGAAACAATCCACGCCGGCGGCGAAGAAAGACCGGCACAGCAAGATATACACGGCGCAGGGGCCGAGAGACCGGCGTGTCCGCCTCTCCATCGGCATTGCTAGAAAGTTCTTCGACCTTCAAGAAACACTAGGCTTTGATAAACCCAGCAAAACCCTCGATTGGTTGTTCACAAAATCCAAAGCTGCTATAAAAGACCTGGTTCAATCAAAGCAAAAGACCACCCCTAGCCCGCCCGCCTCTTCGCCCAGCTCCGAATGCGACCTCATCTCTTCCGATCAGGATTCCAAGAAGAAAACCAGAGGAGCTAAATGTCTTGCAAAAGAGTCTAGGGCCAAGGCAAGGGCTAGGGCCAGGGAGAGGACCAGAGAGAAAATGTGCATCAAGCAGATCACCGGAGCTACTAACAATAATAATGGTTATATATTGATTAATTAAGTACTTCAAAATAATATATAGGAATTAATTAATGAGTACTAATTTAATTTAATTTTTGCAATTATGTGCAGTTTTTAGTAGCTACAATGTACCTTGTTCCTTGCCGAATGAAGGTCATGACTTAATTCAACTCAAACGAAAGACGACCAAGAGCCCCTCGTTTTTCGGGTTTCACCAGAACAGCAGCGTCGTTTCGTCGAGAGATCATTTGAGTTCAAAAAGCTACATCATCCCATCTGCTAATCCAAATGACAATTGGGATGTATGTAACTTCAATTCATCACAATCCAACTTATACGCCATTTTGGATCATCACAAGTTCATTAATAGGTAAATAGAGAACAAATATAACATGTGCATTTTTTTATGTATTTTTATCTCAAATCAAGATTGTGACTTTTGTGTTTATATATCTGCAGCAATTCAAACATATAGGAAGCTTCTGGAATTCGATCAGTCGTGTTGGATGGATTAATGTAAGTTCTGTTACTTTGTTCTTGAGCAATGTTTGAAACTTAATTCAATGGATTGATATATGTAATATCTTTTGTCTGGATTTAATTTCCAATGTCAAGTGTTCAATTAATTATTATATATCATCAATGAATTAATGTTTTCTATGTTAATAAGTACATATATAATTGCTTTTTGTTTATGTGACCCATGGACATAGGGTAAACACTAGAGGCAATGTTCAATGGATGGTTTCTGAATTTGATGCAGCCTTTCACACTAAATTAAATATTGCCAAAATATACTGTTGTTTGCAGATTGTGATCAAAATGTAACATCAGATTAAAATTTCACTTAAATGGTTAATTAATGATCATAACATCAAACTTCAAATCCAACTTAACAGAAAGCAGAATATCAGTTGAATAATGGAGATTGAGATTGAGATTAACATCATAAAAAACATCTAGATATGCCTATTTTATACCACTTCAAAATAGCAGGTCTTAATTTGAGTCATTTCAAGTGATTAAGAATTTGAACTTCTTCTGGACATTGTTTGGAAGTTAAGAACCAAGATGATTAAGACCCTTGTTATTGTTGAGGTTCGTTTTTTAGAGTGAGATATTATTTTTAGGGCATATATAAAATGTGCAGTAGGCTTGCTTAATTTTTTGACCTTTCTTAGAACTAATCAGGTAATTAAATGATTAATTTTATGTTTTCGTATTTTCCTAATCATTTCTTCCTGGCCTATTTATTCTCCACTCTTAATTAAGTGCTATATATAATGTGTGCTTTTTATTAAGTAATTAATTGATTCATTTTTTTTCATATGTTAGTATATAATTATTTGGTTTAGGGTTAAATTTTCTAGAACAATATTTAGTGGTGGAATTACACATTTATCAGTTTAGTTAGCATGGATTAATTATTTTGCACTATTTTTCGACTCATGATCTTCTAAATCCTGTTTTTTTGGTTGAATGCAACTTCACTACTTATGTGTGCTGAATCAAATTATATATGTACCATATATATATATATATAGTTTGTTTTAGAAATTAGTTGAGTGAGCATGCGCTTTTTCATTTCATTAATATTCTAATTAGGGCTATTAATTTCTATCAACCTGAAACTAATGAATTGAAGAATTCAGTTGTTAACATTGTAATTAATTACTGCAAGAGGGGATATATATGTGTATGTTACAATGCAGTAGATATTGGTGCAAGTTTTTCATTCATGAAAGGTTTGCATTGTTATTTATTTTAATTTACATTTCTGAAAAGAATCATATATATATTAGCAAATTAATAGAACACTTATGTTTGTTTGTTAAAAAAAAGGACAGTTGATTGTGTGGACATTTGTTCTTGAGAAAACATATCATGTGGCTGCTGTGTTGGATTTTAGTAGTGTAATAAATGAAGGGAGGAAATGAAAGCATTGTTAGGGATATAGTGGGAGAATTGCTCTGCAAACCATGAAGGAGTGGTTGAGTCAAGAGATTTTTCTATAAATATGTCTTCTGCTAGCTGCTTTAGTCTACTCTTTTTTTGGTCAAACTTGATTAATCTAGTTCATTTTATTTTTATTTATTTAATATATATAATAAAGAATTTGTTAATGATCTAGTTCATGTGTAACTTTAAAATATAGAACACCGTTGGATTACTTTCATTTATATTTTTGGAAAAATAGTAGTGATTTACCTATTTCAATTGGCGCAGATCAAAACCAATATATATAATTCTAAATTAAAATTAGTTAATGGAAAAGATAAAGGTAGAGGTTTGATTCTAATTTTTTTTTTAATGCATAGGTTGATATAGCCTGTTACAAAATGAGATAAAAATATAGTATTCATTTTGCAGTAGCTAGGATCGACCAATATGAAATGGGTAGGGTTATCTGCCTCATTCCCCTATTGTTAGGGTAAATCTACATATTTATATACATATAACTCAGCAGAGCAGTTGTACATGTATATACATATATTATTGTGGTTGCTGATGGCAAAAGTGGTCACTTTTTGGCAAATAATAGACTAATTAATGTTGTTACAAATATTGTGGAATAAATATGCAATTAAAATATGGGAATAATGTTTTTTAAGGTCAGGTATTTAGAGGGTTGTGTTTTAAGGACAATAACTTTACGGGTTTGGAAATGTAGAATAATGTTTTTTTAAATATATAAATGTAGGACAATCGAGCTCGAATAAGTTCAAATCATGGTCAAATTTTGCATGATTGTCCTAAATTTTGACAAGTCCGTAAATATGTAAATGTAGGATAATCGTGCTTATTTGGACTCGATTGTCCTATATTTACAGTTTTTAAAATATATTGTCTTACATTTTCAAACCTGTAAAATTAAACCCTCATATTACTGGCCTTAAAAAAAATCTGTAAAAATACACACAAAATGACCTTTTTTTGAGCATAGGTATATGTTAGGGAAATTAAATAAATTGATTAATTTGACACATTTCCATAAGTTCAAACTTTTAGACGAAATATAATTCTTTTATGGTATCAGAGCCTTCAGTCTTACTTTCACGTTATAAGTTCTATTCTCGCTGAAAGCAACTCAACTCATGTAAAAATTCAAATTTTTAGACAAGACATAATTCTTTCAATATCAAAATTGTATAATGAAAATTTTCTTTTGGGGCCAATTTTACAATAAATCCTAAAAAAATGAGTTCCCATTAAACATATTTATATACTCCTATATTATTCTAAAATCTGTCTTGTCGCAGAGCAAATATATTGAAGTAGGTTGAAATTAAATCATTATGTTATTTATATGATTGTACGTATCCCCTGCAACATAAGTATATAGTTTCCTTTCTAAAAAAAGTTTTATAGGTGTGTAGAAGCACAGTTGCATAATACGGTTTCACGTGAAACTGAGCATAATTTGGGCATGTCGTTTGAACTTTTTAAAATGGGTGGATGTTGATTTGTATAATTTATACTCCGTCTCATATATGAAACCGTCTTATACGAGTTTTTCGATGATGGAGATAAATGAAAAACCGAGTCACTGAATTATATAAATTCAAAATATAACATAATCACTTCTTACCTGGACCGAGCTTAAATTTATGCCCCCACTTCATTCCGTGCAGTATTCTTGCAGCTCGATCGATCCTCATCACTTTGAAATGCAATTAATTCTTATTCGTAAGTAGAAAGAGAGGTAATTCTTGAAAAAGAAACACAAGAATCAGTAATACCTAATAATGGGGCCAAAAAATGGAAGAAACCTAGCTACCACACAAGCTTTTGCACATGAATAATCCGCCTATTGAAAAGTAAGTTTAATGATTGGAATTCCGAATTCTCTCTCATGTTAAACGATTATAATGTAAGGCGATCTATATATCTCAACAAATAGTAACAGTGATTTTACCACACCAATCAGCAGTTCAAAACCTCAGATTGACTCCGAAACATGAGGGAAAAATAACAGAACGAAAGGCCTAAAAAAATTGTTACAGTGATTTTACCACAGCAATCAGCAGTAAAAAAACCTCAGATTCACACAACAAAATAATGAGAAGTAGAACAAAAGGCCTAGCTAGATGAGTTAATATTATCAGCGTGGAGGTAGTAAATACAAGAATCGTGACAATCTATTTATTTGTTTAAATATAATATCTTTTTAGGTAGAATGATTGATGCATTAGTTACATAGAGCCTTGTGAGGTTTTGATTTTCTTGATCAAATCTGCAGAATAGCTAAGCATCGTAGTGTTGTACCATAAAATCCACTTTTTAAAATTTGTTTGATGAATGTCCCGAGTGAAACTTGGAAGAGTGATTGGTGGGTGAAAATATGTTTTGCCCCTAATAAAATCTTGGATATTTCTCTCCATCAATTTTTTAAAAATCCAAGTTGAACTCTCACTATGCACTATGCAGTATGCATGTGATTTAAATCGATTTGGTCCCGTAAATTTGCACCTTTATTGAAAATGTCCCGTAAGTTTCACATGTTTTAATTTAGTCTCGTATGTTTCCAATTTGTGCCAATTTCATCCCAAATCGCCGGAGACCGGTCAAACCACACAAAAACGACGTCGTTTTAGGGGCGTGTGTTACACGCGCCCCTAATTTCGATTGGGAAATGCTGACTTGCAAAGATTTGGACACGTGGCGCGCCACATGTGTATTATTCCTATTAAAAAAAAATAAAAACGAAAATTAAAATTACACTTCATTAAATATGAATTAAAATAAATCAGAATTAAAATAAATATATATCAAATTAAATTAAATATATATTCCAATTTCAGAATATTATTAAATAAAAAAATAAATCAAAATTAAATGAAAAAAGGAAGAAACTTCCCCACACCCAAAATTAAAATTAAACTAACACCATAAAATTTAAATTTAAATTTAAATCATACAAACAACCCAAATCAGATACAAAAATCGAATTCATACTAACACCCCCAATAGCCTTCACATCAGGCATCTTCACTTCCTCCTTAGGCACAGTGACAATGAGCACTCCATTCTCCATACTGGCCTTGATCTGATCCACCTTGGCGTTCTCCGACAGTCGGAAGTGGCGGAGGAACTTGTCGGAGCTCCGCTCGACGCGGTGCCAGGTGTCGTTCTTCTCCTCCTTGTCAGATCTGCGCTCGCCGCTAATCTGGAGGACGTTCCCTTCCTCGATCTCCACTTTGACCTCCTCCTTCTTAAGTCCGGGGACGTCGGCCTTGAACACGTGGCTCTCCGGCGTCTCCTTCCAGTCGATTCGCGTCTCGGCGAACTGCGACGTCGTTTCGTTGCCGCTGCCGGTGGCGATTTGCCATTCGCGGAAGGGGTCCCACGCGTCGAGGGTGAATGGGTCGAATGCGCTGCTTCGTCGCCCGAAAATGCTTGGAATTAGCGACATTGATTTATTGGATTTTGATGAAACTTTTGATTGCGAGGAGTTTTTTTTTTTTTTTTTAGATTTTGGTGTAATTTATTGCATTCAATTGACGAACCCTAATCCTCCACACTTTCCGTCAATTTGGGGGTGTTGTATGATTTCAATTTTTGCATTTGATTTGGGGTGTTTGTATAATTTAAATTTAAATTTTATGGTGTTAGTTTAATTTTGATTTATTTTTTTATTTAATAATATTCTGAAATTTTAATATATATTTAATTTAATTTTGATTTATTTTTTTGTTATTTAATGAAGTGTAATTTTTATTTTCGTTTTTTATTTTTTTTAATCGATATAATACACATGTGGGCGCCACGTGTCCAAATCGATGCAAGTCAGCATTTCCCGATCAAAATTAGGCACGCCCCTAAAACGACGTCGTTTTTGTGTGATTTGACCGGTCTCCGGCGATTTGGGACGAAATTGGCACAAATTGGAAACATGCGGGACTAAATTAAAACATGTGAAACCTACGGGACCTTTTCAATAAATGTGCAAATTTACGGGACCAAATCGATTTAAATCCCCAGTATGCATAGACAGTGTTAATGCGTATACATATATAACAATAATATTTAAAGAAATAGAGTTCACGGTAAATAGAGTCAAGCTCAAATTTATTGTAAATATATTTTGATTCGCAATTGTTTTTAGCTTAATAGAATCTAAACGGATATAAACAAGCTTAATAATATCAATTTAATTTAATTTTTTCTCAATTTGTTACATATTTCTAAAATTAAAGTAATACAAAATCTACTCAATTATAAAATTTCATTTGATTAAATAAGCTAAATACATATTCTTATATTTATATGATAAAAGTCAAATTAATAATTAATTAATTATAATTTATACAAGTTAATTAGTTCACAAGCTTATTGAATCCTCTCAGATGCGATCAACTCTTGAAATGGATCAGTTCATACAGAGTTTAACTCTGACTTGAAGTGGGGCCGCCAATAGTGAATGATGGGTTTTGGTCCCCCGAATTAGTCGGCCCTTGAGCCGGATACCGAGTTATTAAAAAAATTAGTTCACAAGCTTACTAATTAACGAGCCTGTTCAAAAACTAAGAAATCGAATATCACTGAACTTAAATTTGTTTGTTTCTCTTAATGAGTCTTATTAAACAAACTTAACGGATATTTTTCGAATTGATACACAAATAGTTTGTAAATGACTTGATATGATGTCTTTTAGCTAGATATATACACTTCTTTCAGGTGGTTCGCGAGTTATTATACTAACATAGAATTTCCCCCAATAATCTCGAAATTAATTGATGATTGATGTTTAATTGTTAAGTACAGTCCGTATTAATTAATTAATTTTGTATTAATAAGAATTGTATTTCACAACTCATTCATGCTCCAATTTTTTCCTCAATGGACTCTCTAGGAAGGAGTATTGTTAAATTGTAAAAATCGTTATTAGCCGAAAATTGAGAGTAATGAACTATTATTATAAATGAAAACCCGTGTTTGAAAATATTATAAATGTGTTATATTGAAATAGATATTAGGAGAATGGGTGGGTAAGGATAATTATGTTACAGCGGTAACACCTGCGCGTTTCTTACTGCTAGTCACGTGCCGAGCACGAGCACAACTAGTCGTTGGAATATAACTGAATCTGTTAGTTTGTTGGGCCGAGTTGGTTATTGAGTTTTGGTTAGGTGTCTCGTGGCCCATTTAGCTTACTGGGCCGCCTTTGTAATAGGTGATTGGGCCGGAATTATAAATACCGGATCCCAGGTCTTGTACACACACTTTTGATGAAATAAAATACCTTTTTTTCTGGCCTAATCTTTTTCTTCTCTCTCAATAACCGTTTCGCGGTTTCTTCGAGTTTTCAACATTCAACGTGAATGTTTCAGTGGCCTCAGAGCTACTACGATTCCTTGATCACGCTGCGCGATTGAAGATGGTGAACAATTCGGATCGAATTTTGTTTCTGGAAAGTCAGTTAGAAGCTCAAGCAGCTTCAATTGCGGAATTGCAAGCTGCGCAACTCACAAACACAGACGAAGTAGTTCAAAAACTCGATATGCAAATGGAAGCGATTAAACAACATCTCGCCGAGACTTTGAAAGAAATGAGCTTGAAGCAAAGCGAGAAAAACAAATCGCCGGAGTCGAACGTCGAAACAGAGAAATGTTGAAGTTCGGCTGACAATATGGATTGTACGTTCAAAAACCCGACGACTCAGAATCAGGCTAGAGCGGATGCAGGTATCCTCTCTACGCCGACGTCGAATGTGAAATTCCATTCGCAAATGAGTCCTCCGGTTTTTGGTTGTTACAGCGCACCGCAAGGCGGAGGTGGTATCTCAACCGGCGAATCTGGCGCCGGAGCAGTCTACACTCATAGTAACCCCTATTATCCCCCTAATAGTGGTGTTTACTATGCTCCGAAGGGACCAACTGGTCACTCAATGGGAAGACCTGGTTCAGAGTTGTTGGGGTTATACTGGAAAGTATGCTTTTACTTTGTATAACCAAACTGAATTTCTGCTTATTTACTGAAATAAATTATTTATCACTGATGCTTTAAATATCATTGAATGTTACATATATTTACTGCATAATTGTTCAATAAACAGTACGTGTTACATTGTAATTAATTTAGTGATACCAGATCACAGAAGATTAAATTAACAGTCTCTTGTAACTAAAAGTACGCTGTTCACGACCTAGATGGAAGTGAACAATCCATCGTGAAAGGTTGAAGTGTAAGGCTCAGATTGACTTGTCTTGACCAAGAGATTACACTAGTGCATGACTGATGCACTGAATAGGACCTACAAGAGGATAAATTCTTCATCACTGAATTAGGAAGAATTAGACGATCAGTGGTTCGTTATTTCTTAATCCTCGTCCCTTAAATAGGATCGTGTGTGGCTAGTAATTATTGCTTTGACTTATAACGGGTAGAGAATCAATGAGATTCAATACATTATGTCTTGGGCAATATTACTGGTCACATGCGATCGCTAAGATTTAATACGAAGAATCGTGTGTTAGTACGCTTGTTTGATTTGCCCCCTTGGGAGGTTCATAAGATTTTTCATATCAAATCTTGCAAGTGGAATTAGTTTCCGTGGATAATAATGTTGAACTGTTCCTTGACCAAGGACAAAAGATATTAATTAAAGAAAGCTATTTCAGTGGCTTGAATTAATTAATGGGCTGAATAATCTTAAACACGGGAAATAATAACCGGGAGCCATATTAACAATAATATGGGTTAAGATGGATAGTGCAATATTAATTATGTAGTGGAATTAATTAATATTTATGGGCTTGAATAATATTGTGGCTCAATATTAGATATTCAAAGTCCATTAGAAGGTCCAATCTTAATTCTCCTAAAGGTCCCTCAAGTAGCCCAAACATAATGTCCAATAACTGAAAAATGTGTTTAAAATAAAATAAATTATGGTTGCCTATTTTTCCTAAAAATTTTGAAAATAATAAATAAAAGAGGGATAAAGATTTTCTTTGAATTTTGTTATAGAATGTAGATAAGTATTATTGGAATACAAGATTATCTCATTAAATTCAAGAAATCTCCCACTTGGTTGGTTATTTATTAAGCATATTTTCGAAAATCAAGAAAAATAAGGAGATGAAAGATTTTCTTGACTTTCTTGAAAAGATATTATGGAAGATATGTATTATTGAAATACAAGAATATCTCATAAATTCAAGAAGATCCAAATCTTGGATTCCTACTCCTCATATTTTTCGAAAATCCATAAGTATAAGGAGGTGGGATTTTTATGGAATATTTTAAATATGGAGAAAAGAATATATGAGATATATTCAAGATTTCTTGGAGATCAAGAAAAATATTTTCTCATCCTTATTCCAACACTAAAAATCGTCCAACCCCCTTATTTTAAATAGGGGATGATTTTTTTCATCCCCAAATGCAATTCCATGTGTTGGAAAAATTAGAAATCCACAAAGGTGGTGCAACATAATTTTATTTTTTCCTTTTGTTAAATTGTTCGCGAGTTCCTACCACCGGATTGTTGAACAAGGATAAGGGAATACTTGAGAAGGTCTTTTGGTGTGTTCGTGTGAACGGGATCCATCTTCTCAACGGTTATCACTCCGAGAGGTTAATTCACGTAAACCCGTAGTAATTCCGCATGCGTTGGATTTATGTGAACTGTTTATATGCATGATTTGTTGTTGAATTATTATTTGAATTAATATAGGATTAATTCATACTAGTAATAATTGTTAGAATTAAATTTGTATTTAAATATTCATCCCGAATAGATTCGGGCAATTAATTCCCCAACAACTGGTATCAGAGCCTCGGTTTCGGGCTCTAAATTTTAAATTGTAATTTAATTCATTTTCATTAAATTTGAAATTGGATAGTAGAATTGTTAGATCATTTTTGCAGGTATCCAATTGTCATGGTATTTGATGAATGTTTATATTTATGCATGCATATAAATTGTGGTTTTTAATTCGATTCGTTCGAATTCGTTTTGCCTCGTGAGAAAATCCACGAGTAGATTATGATTTGTTTGATTTAATCAATGTAATAGACTAGTCTAGATCTAGGTTTTTTTTTATAAATTGTAACCGGATCGGAAACGGAGGCGGAGACGAAGAATTAAAAGATGTGATCCAGAATCGTGCAAAGCGGCGGCGCGCCGCATTAAAACGTGCTAAGGAGGCGCGATCGCGATGCGGACGCTGCAAAGAAAGACACGGGCGTGGGGCGTTTGGCGGGCCTAAGCGTCTGTGCGGATTGGCCGGGGCTCACGGGTGCTGAAGCCGCTTCACGCGCTGGGCGGGCGGACGCGCCAGATCGGGCGTATGGCGAGGCGAGGCGATCTGATGCAACGCGGGCGGATCCGGCGATGGGCGGGCGGACGCGCGCGCTTCGCCGATGCTCGCCGAGAAGGCTTGAAGCACTTCTTTGGGCAACGTCATCGGGCACTTTTACGCAAGACGAAAGCACGGGCGCCGATCTACACGGCCGGCTTAAGCTCAGATTTTCAACCCATGAGCCGGTTCGGTTATGTCGCTTGACGAGGCGTTTTTTTTTCGAGATGGTCAAGTGGGAGCTTTTCGAGACGAACGATGAAGGCCATAAAGACAATTTCTCAAGATCAAGACATGACAAAATTTAACCGTGACAATTGGATATATGTGCCCAATGTGTTTAATTTTTTGTTTTGATATTTTGTAATTTTTTATGCTTATTTAAATTGTGTTTAAATATGCGATGCATGAGAAAATATTTTGGAAAATCTCACCTTCAAAAATTACTAAGTATGTTTAAACAATTAATTGACAATTTTATTCCGGATAATAAAATTGAATTAATTTTGACCTCCATGATTTATTTATTTGTGGATTCTTTTGGAGAAATTCCCCCCACGGGATGGCCAAAAGATAGATTTCACATGAATAAATTCCGTAAGGATGATTGTGGATTATTATTAGTGACGACGATGACCCTCCCCCACGAGGCTCGTTCAAAGCAAAGTAATAATTATGTATTTAATCATGGTTATTACTTAGGTATAAAATTGATATGCATATACTTCCCCGAAGTCCCTGTCAATTTTATATTGGTCAAGTGGGAGCCAACTATTAATCTGGATATTAAAGGTTTGTAACTGTTTCTTGTTTGTAACCCCACGTGGCTTATTTAAACTGTTTTGAGATGTTGGCTGATGCATGTTCATATTTTTTTGAGATTTTAATATGATACATGTGATCAAAACTTGTGATATGTTTGTGCTTATACAAATTGTTATTTATTTCAGTTCAGCATGTCGCAACCTTTTAATCCATTGCTTTGTACTCTCAAAGAATACCAACTTTCTGGTGTTAACTATGTTATTTGGAAACGAAATATGAACATTGTCCTCACTGCGCAACTACAACATTATTGGGTTCTTGATGTACCCAAGCCCCGTATGCCTACTGAGGGATCAACAGATGCGGAAAGACACTTATATAATATTTGGGAGCAGGCTAACGAACCTATGAAACGTATAATCTTGACTTCACTGTCTGATGATTTGAGACACATTCATGAAGGTGTTGAGTCTGCTGCGGAAATTATACAAAGTCTTGAAGAAATATTTTTAACAAAAGACCGCATGATCAATCAATTTAAAAATGACGACGTGGTTAGGCTAAAAATGGCTGAGGGAATACCCGTAAGAGAGCATGTTCTCAGAGTAAAACGCCATTTTAACAAACTTGCTTATCTCGGTACTAAGTATTGTGATGAGGCTCAAATCGAATTTCTTTTGCTAACTCTTCCAAGGTGCTTCGATGGGTTTTACTGTAGTTTTGTGATGAGTGATCACATGTTTTACTATGGAAACTCTGCAAGAAGCCTTGGAGAAAATAGAGAAGCATTTGAGAAAGAAAGACGAAGCATTGGTAACCAAAAGTCTTTTCTCAAAATCTAGGTCAGTGGAAGACAAGATTCAAGAAAAGAAAAGTGGTCAGATCCAAAGCAAACTCATTACCAAGAAAAGTAAGAGAAAGACAACTAGCTGGATGGGTATCAAGAAGGTACCAAAAGGAAAATGTTTTAACTGTGGTGAGAAAGGACATTGGAGGTCAGCCTGTTCCAAATCCAAAAGGAATGGAAAGAAAGGTAATTTTCACGCACTAGTTGTTGAAACTTGTTTAGCGGCGTATGCCTCCCATTTATGGGTGGTGGATACGGGATCCACTGATCATGTTTGTTTCACTTTACAGAGGTTCAAGCAGACCCGACAACTTAGTGGGAGTGAGATCCTCATCACTGGGCAATGCTACGAGAGTGTCAGTTGAAGCAGTGGGAGAAGTGCACCTGTCTTTTGAAGACAGAGTTTTAATTTTAAGAGATGTTCTTTACGTTCCTAGTTTTAGAAAGAATTTAATTTCGGTTTCTAAACTCTACCTTGATGGATATTCGGTTACTTTTGATAAAGTTGTTACCATTTCTTTTTATGATAAATTTATCTGTCATGGAACGTTGTTGAACAATCTCTATACAATTAACTCTGCACACCACTCACGAAATGCATCCTATAACACATCAATCAAGCTTTTCGATAAAAGAAAACGTTCATCAGACGTGAACGAGACACTTCTATGGCATCTTAGATTGGGACATATTAATCCAAAAAGGATTCAAAGGTTGGTAGAAGATGGTTCATTGGAGTCTCTCCGGGTTGAACCAATCCCAACTTGCAAATCACGTTTGGAGGGTAAAATGACCAAGAGGGCATTCGGAGCCAAGGAATAGAGCAAAAAGTGTTAGAAATTGTTCACACAGGGCGTATGTGGTCCAATGTCAATCAAACCAAGAGGAGGTTATGAGTATTTCGTCACCTTCATTGATGATTACTCAAGGTACGACTACATTTTCCTTATGAAGCATAAATCTGAGATCTTTGACAAATTCAAAGAATTCAAGGCTCAAGCAGAGAATCATAGGGAAAAACGTATCAAGTCTCTACGATCGATCGATGCGTGGAAGGCGAGTACCAAAGCGATGAGTTTTTGAACTACTTGTCGATGAAGGGATTGTATCCAACTAATCGCACCTTTAACCCCTCAACAAAACGGGGTTGCAGAGCGAAAAAAGTAACTCTTTTTAGAAATGGTTAGATCAATGATGAGTTATGCGGATCTACCCAAGTCGATTCGGGGTCATGCCTTGGAAAAAAAAACTTATATTCTCGAACTTGGTACCATACAAGTCGGTTCCCAAAACTCCCAAAGAATTATGGACCGGTATGAAGCCCGGTTTTGAGACACATGAGAATTTGGGGGTGTCCGCCCACGTGTTGGACAAGGAAGCGGGAAAAATTGGATCCTCGATCGTAATTAAGGTTGTTTTATAGGGTACCCCGGGGAACAAAAAAGGGTGTATGTTCTATGGTCCCGATGATCAAAAGGTGGTAATAAGCACCCACTTTAGATTTTGGAAGAAGACTATATGAACGAAAAGAAAGCCCGAAGTGAGATTACCTTAAATGAGCTTAGAGGGCTAACCTCAAAGTGCCTGTTTTTTGCATAAGATGACATACCAAACGACACACACTTACACAACCAGGAACCTCAACGTAGTGGGAGGGTTGTGAGATAACCCGAGAGATTCATGGGGATAGAGAGTCCTCCGGACTTAGTCCCCGGTCAAGATGAATCGGACCATGGACTTCTGATTTAGGCAATCCAAGACAAGGACGCGGTTTCTTGGCAAACAAAGAAATGGATGTCAAGGCGGCTTTCCTTAACGGAAGTCTTGAAGAGGAGATCTATATGCAACAACCCCAAGGCTTCATTGAAAAAAGGCCAAGAACACCTAGTTTGCAAGCTCAAGAAGTCCATTTATGGACTCAAACAAGCATCCAGAGCTTGGAACCAATATATTGATCAAGTAATAAAGTCTTATGGGTTTGATCAAAATGAATCGAAAGTTGTGTGTACAAGAAACGGTCCGAATCGCATTGGTATTCTTAGTACTATCGTGAGAGCGACATTCGCTCATCGGTGACGATGTAAAAGGTCTTGTCGGACGTAAAGAGCATGGCTTTCAAAAACAGGTTTGATATGAAGGACTTAGGGAAGCGCACATCCTTGGGATCAAGATCACTCGAGATCGCAAGAAAAGGATGATAGCTTATCGCAAGCTTCATATATAGACATTGTCTTGAAGCGATTCAAAGATGCTGAGACTCAAGAAAGGCTTCGTACCTTTCAAGCATGGAATCCATCTATCAAGGAAATGTGCCCTAAGACAAAAAAAAGAGATAGATGACATGAAAGACATTCCTTAAGTACGCAGACCGGCCGGAAGCCTTTATGTATGCAATGCTATGCGAGACCGGATATCCTTTTTATCATTGGCATGGTGGCGAGATATCAAAATAATCAGGAAAAGAGCATTGAGCGACAATTAAGAACATTCTCAAGTATAAAAAAAGAACTCGAGGATAGAATGTTAGTTTATCGGTCGAACTAATCCCAATCTACGATTTACGGACTAGATTTCCAATCGGACTTAGATTCCATAAAAATCTACCTCCCAAGCAGTGTGTTTTGCATGGGGAGAGCCATGACATGGAGAAGCGTTAAGCGAAATGCATCGCCGATTCTACCATGGAAAATTTAATATGTAGATGCTTTGCGAGGGCAAAAAAAGAATCGGTTTGATTTCAAGAACTTCCTAGTGGACTTGGATGTAGTTAAATTTGCCCAAAGACAATCACTATTTTTTGTGATAATTTTGGGGGCGATTTGCAAATTCAAGGAACCAAGAGTCCAAAAAATTTAGCAAACACATTGAAAGGAAGAGAAAAAAAGTTTTTTGGTACCATAACTTTCCTGTAATCTGTTTTTGGTCCCAAAATATTTAACTATCCAATTTTGGTCCCATAACTATTGCGTTTGTCCAATTTTGGTCCCATTTTCACCGGAAAAACAAAAACGACGTCGTTTTCGTTCAAAAATTGGGGATCTCCGATATTGTGTGTGTCCAAATTGTTGTTTGTCCAATTTTGATCTCATAACTATTGTGTTTGTCCAATTTTGGTCTCATATTTGTTTAATCTTAATATTAATTAAATTTTTATTTAAATTTATTGTTTGAATTACCTAGGTGTATAATAAAATGGAGTAAAAAATGAAAAAATAAAAAATAAACAGTCAGTGTCCACGTCACACGCGCGATCGGGATCCCCAATAAAAAATAAATTTTTTTATTTAAATTTATTGTTTGAATTACCTAGGTGTATAATAAAATGGAGTAAAAAAATGAAAAAAAAAATAAAAAATAAACAGTCAGCATCCACGTCACACGCGCAATCGGAGATCCCCAATAAAAAAAATTATTTAAATTTATTGTTTGAATTACCTAGGTGTATAATAAAATGGAGTAAAAAAATGAAAAAAAATAGAAAATAAACAGTCAGCGTCCACGTCACACACGCGATCGGAGATCCCCAATTTTTGAACGAAAACGACGTTGTTTTTGTTTTTTCGGCGAAAATGGGACCAAAATTGGACAAACAAAATAGTTATGGGACCAAAATTGGAAAAACGACAATTTGGACACACGAGCGATCGGAAATCCCCAATTTTTGAACAAAAACGACGTCATTTTTATTTTTCCGACGAAAATGGGACCAAAATTGGACAAATGCAATAGTTATGGGACCAAAATTGGATAGTTAAATATTTTGGGACCAAAAACGGATTACAGGTAAGTTATGGGACCAAAAAACTTTTTTTCTGTTGAAAGGAAATACCATCTTATACGAGAAATCGTTAAGAGATGAGATATAGAGGTGGCAAAGATCGCGTTAGAAGACAACCTAGCAGATCCATTCACAAAGGGTTTGCCTCAAAATACATTCGAGAGACATGTGGAAGGAATGAGTGTCAAGACCGTTGTCAATCTGCTTTGAGTATAAGTGGGAGATATTATTAGGTTCGTGTAGGTGACATTAGATGTCACGCATTAGGAACTACACGAGACATACTGTAGTATACTTAAAAGCAGACTTTGAGTATAAGTGGGAGATTGTTGGGGTTATACTGGAAAGTATGTTTTTACTTAGTATAACCAAACTGAATTTCTGTCTTATTTACTGAAATAAATTATTTATCACTGATGCTTTAAATATCATTGAATGTTACATATATTTACTGCATAATTGTTCAATAAACAATATATGTTACATTGTACTTAAATTAGTGATACCAGATCACAGAAGATTAAATTAACAATCTCTTGTAACTAAAAGTACGTTGTTCACGACCTAGATGGAAGTGAACAATCCATCGTGAAAGGTTGAAGTGTAAGGCTCAGATTGACTTATCTTGACCAAGAGATTACACTAGTGCATGACTGGTGCACTGAATAGGACCTACAAGAGGATAAATTATTCAGCACTGAATTAGGAAGAATTAGACCTCAGTGGTTCGTTATTTCTTAATCCTCGTCCCTTAAATAGGATCGTGTGTGGCTAGTAATTATTGCTTTGACTTATGACGGGTAGAGAATCAATGAGATTCAATACTTTATATCTTGGACAATATTACTGGTCACATGCGATTGCTAATATTTAATACGAAGAATAGTGTGCGAGTACGCTTGTTTGATTTGCCCCCTTGGGAGGTTCATAAGATTTATCATACCAAATCTTGCAAGTGGAATTAGTTTCCGGTATGGATAATAATGTTGAACCGTTCCTTGACCAAGGACAAAAATATATTAATTAAAGGAAAGTTGTTTCAGTGGCTTGAATTAATTAATGGGCTAGATAATTTTAAACACGGGAAATAATAATCGGAAGCCATATTAACAGTAATATGGGTTAAGATGGATAGTGCAATATTAATTATGTAGTGGGATTAATTAATATTTATGGGCTTGAATAATATTGTGGCTCAATATTAGATATTCAAAGTCCATTAGAAGGTCCAATCTTAATTCTCCTAAAGGCCCCTCAAGTAGCCCAAACATAATGTCCAATAACTGAAAAATGTGTTTAAAATAAAATAAATTATGGTTGTATATTTTTCCTAAAAATTTCGAAAATAATAAATAAAAGAGGGATAAAGATTTTCTTTGAATTTTGTTATGAAATGTAGATAAGTATTATTGGAATACAAGATTATCTCATTAAATTCAAGAAATCTCCCACTTGGTTATTTATTAAGCATATTTTCGAAAATCAAGAAAAATAAGGAGAGGAAAGATTTTCTTGACTTTCTTGAAAAGATATTATGGAAGATATGTATTATTGAAATACAAGAATATCTCATAAATTCAAGAAGATCCAAATCTTGGATTCCTACTCCTCTTATTTTTCGAAAATCCATAAGTATAAGGAGGTGAAATTTTTATGGAATATTTTAAATATGTAGAAAAGAATATATGAGATATATTCAAGATTTCTTGGAGATAAAGAAAAATATTTTCCCATCCTTATTCCAACACTAAAAATCGTCCAACCCCCTTATTATAAATAAGGGATGATTTTTTCATCCCAAGTGCAATTTCATGTGTTGGAAAAATTAGAAATCCACAAAGGTGGTGCAACATAATTTTATTTTTCCTTTTGTTAAATTGTTCGCGAGTTCCTACCACCGGATTGTTGAACAAGGATAAGGGAATACTTGAGAAGGTCTTTTGGTGTGTTCGTGTGAACGGGATCCATCTTCTCAACTGTTGTCACTCCGAAAGGTTAGTTCACGTAAACCCGTAGTAATTCCGCATGCGTACGATTTATGTGAATTGTTTATATGCATGATTTGTTGTTGAATTATTATTTGAATTAATATAGGATTAATTCATGCTAGTAATAATTGTTAGAATTAAATTTGTATTTAAATATTCATCCCGAATAGATTCGGGCAATTAATTCCCCAACAAGAGTACCACCAGGCATACATGCCTACTGGTGAGCACCATTTCTATGGTAAGTCACATAGGTCTTCCGTCCTTCGAATCCATTCAAACCTAGGATAGACTTCCCTAAGTTTAATGGAGATCATCTTAAGCAGTGGTTGCACAAATGTATGAAGTACTTTAAGTTTCATCCTATGAGTGATGCTGATAAGTTGTTATTAACTTCAATTAATATGGAGAATGAGGCAGACAATTGGTTTTTGGATTATGTGGATGGTGTAGGGGAACTGAGCTGGAACCAGTTTGCCACTCTGGTGATGGAGAGGTTTGTTAATCTAGAGGATGAGAACCTCATTAGCAAATTCAACCAGCTTAGACAGAAGGGTGCAGTGAAGGAATATGTGAGGGAATTTGGGGAGCTAAAGTCATTTATATTGGAGAGTAACCCTTACTTCACTGAGTATCACTTTGTTAAGAGTTTTATTGGAGGTTTGAAGAGTGAGATAGGGAACATGCTGCAGTTCATGAACCCTAAAAGCCTTCCAGAGGCTGTACAGATGGCCTTCAAGCAAGAGCATACATTGAAATGAACCCTAAAAGCCTTCCAGAGGCTGTACAGATGGCCTTCAAGCAAGAGCATACATTGAATGACTTAAGCAAGAACTCTAAGTATGCAGGGAGATCCAACTGGAACTCTGCACCAAAGACATTTACACAAGAGTTTCCCTATACTTTGGTGGACTCTAAGAGTAAGGATAAGGGTGTTTCTTCATCTGATAAGAGAGATATGGGCCATTATATTAGAATTCTACCTGCAAATAGACTTACTCCAGCTGAGATGGAAGTAAGAAGAAAACAAAACTTATGCTTCAACTGTGATGAAGTTTATCACATTGGACATAAGTGCAAAAAGATCTTTGTCATCTTAGTTGAAGATCATGTTGATGATGACAATGGACTGGTTTTTGAGGAGCCTAAGGAAGATGAACAGAATCTGAGGGTCTCTCTCAATGCTCTCAAGGGATTACACACCCCTGATACAGTTAAGTTGGCTGGTACTAAGGGCAAACAAACTCTCACCATACTATGGGACTCAGGGAGTATTCATAGTTTTCTGGATGTGAACACATCTAAGAAATTGGGATGTGTGATTGAGTAAACTTCCCCACTCAATGTGACCATAGCAGATGGTAGCAAAATGGAGTGCAACTCCAAGGTTCCAAGGTTTGAATGGCAAGTAGGGGAGCACAAATTATGTTCTTCAATCAGGGGGCTGTGATATGGTACTAGGGGTTGATCTGATGAGTCAATTGGGCCCTATTACTTTTGACTTTAAGCTACATAAGGTGGAATTCCAGAAAGAAGGGAAAACTATAAGTCTACAGGGCATCAGTGATGGGGGGATGCACTTCAGTATGATCACTGGAAAGCAATTGAAGAAGATGGTCAGAAACCATCAATGTGAGGGGCAAGCCTATCTATGTATTATCAAAGATGAATATGAGGTGAGCAAATGTAAAACTATTACCGAGTTGGAGCCTCTACTGGAAGAGTAGAGGTCTATTTTCCAAATTCCTATAACATTACCCCCACATAGAGGACTTGATCACTCTATTCCATTGAAGGAGGGTGCTACTGCGATCAAACAACAGCCTTATAGATATTCTTTTCTACAAAGACAAGAGATAGAAAAGTTGGTGTCTGAGATGTTGAAAGAAGGGGTTATTCAACCCAGTAATAGCCCATTCTCTTCCCATGTCCTACTAGTCAAGAAAAAATATGGTACTTGGAGGTTTTGTGTTGACTATAGGAAGTTAAATTCCATCACAATCAAAGATAGTTACCCTATACCTTTGATTGATGAGCTGTTGGATAAGTTGGGGGGGGAGAGAGGGGGCTAAGATCTTTTCTAAAATTGATTTGAGGGCTGGATACCATCAGATTAGAATGTCTCCATCTGATGTTCCTAGTAATGCCTTTTGGCCTTACTAATGCTCCAGCTACCTTCCAAGCTCTTATGAACAAGGTGTTCAGTGAGCATCTCAGAGACTTTGTGCTTGTTTTCTTCGATGACATTCTGATTTACAGTCAAGATATGACAACTCATAAATGTCATCTTAGAAGGGTGTGTGAATTGATGGCTAGCAATCAATTACTAGCTAAGGCCTCCAAGTGTGAGTTTGGATTCCCTAAGGTGGAATATCTAGGACATAACATCTCTATACATGGTGTCCAGGCTGATCCCAGGAAACTCAATGTGATGAGTAGGGATGCTCACGGTTCCGGAACCCCCGGTTCCGGTTCCGAACCGGTGGTTCCAAATTTTTTGAAGGTGGAACCTGAACCGAACCGCGGTTCAGGAGGTTTCGGTTCCGGTTCCGAACCGCCGATTCCTCTTTTCTTTTTCTTTTTAATTTATTTTTAATTTCTTAGTTTTTGGATCTAAAATTTGAAGAAATGTAAATGAAGATGACAAATTATTGTTATGGAAATTTAAATAGAAGATTACAATAGTTAAAACATACATATAATTTTATAATTAGACAATTATAAATACATGATAATTGCCTAATTGATACATCATCAAACATTACTACATTAGTACAATATTAAAATGCGACAATAGTAAATTAGTAAAACTAGTAGTAGGCTAGTAGTACACTGAAAACGATTATAGTCATTAGATTGTGTTAAAGGAGATCTAAACCATTGAAATTATTTATTAAAAAAATAAACCAGAAAACCGGCGGTTCGCGGTTCTAGAAATGATGGAACCGGAATCGAACCGTATATCTTACGGTTTCGGTTCGGTTCTGGAACCGGAACCGTGGAACCGGCGGTTCCGGTTTTTTTTAGCATGTCTATTGATGAGGGATTGGCCCACTCCACAATCAGTGAAGGCTTTGAGAGGGTTTTTGGGCTAAACTGGATACTACAGAAAGTTCATAAAATCCTATGGAATGATTGCAAAACCTCTTACTACTTTGACAAAAAAAATGGTCAGTTTAATTGGGGTGAAGAAGCTACACAAGCATTCAACAAGCTGAAGGATGTTATGGTTAACTCTCCTATTCTGAAGTTGCCAGACTTCACTAAACCTTTTGTAGTTGAAACAGATGCAAGCTATGGTGGTTTGGGAGTTGTACTGATTCAGGATAACCAGCCATTAACTTTCCTGAGTAAAGCTTTGGGAGTGAAGAACTTGGGCCTCTCAGTATATGAGAAAGAGTTTTTAGCCATCATTATGGCTGTGGACAAGTGGAGAAGTTATTTACTACATTCTACATTTGTGATCAGGACTGATCACCAGAGTTTGAAGTACTTATTGGAGCAGAAAATTTCCACTTCATTGCAACATAAGTACCTCACCAAACTTCTGGGATTTGATTATATCATTGAATACAGACAGGGCAAGAAAAATATTATGGCAGATGCCCTGTCTAGAAGAGGTGGAGAAGGCTCTAGCTTAGCAATTACTTCACTCAAACCTGCTTGGGTTGAAGAGTTGCAGGATAGCTATGAGAATGATCAGATGGTGTCTCAAGTTATCAATGAAAGATTAACTAATCCATATAATCTTTCATTGTGGGATTATTGTGTAGGCTTGGTTATGTTCAAAGGGAAGCTCTATGTGGGAGCTGCTCAAGGATTGAGGGCTAAAATCATTGAGTATATGCGCTCTTCTGCTCATGGTGGGCACTCAGGGGTGGAAGTCATCACTTATCACAGAATCAAGACGGTTTTCTGGTGGCCAACTCTTAAGGCTGATGTTTCTAAGTTTGTCTCTTAATGCAATGTTTGTCAGCTATGCAAACATGAACTACTTAAGTCTCCAGGCCTGCTACAGCCCTTACCTATACCTGCAAGGGCTTGGGAAGATATTTCAATGGACTTCATTGAACAGCTACCCAAATCTAAGGGACATGACACCATCTGGGTGATAGTTGATAGATTTACTAAGTATAGCCATTTTATACCACTCACACACCCTTACTCAACTTCTTAATTGGCTCAGTTGTTCTTAGATTCTATCTAAAGCTACATGGGCTTCCTGCTACTATAGTATCTGACAGGGACAAGATATTCACTAGCACTTTTTGGAAGCAACTCTTTCAGCTGTTGGGAGTTAAGCAGCTGTTGAGTACAACTTATCACCCACAAACTGATGGGCAAACTGAAAGGGTCAATCAATGCCTAGAGCACTATTTGCGAAGTATGTGTGGAAATGACCCTAAGGGGTGGGTTATGTGGCTTCCGCTAGCTGAATTTTGGTATAACACCAATTTTCATACCTCTATTCAGATGACACCCTTTGAGGCGTTGTATGGATACAAGTCTCATCTACTCAGTTTGGGACCCTATCTACAGAGCTCGGTGCAGGGGGTAAATGACTCGATTCAGCACAAACAATACATCATACAGAAAGTTAAGCAGTTACTATACCAAGCTAAAGAGCGCATGCTCACTACAACTAATAAGAATCGAACTGAGCGTGAATTTGAGGTGGGCGATTGGGTATTTCTCAAATTGCGGCCATACCGGCAATTGTCGATTCACCGCAGTCACGTTTGGAAACTCAGCCCTAAATATGCGGGCCCTTTCCAGGTGGTCGAAAGGTCGATAAAGTCGCCTATACACTGGCCTTACCTCCCTCAGCCAAGATACACCCCACATTTCATGTTTCTTTGCTTAAACGAATGGTGGGTCAATGTGAGAAGGTGAATGATGTCTTACCTGAGTTTGACGCGGATGGAAAAGTCATTCTTACTCCGACGAAGATTCTTGCGCGTCGGATGGTCAAACGCGGCAACGCCGCTGCAACAGAGGTGCTGCTGCAATGGTCTCACCTACCAGATGAGGAAGCCACGTGGGAGGATTTCGAAATGGTGCGTCGGAAATTTCCCCATTTGCTTGCTTGAGGACAAGCTTCGCCATGGAGGGGGCAATGTTACAGCTGTAACACCTGCGCGTTTCTTACTGCTAGTCACGTGTCGAGCACGAGCGCAACTAGCCGTTGGTATATAACTGAATTTGTTAGTTTGTTGGGCCGAGTTGGTTATTAAGTTTTGGTTAGATGTGTCGCGGCCCATTTAGCTTACTGGGCTGCCTTTGTAATAGGAGATTGGGCCGATATTATAAATACCGGATCCCAGGTCTTGTACAAACACTTTTAATGAAATAAAATACCTCTTTTTCTGGCACAATCTTCTTCTTCTCTGTCAATAACCGTTTCGCGGTTTCTTCGAGTTTTCAACATTCAACGTGGATGTTTCAAATTATTGCTCCTTAAAAGGACCACATAGCAAGAATGAAAAATTAAAGACGTTTCATTTCAAGTACCATTTTTTGGCGTTGTTTTTCTCTCTCTGGATACTGAATTATTCATTTAAGTGCATTAACAGATTAACTATTAATTTCTGACGAAAACACGTACAAGATCAATCAATTATATATATAGCATATCCTTATCGTGTTTAGGTTTGTGGGCGATTCAGTAAAATTCATTGCGAATGTATTAGTTGAGATTTTCCTGGCGCGGTGTCCACGCCTATCAATCACTTAACTTTCACTTTTAAAAATCCGTACCACTTGTCACTACATGTTGCTTTAAAAATATAGAGCCTTGTGAGGTTGTGATTTAAAAATCAAGGTAGCTAGTACTAGCGTTTGAATAAGAATGTGAGCAACATTTTCTCAATTTTAATAGTATAAATTTTTGTACAATTATATTTGATTCATGAGTAAGCACTAATAATACATTTTTTATAGAACAAGTTTTGCTTGTGAATTAAACTAGTATTTCACCCGATTTGATGCTCGACAAGTCTCATTTATTATATTATGTATAAATTATAAATTTGTAGAACTCCAATTTAATTTTAAAATAAATAAGTGTTAAATTTATGAACCATCCCACACCTAGAATTTGGAGGAAATACTGAAAATCTTAAGATCTCGGCCGAGTCATACTCAAAAATAAATTAGAAAAATATTGAATTTATCAAAATTTTTCGATTATCAAATTTTTCGATGCGGTATGGTATATGAATATAGAAATTTATGAATATAGAAATTGCGGTATATGAATATAGAAATTTAAATATATCTGATGATATCTCAAATATTTTTTGATATCTGAAAAATTATTGAATTTCATATATATTTTTTTAAAAATAAATAATAATTATATTATATATATATACACTCTTCTTAACACATAATTTCACAAAAATGAAACCCTAAACATTTTGGGGTGCCGTTTCTTCTCCCCTTGGCCTTCTCCCTTTCTCCCTTTCTCACCCGCCTCCCTTATGAAAGGAAAACACACCTTTGGTTTTCAGAACCTGCCAGTCGCCCCACAACTCCGCTCTACATCCCCACTCCCACTCGACTCACATACCTTTTCTCTCCCCCATTTGTCACCCCCCCCTCTACTTATTTTATGCTAATATTTGTGGCTCCTTATCGCCGTCGTCGCCCTCCTCCCTCCTGGACCTTGTCGTCTCGCCTCCCTCCTCTCCCTTCTGTCGCCCGAAGTCCTCCCCTCACGCCACATACCGCTCTCTTCCTCCATTTCGGTTTCTTCAATCGGTCGCGCCTCCACGACGCCGTCGTCTCGCTCAAGCCATCCACCACGTGACCACGCCCTGTCGCCAAGCAGTGCCACCCGTCTCCCCGCCGCCTTTAACATTATTTCTTTCAATTTTGGATAATTTACAGTTGTTTTGCAATTTATGTCTTTATGTTGTGTTTGTGATTAGTTATTAGGTTTTGGTGTTTCTGGGAAATTGCTTGGTGTTTCTGGTAATGTGTCTTTATGCCTTTATGTTGTGTTTATGTCTTGAGTTTCTGGGAAATTGCTTAAAAATCAAAAGAATTGAATCTTAAACTCCAAATATGTCAAGACTCAAGATAGAGAAAAAAATTAAATTTTTGAGGGAAAACAAGGTTCGAGAATTTCGGTATACCGATACCGAAGTTTTCGGTATGAGAATGGTATGATATTTTTCGATATCGAAAATTTCGGTACGGTAACGGTATGGCGATAAAATTTTCGGTATGCCGTACCTTCCACCCCTACCCACACCATCTCACACAAATTTTAACCTTTAAAAATATGAGTCACTCTTGCGTGAGATCGTCTCACAGTAATGCGGAATATAATTTGATAAACAAAATTTCATAACAAACACTCAATTTTTTCACACTCGGCAATAATTTGATGGAACATATAAAGATGCTCCTAAACTTGATATTTTTGAATATGAATGCATCTCAAATTTCATGACCAATCATCATCCAATGGCAAAGTTCCCAAATTCCCATGAGCAACATCTCATTATCACATCAGAACCAAAAAAAAATCAGCATTCAATTTGAAGGAACACAAAATCAATAAGCATGATCCTTCCTCTTAGGATATCAACATCATAATACATTTTTCTAGAATGAAGCACTAACCATATATCAAATTGGAAAATGAAAACGGACAGAGAAGAAGAAAGTTACATTAAGTGGATTTTCAGGAGAAAACGTGCAAAATAGAAAAAAGAAATCGAAGAACAAATCTAGAAATGTGCAATGAACTTAAAAATTAAGTAAAGGGGGTAGAAGATTGCCAAAAAAAACACTCTTATGGAAAATTAACTTAAGGCGCTGCTGAAGCAACATAAATCGTGGACAGGATAACGAAGTCTTTCCCAGTGCACTAAAAAATATCAGAACGAAGGACATATATCAGAAAATAATCATATGCGTGAGAAAACAGAAGAGGTGAAAAAAATTGAGAAGAAAAAGTAAGACAGACGATACATACATGGCAACAGAATTTTGTAGGCAGAGGTAATGTTGAAGTGAAAGTAAAATCTCCAAATGGAAAATAGAGTTCCACAGTCTTGGAGACAAATCTAAAAAATTTAGCAAGATGCAATATATGAACCAATGGGTGAGAAAAACGTAGGTAATATGGCAAAATCCAGAATCAACTTCGGAAAATGAATTTGAAGATTAAATATGAGTAGCCAGTTTGAAGAATTAAATACAGTTGAAATAATTTTTTCACCGGATTAAAAAATTAAATCCAATGTGCACTAAAATTGCAAGATTCAAGAAAACTTGTTCAACAATCAATCTGTTGCCGAAAATCGAATTATTTTCTGATCAAAAAAAAGAAACTAAAAATCCCAAATTGATAAAAATATATCAAGAAAAATAAATCGTGCTCCGACATGACAACGAAAATTCAGAATATAAAAAATAATTGACCCACCTTTAAAATGTTTCGACAGCGGATAATCTATATTGATGGCGAAGAAAAAAAATCAAAAAAAGAGTAAAATAGAGAAGACGGGAGAAAATTAGTGAAGATTTGAGAGTGGCAGGTAGAAGGAATAAAACTGTGAAATATATGGGGATCGTGGGATTGTGGTAAAGAGGAGAGAGAGAGAGAGGGGGGAGAGAAGAAAATTAGCGGGAAAGTTTTTTGCTCAACTTTATTATTTTTATATATGTATAGATGAGATTTGGACCAACATCCATGCAATCAATAATGTGGCCCATATAATAACTTTCCCGATGGCCCAACCCAAAAGGGTTTGAAGTTAGAATTATAGATTTGAAAATGCATGTAATATTCAGGTAAGTTTGTGCATCATTTTGGTGATGTCAAATGACCACAACAACTCAATTTCATTGGGGGAAACATCAAGTAATTTCGGGGCACTGAATTTCGAGCATCCGACCATAGTTGATTCAATCAAGTTTCGTCAATTTAAATACAATTTGATCTCCCTGCATCAAAAAAAAGCAGCAATAGCCTTTGAAATTTTATCTGATCAGTTAATGACCTTTATGATGAACTTGAGTTAATTTATGTGATGATGAGGATAGTTTTTTTTTTTATGAGTCAATATTCGGCATAATGACTGATAAATTCGAGGATAAAATATGGATAGTTTATTATTACTACTCGATTTGTAGATGTGCATATATTGTATACTTATATGTAATGAATTATGCACAAATAATTGAATGTCATGTCCAAACGAGTAAATGGAAACTAGGAGTATAAAAAATGGAATTAAAGATTTAAAACACGTTGTAACTTGTAACTTGCACGTCTAGAGGTATGTGGAGTGATATTGTTAATACACTTCCACAGTCTTTTGATTAAGTTTATCTCAGAGTGTAAATTTTTGCATGATTTTACCTAAGGTTTAGTTGTATTGAAATGATCTGGAAAATAATTTGAAATTTATAATAGTGAGGTCTTTACTCTTTAGAAATATACCAACTAGTTTTGAAGAATTTTGATCAAGTTTAAATTTACTACTACAAGTTAAATAAATTTGAAATCAATAGCTATTAAAATTAGATTAACAACTATTTTTGTGGGTAAAAAAAATACAAACAAACATAGCAACACAACAGTGCAGTATAAAAAAAATGCCGTAAAATTATAAATCAAATTATTATTTTTATAATTGGTGTTCCATTTTAATTATATACTATAAAAAATAATATATAAAATAATAAAAAAATATTCAACAAACTATCATATTTTAAATTTATGTATTAAAAATTCAATAAAGTGAAATACCCCTAAAATAGGAAAAAATGAAATAGAGCAGTCCAACTAGAAAAACTTATAGCCGCAATTCTTATCCAAAACAAAACTATGCGCGGGATAAGAGGAGCCCCACAATATAGAATGTTCGAATCAGGCCAGTAAGCAACGGACACGTGGTAAATCCGAGAATAAAGCAACACAAAAAATAAAAGAAAATAAATTATACAAAAGCCCAATCCCTTCGGCAGTTGGCACCAAATCCCCAAAACCCCAAGTATGGGCCCTCGCCGTGATCCTCGAACCGTCAACGACCCTAAGGTCCGGCCAGTCGGATTTTTCCCTCCGGCGGTCCCTGCGGGCGGCTCCCAGGCGGTACCACCCGACCCGATACCATCCTCGCCTCCAGTTCCCAGTGCTTCCCCTGTCATCATCCCTCCGCCGCGCCCGCTCCCCACCGGGCTATCGCACCATTTACCCCACGCGCCACCCTTCGCTCGTTCTTATGATCCAGTTGGCAGTTACATTCGCTCGGAGCACCGATCCCCGGAACGTCTTACTAGTTCTGGAAAATTGTCTAGTTCGTTGCCAGTTGGAGTGTTCGATAAGATGGAACTTTCTACAGGTACGCTTCGTTTTCTCCTTTTCTGTTAATCGTTGAGTTTGTTTTGATTTTTATGGAATTATCGAACAGATGAAGGAGCACATGTGGAAATGCCGAAGGATCAGAGAAAGACGAGTGGAACGACATCAAAGGAGAAGACTACGGAAGCAGAAAGAAGAGAAATGCAAGAGGCGCAGAGAGCTGAAAAGGCTTCTGTTCAAGGTGAACATTTTCTGCTTCGTTGTTCAGTTCTGGAGATATTCATTTGATTTTTATTGTTTATCTGATTAATGCTTTTCAATTTCGTGTTAGTTAATGTTACATTTATTGACTTATTGTTATTAATTTGCTGATTAAGGCTGATGTTATCGTGCATTAATGTTAATTGAATAAGCTTCTATTTTAGTTGTGAAAAGCTTACAAGACGGTGCAACGTTGAGTTTTATTGATTATCATTGTTTATACAACAAAAACTCTGTATAATTCTTTTCCCTGGGCTATCTATTTGGCATCTGCTGAAGACGGTGTCTCAGTGTTTAGGAATCTTAGTCTTACGTCCAGTTTAATGTTCAATTGAGTGTGTGTAGATTAATCTTTAAAGATATTGCTGGCTGATGATTGTCAGGTGTTATTACACATCAAGACTGCTTTTGGAAATAGAATATCAAGACTTGAATCATCAGTCATTCCTTAGTCTTCATATAGCAGCGTGCATTTTGGTAGGTCATGAGTATGTCGTAGGTGGATAAGTTTTACATTCTTGTAACTATTATGAGAAACAGTTTTTCTTTCTTCCACCAGTAAATGATTTAGATATGGGTCATGGATGTGCATCTGGACCTCTGGTTCTGTTCCTCACTTCCTCTGCAGCCTTTTCGTAGTCCATCAAATTTAATCTTTCTTGCTAATGAGTCAGTAATTTAAGATGTCCTACAATTAGTTGCTTCCTTAAAAAATTACTAAACCTTTGCTATATTTTTCGTGAACTCCAGTTTAATCCATTAAGATTTCCTCTTCAGTATCAATAAATTTATACGCTAGCTAGCCTAGCTTATAGAATTTGTGGCCATTGGTTTTCACTCACTCGTAGAATGCATCTCTAGAATGTGCTTGTAACGTGATTGGAGAAATTATGCACTTTGTACCTGCATATTAGTTGCTCATGGGTTATGTTCTTGGAGGAGAGCTGATGTTTGAACCAGATATCGTTCTTCTAAATTATGAAAATGAAAAATTACTTACGTTGGAAATTGTGTCATTCTAGGTGAAGGAAGTGAGGCATCTTCTATTGTGGCTGCTTTTGGTGACAATCCAGCTAATGCCAATATAGGGAAGTCTGTGATGTATGCTTTCCCAATGAAAGATGGTCGCCAGCCAGATAAAGATGGGAAAAAAGATGTTCCTCATCCTCGAATGCAGTTTGATGATGCAACTAGAGTTGAGAAAGCAAAGAAGCGGTCTGTAGTAAAACAAACTCAAGCCAGGAGCATAGTTGAACTCTTTAGGCATCTACCTCAGTATGAGCATGGAACACAGCTCCCTGGTCTGGAATCAAAGTTCTTTCAGCTTGATCCAATTCATCCTGCTATTTACAATGTAACCTCTAAGGCTCTAAAAGGGAAAATCCTTGGAACAAAACACACGAATAATCTTCTTTTACTAATTTAATTAGGGAATTTGGAATTTAAACCTTGTTCCCAAGCTTGAATTTGATTTTCATTATTGATTACACATGTCAGGTTGGGCTAAGATATTTAGCTGGGGATATATCCGGTGGCAATGCCCGGTGTATAGCTATGCTTCAAGCGTTCCGAGAGTCAATCAATGATTATTCTTCACCACCAGGAAAGTCTCTGATAAGGACTTAACTATGAAAATTAATGGCTATATCTCTTTCCTGATTGCATGTAGACCCTTTCAATAAGCATGGGGAATGCAATTAGATTTCTAAAGAAAAGAATTGCTAAATTACCTTTGGACCTGTCTGAGCCAGAGGCAAAGGTCAATCTTATTTCTGCTATCGACCAATTCATAATTGAGAAAATAATTGTAGCAGATAAGGTAATTGTGGCGCATGCCGTAACCAAAATTAGGGATGGTGATGTTCTTCTCACTTATGCGTCATCATCTACTGTTGAAATGTTATTATTGCATGCGCACGAGCTTGGTAAACAGTTCCGCGTGGTTATAGTGGATTCTCGTCCAAAGCTAGAAGGTCAAAAGTTGCTCCGTAGGCTTGTGGGGAAGGCTATTAATTGTACATATGCTCATATAAATGCACTTTGCTATATCATGCATGAAGTCACTAGAGTGTTTTTGGGGGCATCTTCGGTATTGTCTAATGGAACGGTGTACTCAAGAGCTGGCACTGCATGTGTTGCCATGGTAGCCCATCAGTTCCGGGTACCTGTCTTGATATGTTGTGAGGCATACAAATTCCACAAAAGGGTTCAACTTGATTCAATCTGCTCGAATGAACTTGGTACAGGATCCATTTATTTTCGTAACAATTTGCCATCACCTAGCATATCCTGCTTCTAACTGGAAAGTTTGTTTCACCTAACAATATAGGTGATCCTAATGCTATTTCTAAAGATCCTGGTAGACGGATCAATTCCTTGGATGGTTGGGCCAGTAGCAAGAATCTACAACTCCTGAACCTGATGTAAGTATTTATTGGATCTTATGATTAGTATAGCACTTGGGTGCACCAGTTGCACAATGCAATTGGTGCACAACTAATATTGTTCAATAAAAACAATTAATATTGTTCAGTGAAAACAACTAATACGGTTTAGTAAAATAACTAACCATGGTTTAAAAATGCACTTGAGTTGCATGGTGCAACACAACTGGTGTATATAAGTATTTCCTTAGAATAATGCTTGTTGATTGGTATTATGCTGGCTCGCCGCTCACCTTATGCTTTTTTATTGTTCCAGTTACGATGCAACACCTTCGGATTACGTATCAGTGATTGTTACCGACTATGGAATGGTAAGTTGGAGTAGGTTAAAAGTTAAAACACATCTGTACTGCCATGTGTTGCTATTAGGTTAAACTATAACTATGGTGAGAATCTAGAAAATTGCATAACTGAAGTATACGATGCATGCTTGGGCTGTAAGAGGAACATAGTGATTGACCCAGTAATTGCTGTACTGTCAAATGTAAAGAATGTTGAACAATGATGGTGATGTCGGTGAGTGTTGTTTTTTTGTTAACACTTATAACTCTAGATTCTAAAGCATCAAAATTCTACCACCTTTCTGATTTTGCTATGCGTTATTAAGTAGCAATAATGTAATGTTGCTATGTTTTATATCAAGTAAAATAAGTCTATCTTCTCCTTTATCTGTTATCCTGGTTGCTTTGCTTCAGTGATTCGTTAATCATTATTGCTTTCTGATTATAGTGTTGCTCGTAGATCATTCATATAGTATTATGTTTCATGTGACTTGTGTAGGTCCCACCGACAAGTGTTCCTGTTATTGTTCGAGAATATGGATGCGATCGTTTGTGGATATAAAGCTGAGCCACGGAAATCATTCGAGTTTCATTTTTTGACCTGATCCCGAGCTTTACTCTTGGATATAAAGCTGAGCCACGCAATTTTTCGAGTATTGTTTTTTTGACCTGATCCCGAACCCTTACTCTGTGAAGAGTGTGAATATTGCGCCTCTCCGGGCAAAATTTTGGAATGTATGATGTGATGAGCTCTTTCGTTTGGATATTGGAATTCTTTTGGTTTTGTTTCCAGAAATGTCAATAAGAATAAGTGATTCTGTGTAAATTGTTGGTTGTTTTTGGTGCTCCATCTTTCATTTGCCGATGAAAATTCAGAGATGAAGATTGCATGCATTAAGAAGAAAATAAACAGAAAACAGTCAGTGCACTTCAGAAATCGGATTAATTTGATCTACAATTTCAAATAGTTGTTGAATTCAGACCCGGCAAATCAATACTAACACATGCAGTACCCCGGCTATTTGCCTCTATTTTAGCCTCTATAAATAAAAAGTATCGGCGTTCAATCTCTCTCTCTCTCTCTACAGAAATACTCAAAATCATTCTGCAATTCCTCTGGGAATATCACCTTTTCCAGACGTAGGAGAGACGACTCCAAGAATCACAAAACCAGCCAAAACAACAAGTAAGATCCCCAAAGAATTCACCAACAATGCCTCTGCTGAGTACCGTGATATTATCTTTTGTGATTGAAGAAATGTCGCCTTCTCTAGAAGACCAGTGGTGCAGGTAGCTACAGCCAGAGCGTAAATGTATACTCCAAAAAATACATGCCACCGCATCAGGCTTGCTCGATTATTTCTTGATCCACCAGGATACCAAAACGTTACGAATCCAGCACCCCACTACACAAGGAATTACTATAACTCTTAGATAGATACCATCAGAAAATAACCAAATCTCAATGCAAATGAGAATATCAATAAGTTCTATATTTAAAAAAAATGGATTTTAAAATTTGGTAATTATTCAAATTTCAAACCCTGGACCTTCTTTGTAATAGAGGTGCTACTAAACTAGTTAAAACGACTACCTGAATTCCGAACAAGAGAAGGCAGGCTAGCCCGAGCCAAGAGTGGAGACTATAGAAGTTATCAATGCCTTTGTCAACATGAAACTTCCATGCAGCCCATAGCCCAATGATGCTCAAACTGAAAGCCAGAAATTGCAGGACGAGATGCACAAATTTTTTTAAGCTTTTTGTTCCTGATACGGTCTTGTAAGCGAGCATGGCTGCAAAAAATATATTGTGATCAATTAATATGTACTTCCATGATTTCCAGGTAAGAAGGGCAAGACAAGATAGCATAATAGGTAAGACAGTTAGCGACAAAGACAACATACGAGAAGTGCAGTTTTACATCCAAACAGAGTGAAAATGCAAAAACGGAAAAGTTCATGCTCCAGCTGAATGCTAATTTTCAAAGGTAAACATGCCTGAATAAGATTTGAATTCCAAAATATCTACTTGCGAGTTCTGCTATTATATAGTTTGCCTTTTCACTGACCTCTCTGTTTATAGCCTTTTCAGAAACCGATGCAATAGAGAACCAACGATAGTTCTTTTTACATACTTGATAAAATTGAGGCTAGGAAGTGACTTACGAAACACAGACTTCTAGTATAACCACCAGTAGAGGATACAAGAGAAACAACTTCTGTTTTGAGGTTAAGCACATATAAATATGCATGAGTTCTCAACATGATCTTATACCTCCAGTTTACGATGATTAACAATGCAGTAAAACGAGAAACATTACAGGTGCATGAGCTTTCAATGTGATACATATACATCCATTTTACATCACCAGGCAACTATTGTTCAAGCTATCAATATTGTTCTTAGATACCATATACATCCTATTTTTATGCAAGTTATCTATATATTATTCTTAGTGACCATATGCATCCCATTATTTATGAAAGCTATCTCGATCCTTGGCCCAGCAATGCAATTAGTGCACCATTTCAAAACTTACAAAAAGCTTTAACTCATATCTCTTAGATGTTGATCAGATGAACTAATCAATGGCCTTTTACCTAAAGCCCAGAGTATATAATGAATTATATGAATATAATTAATGCATCACTATAATGGCCAGCAACAGGTTATTCTTAGTAATACTTTTACCACAAAAGAAGATGTAGTATGATTTTTTTTTAACATTAGAGCTCAATTTAGTCATACACTGGGTTCATACCTTCGCCATTAAGAAGCACATGGCCAATCACCATCAATACAGGATGAACCTGAAATCAGAAACGAAAGCCAAACCCCAATTAAATATTACATACAAAATTTGCCCTCAATTCGAAAACTCAAATGAAACATTCAAATAAGAGACGATGAATTTGCCCACATTAAAAATGAGATCCTTGTTATCGGAAATGAGAGCCAAGCCACCTCTGTAATGCACAGTCCATATTAAAACGAGTGAGGCTACTGCAATTCCGATTATTCTCACCACCGTGAAGATCGGAAACCGTACTACCGGCACCACCATCTGTGATTTGCGTGGAAATTAGAGGTTGATTCACCAATTATTAGGAAAATAATCGAGTGTGCCTGAGGCTGAGGGTGGGGGTTCGGCGGAGTTGACTTTGACTCAAGGAGGAAGCAGGGTGGATGAAGGGATTGTTTGGAGCATTGGAATTTAAATTAGAGAAAAATGAAAAATCATGAGAATTGATATTTGTATTAATTTAAGATGATCACGCATGTATACAATTTTTAGTGTTAATTTAAAGACGAGTCATTTTCTAAGAAGTATTGGTTATATTGTTTGATGAGGTGGTTTAATTCATATGAATTATGAGATAAATTTAAATTGATTTTTATTTTTTTCAGTTTGCAGTTCTAATTAATCCTTCAATTACAATAAATGAGTGAATTTATTAGGGTTTAGATAATAAATTACATAATTTACATTTACTATTGGCCAAAAACTTTTAAAAAAAAACCCCTCACCAAATTGTTGGGTTTCTACTTTCGATGCCGCTGACAGCCACGGGAGATTTAGGGTCGTAGCACGGGCTCAGACTCCTATTCCTGCGACGGTGCAGGTAGCGATATCAAATCCCTTCTCTCTCTCACTCTCGTCTCAACATTCACGTGTATTTGGAATTCTCACACAAAGATACTTCTTGAAAATCCACTTAGAAAAAAGAACGTTTCATCCAACAATTTATCAACTAAGAAAAGTAACAATCACAGAGATGATTATGTCATAACTGTGACGAAAATCACAAATGCAACAGAAGAAAGGTCAACACACATTTGATCTCTGATGCACGATCGCCCACTCCTCCTCTCAATCAAGTTTTGAAAAATCCTGCATGCTTCTTTGGGGCATTTGGAAAGAAAGATGTGAGGTTAAACACCGAAACAATTATGCCCTTGGAACAATCAAAATCAAGGTGGACTGGACCTTAGAACTCTTGGACAACTTCCAATCGGCCCGCTCACTCATTCCTCATATTTCTAAGCCTAAATGCGATGATCTTCGCCTTGCTACTCGGGAGGCAGATATTCCTTACTCGTCCCTATACGTCAACGCGGTCTTCAATGAAGAAAAAATGGATTTTGGTACTGGATTTGCCATCCGGCATGACTTTACTAGCAGCAGGTGGACATTGTATTAATCCACCAGGTTCTGGGCTGCACTTCTGCCGAGAAAATTACTTTGATGAAGTTCGAGTCTTCTCGGACTCGAAGGAATCGGTGCAAGCTATTAGATGCTCGGTGCTTTTAAAGGCGTAGAGGAAGATTCCTCCTTGATTAAAGATACCCCAATGAAAGGTATCTGGTATATCCCAGGAATGAAAACTCTATAGCTCACAAGATGACAAAGTTTGCTGCAAGATCCCCCCACCCTCACGCTTGGGTAAGGGGTGATATTCCTCTTTGGATCACGAATACAGTGCTCGAGATATTCAAGCCTAATTGTTAGATTGAGTTTATTTGTTGTAAAAAAAAACCACTTTCAAATTTTAGCTCATAATTTTTGAGAGTTTATATAATTTAATTATAAAAAAACACTCAAAATTACTTATTCACACAATTTAGGTGATTATAATCACTTATAATTTCTTTCAAACACCCCCATAATTTATTGGTGTTAGGAATTAAACAAGCAATTATGGAGAAAATAATGGAACTACGGAATTTAGAGACAAACAATTTGGTTACCCAGTTCTTCAGGAATGACTACATCTGGGGGCACTACCAAGCCAGGAGAGGTCTACTATATCGTATAAGATAGTGCAAGTAGTGCAAGATACAATGGGGAGTTAGGGGTTATTTTACAAAAACCCGAATCGAACCGGGCCAAAACCCTATATTTGGCCCATCCCGACAAAACCCTATTTCCTCGTCCAAGCCTCCGGAACCGCTCGACTAGGGCCTTTGGTCGAGCGGTTCTGCTCGAGCTCACCTTTTGGTCGAGCGCCTATGCTGCGCTGCATGGGGGGGGGCTCGACCGAGCATAAGTGCTCGACCACGAGCATAGGTCGAGCGCCTCCCGCGCCCTGCATTCCGGTTTCGTTCAGGCTCCAACAATCCCAACAATCTCTCACCAAGATCGAACACGAGCCCGACCTTTGGAGCGGAAGTGTACGACCTCAATGGTTGGGATGTCTTGTCCTCCCTGGACTCATTCCGCAAGTTTTGTCCTCCCTGGACTCATTCCGCAAGTCTTTTCCTCCCTGGACTCATTCCGCAACTCAGACTCCAAAACCCACAATTGGACCACAATTCAAACCCACACATAAGTCCATACAAATTATTCTACATCATCCAATGTTAATTAGTATAATTGTCTGCTTAAAAAAAAAACACGACTAAACCTAAAAGTTGCCATACTTGTTTCTACTGCCATGTCCCTTCACATCACTTTTCATTTCATTGATTATTAATGAAATCATGAAAACTATATACTGATAATAAACGTCTAATAGTCAACATTCTTATTCAAAATTGGGCACTAATATTTTCATAATATTTGCATAAACAAAATGTTTGTTTAAGTTGGTATCTCCTTTTCAATTAAAAGTAAAAGTTGGTGCCTCCCATTATAATTAAATGCAGATGTTTTGTTCTTTAAACTTCTTTGTTTCCATCCTGTCAAAAAAAAAACTTCTTTGTTTCCTTCTTCTTTTATATAGTGAGGAGTCATTCGGGATACTATCCAGAAGCATTATTTATTTAATTATTTACTCTTGAAAAATGAATAGATTTATATTTTAAAATTTATAATCAAGATCAATTATATATTCATTCTTAGTATCAAGTGGCACAATGATCACTAGTTAAAAAAATGAAACTTCTGCGAAATTTTGGCTTGTCAGGGAACAAATCATTCTCGTTTGATTATCAATTGTATTTCTTGAGTTTCTCTTTTACTTTTCTCTCCCTTTTCTTTTTATGCTTGGAAGAAATAATAATTGTCCTTTTCTTTTCTATATTGTAAGATCTTTGTAGTTAAGAGTTTATCATTTTATTTAAAAGCAAGTCAGAATTTTAAAAAAAATTAAAATAAAAGAATCAATAATTTAGCTGGGAAAAAAGAAACTCACAAAAATTGGCCCATAAGATAAGCTAAATAACAATAGAAAACAAAAAAATAATTTAAAGAAAATTACTTTTGAATTAATTATTATATTATAGTACCCCAAAAATAAATGCATCAAGTCAAGTTAAGAAGCCATGTGCATGTTGCTTCATTCCCAATACTTCAAACACAGCCCACAAACACCGTGGCATTACAGTGCAGCATATTCTTTTAAACAAAAATCCATTATATAACATAAAACCCCTCAGCCTTTCCACTTTTTACACACCGACCCCAGAAATAAATCTCCAGCTCCAGGGCACTTTCGTCACAACACAATTATTTATCCAGCCAAACCCCCCCACGTTCTTCCCAGAAAGGCGGCCCTTAATATTCCATAATTACCCCAACTCAACGGATATAAAAATACACCACCAGTGGGCCGTAACGTAAATTCATCTCTCAGAATTGCTGTCGCCGCATAAAATAAAAAAGAATTAAGGGCGTCAGTGATCCGCGCACACCACGAAAAGTGCGGCATAGGAAAAAGCTTTAGAGAGAGAAATAAAAAAGGTGGATAGAGAGAGAAAGAAAGAGTTGGTTTCGAGACGTTACCGGATTTAACTACATCCTATTTACCGGAATTTGGGAACTATGTTGGCCTCCGCCTCAGGGTTCCCTCGGATTTAGGGTTTAATTTCGTATCTAGCTACTCAGAGTTACTACTCCATCAACTGGAATCTCTTGTTTTTTTTGGTTTTGATCGAATTAGGTTTGCGATCTGCGAAACCGATATAATATGTTCACGCCGAAGAAGCTTTGGTCGCTGACGCCACGGAGCGAAAAGAACGGGTCTGTATCTGGGCCGGGCTCGGGCTTCAACAATAACCCTGCAAGTCCGAGGAATGGTGAGGCATTAGCAAAAGGCAAAGCCGTCGCTTTTTTTCAGGGCGACGGGATTATGGACCACGATTCGTCCACCGAGAGGGCCTCGAAGCTGGAGAGTGAGGTATGCACGTAATTTTGGTAATTGATTAAATTTTTCTTCTGAATAGTCTTTTGAGATGGGTTTTTGTTATATCTTGTTTAGCGATGGTAATTGGCTTCTGGAGTTGGTATGTAGTAATAGGATAAGATCAGTTGTAGAATTGAGCAAATTCCAGTATGCTTTCCCTGAAATTCCATAAATTTTATAACAGTTACTGCTTAACTACTTTAAATTCTTCTCTTTTGCTTCTGAAAACTCTTTTGAGATGGGGTTTTGTTATTTCTTGTTTACCAATTCTAATTGGCTTCTGGAGTTGGTATGTAGTAATAGTATAAGATCAGTTTTAGAATTGAGCAAATTCCAGTATGCTTTCCCCATGTTCCATAAATTTATGAAAGTTATTTCTTCATTCTTCAGTGTTACTGGTCATGGAGAAACATTCATTAGTGAAACTATTATTGAAACATTCATTCAGTATGCTTTTCCTTATTATACTTTCTAAGTTTTTAGGAGAGTAGTTCTTGGTAGATCCGGGTGTAATCTAGCCTCTTTATTGTTGCCTTATGTGGGGGAAGTGGGAACTACCTTCAAGATGAATTGGCTTCACTTATTTCGAGGAGTGGTCATGTAGTTTGTATTTTTTTCTTTTTCCCAAAAGGCCACAACTTTGTTATTTATTTACTTGTTTATTATATATGTAGTATTATCTATTTACTTACTTGCTTATAAAATATGTGTATGTGTATATTTTCCTCCTTTCTGCTGTTGTATTTTGAGACTTTGCATTCCAAATGCAGTCACTTAATTCAGGAAATTTTCAGGATTTGTGAAACTTATGTACTATTCAATTATACACTTACCGTTTAATATTCCCCCCACCCCCAATCTGCTGTTAAATTTTGAGGAAGGCATTCCAAATCCAGTTACTCAATTCTGACATTTTCATGAATAGTACAAGTTATATAATTGCCTCGAATCTCATTTGATGTGATGTTTCCTGCACCTCAGAGAAACGTAAATTTTGTGTTCACAATTCATTAATCTTTTTATAATATTTATTGTATTTAAGATTGAAGTGATGCCTAGAACTCTAGAATTGTTTACTGTCGATTAAAGTTATTTTTCGAAAATTTATTGTATGTGTAAGCATTTGCTATTTTGATTTCCCGCAGCTCTTTGATTATCAGTACAACATGGGCCTTCTTTTGATTGAAAAGAAAGACTGGACTTTCAAGTATGAAGAGCTCAGGGAAGCTTTAGCAGTTGCAACCGATACCTTAAAAAGAGAACAAACAGCTCATTCTAGTGCTATGCATGAAGTGGAGAAGCGGGAGGATAACTTAAAAAAAGCACTGGGAGTTGAAAGGCAGTGCGTGCTTGATGTAATATTTGAACTTCCATAATCATTTGATAAATGCATTTTTAGCTATAATTAAGTGATATTTACATTCTGATTGTTTTATAAATGCAACAATTTTCAATTTTATTCAAACCGGTTATAGCTAATTAACGTGTGATGATGTTGTTGCCACAGCTCGAAAAGGCTATACGTGAGATGCGATCTGAACAAGCTGAAATTAAATTTAATGCTGATTCCAAATTAGCCGAGGCCAATGCCTTGGTCACAAGTGTTGAAGAGAAATCATTGGAGGTTGAAGCAAAACTACATGAAGCTGATGCTAAACTTGCGGAGGTTAGCAGAAGGACCTCAGAAATTGAGAGGAAATTTCATGAACTGGAGGCTCAAGAAAATGCACTTCGAAGAGAACGGTCTTTCTTCTCCAAAGAGTAAGCTCAAAGATTTGACTCATTTCGTACTTTTCTTGATAATTAATGCGTCTCTGTTAACCCGATTGGTTAATAAGTTATTTTTGTAGTCTGATATCAGAGTTTTATTTGTCTCCCCCAAAACATCCAGGCGTGAAGCACATGATTCTGCTATATCTAAACAACGAGAAGACTTACGAGAGTGGGAAAACAAGTTAAAGAAAGCTGAGGAGAGGGTGGCTGAGAGTAGAAGACTGCTGAACCAAAGAGAGGAAAGGGCAAATGGAATTGATAATACTTTGAAGGAAAAGCAGGATGACCTTGCAGAGTTGCAGAAGAAAATTGAGATTGCAAAATCATCTTTGAAATCCAAAGAAGACGACATAAGTAGCAGACTAGCCAACATAGCTCTTAAGGAGAAGGTAAGTTTCTTTCTTAACTTGGAATTAGTCTTAAGTTGTGTTTTCATTGCTTAACTATCAATGAATTTGAATGCAGGATGCTGATGATGTTAAGAAAAGACTGGAGGATGAAGAAAAACGATTGCTGGAATTGGAAGAGAAGTTAAATGCTAGAGAAAAAGTGAGTCCTTTTATTTGTTTGGTGTGGCTTTTTCCTGCACATATTTATTACTGAGTCGAGCCTTTCCTTTCAGTTTTTAGCTCCATATTTCTCTGCGTCTCTTGAGTTTTTATTGGCAAGTAACTGATAACTGCATGGTTTACTTTTCGTGTAAAGTTTCACCAGTAACCACTGCTTCTTTCCTTGTTGTGGCACTGATTCTCTTTGGACCATTTCTTTTGTGATGCAGTTGGAAATTCAGAAACTGTTGGATGAACATCAGAATATCCTGGCTGAAAAGCAGAAGAATTTTGAGTTGGAGATAGAGCAGAAGAGACAGTTGAATGATGAAGAGTTGAAAAACAAGGTATTTGAGTTGGGGAAGAAAGAAGTTGAAATTAAACATATGGAAGAGAAAGTGAAGAAGCGTGAACAGGCAGTCGAAAAGAAATCGGAGAAAGTGAGGGAGAAGGAAATGGATATTGAATCCAAGTCGAAATCTTTGAAGGAACGAGAGAAGTCGCTTAAAAATGAGGTGAAAGACTTGGAGAATGAAAGAAAACAACTGCTTGCTAATAAGGAAGAGTTACTCCAGCTCGCAGCTACACTTGAGAATCTCAAGACTGACAATGAGAAACTGCAGCTGGAACTTAGTGAAGAGAGGGAACGACTAAAAGTAACAGAAGATGAAAGAATAGAACATGTGCGGTTGCAGTCAGAGTTGAAACAGGAAATTGACAAATACAGATCCCAAAGCGAGCAACTTTTGAAGGAAGCGGATGATTTGAAGCAAGAAAAGGAGAATTTTGAGAAAGAATGGGAAGAACTGGACATCAAAAGAATGGAGATAAAGAATGAGAAAGAGGACGTTCTTGAACAGAAAAGAAATTTGGAAAGACTTAGGCAGTCGGAAGAGGAAAGGCTAAACAATCAGAAGGTGGAAACCGAGCACTATGTTCAGAGGGAATTGGAAGCTCTTAAATTAGAAAAAGATTATTTTGCTGCTAGCATGGAGCATGAGAAGTCATCGTTTGACGAAAGACTCGAAAGTGAAAAAAGTAAATTGTCTCGTGACTTTGAAATGCAAAAACAAGAATTTACGATGCTAATGCAAAAGAAGCAGGAAGAGGTAGAGGCTTCTTTGAGTGTGAGGGTTAAATCATTTGAACAAGAGAAAGAAGCGGAACTTAACAGTATTAATCACTTGAGGGACGTGGCTAGAAGAGAAAAGGAAGAGATGGATTTGGAAAATCTTCGTATAAAGAATGAAAAAAGAGAAATTTCAGTGAATAAGCAGCATGTAGAGGAACAACACCGCGAGATAAAAAAAGATATTGATGACCTTGTTGCTGTGAGTCAGAGGTTGAAGGACCAAAGGGAACGATTCATCAAGGAAAGAGAACACTTCCTTGCATTTGCTGAGAAACAGAAGAACTGCAACATTTGTGGAGACACTATACGTGAATTTATGCTGTCTGATCTCCATCCTTTAGCTGAAGCGGAGAACCTTGAGGCCCCACCACTTCCATTGGCAGTAGAGAATTATTTGAAGGAATCAGTCAAGGGCAATGCTGAGAAATTTGATGCTGAATCATCTCCTGGTCTAGTCAACTTAGGATCTCCTACTGCTGGTGGAACTATATCTTGGCTCCGTAAATGTACCACGAAGATTTTTAAATTCTCACCAGGAAAGAAACTAGAACTTGATAACGTAGAGGCATCGACACTTTCTACGAAGCAAGTTCCAGATTCACCAAAAACATCAAGTGATGTAAAGGGTCCAGAATCATCCTTCCAAGTTGTAAATGATTCCATTGATGTTGAAATTGTTGAATCTGATAAAGCACTATCTAATGATCAAGATCAACCGAAGATCCTGATAAATTCTAAGGGGGGTCAGCGTGGAGGTGGCAAGAGAGGTAGGCTTAGGGGAGGTAGAACAACCCAATCGGGGAAAGATGTTCTTGCTGGTTCTAGGACCAATGGTGATGCTGAGAACTCAGTTTACACTAATGATGAAAGCCAAGCAGATTCTGATCATGTTGGAGTGCCAAAAGATAGTAGAAAGCGAAACCGTGTTGACGGATCACAAGCAACAGTTAGTGAGAATCAAACTGAAGGTCATTCGGATAGCATCGTGGATGGTGATCTCCCAAAAAGGCGGCAAAGAGTAGTTATGGCTGAGCAAAACATTGGTCAGAAACGGTACAATCTCCGGCAAAACAAAAGGTAATCATGCTTTTGGTTTTGATATATAATTATCTTTTGGTTTTAGTATTTAATGTTCATTTTATAGCTGAATTTTTTTTAACCATGTTTTTCATTTTAGAATGCAACAATTTTTGGTCATGATATGGAATTTACATTTTACAGTCTAGGAATTTGTTTGCATATGACAGATATCTATTGATTTCTTGGATTCATAATTTGTATGTGGTGAACATAGTGAAGGATCACAGCTGTTAGGTGTAGTCGTAAGAATTTTGTTTATTGTGTTTTGAACAATTTTCGTGCTGTATCACTTTTTTTTAAAAAAAAAAATAGTATGCTGTCCCTTATGGTTCTGTGTTGTTCAATAGCTTCTGAAATTATTTACATCCAGAGGCCTACATTTTTGGGACATTTTTTCAATCTCTTGCATCATTTTTTTTGTTAGAAAATGTCTACTTGTCATATTCTTACTTATTTTCTTCTCAGATTGGTAGGAAAAGAGTCTAATGGATCCTTACCTCAAGTAAGAAAGGTCAAGGGAAAGAAAACTGATCAACTGCCTCCATCAGAAGCTGGTGGAGCTTCAAGGGAAGAACCTGAAGCAGCAGCCCCTGTTTCTAGAAGATCTGAAGGTGGAGACGGTGATGAGCTTGTAAGAAGCACCAAGGCTGCAAGCGAGTTTTCTGCAGATAGTCCTGTAAGCACTCTTCTCCCTCTTTATGACTTCATATTTTGAGAGGAGCAATGGAGCATATTCAGCTGTAGCTCGCTTTGTCTTCATGCTATTATGATTGACCCTTCGTCACACCTTTTCTGCTGCACAGTTTAAAATTGTAAGAAGCACCTACGGTGGGCATATTGACCGAGCTCTAAGCGACGAGGTGAATGGTGAGAGAGAAGATAGCGGTGAAGAGTTCATAAGTGAGAGCCGCACTACAGAAGAAGATGATGACAATAAGAACGATGATGATGATGAGGCGGATCATCCCGGTCAAGCTTCTATTGGAAAGAAGCTCTGGACTTTCCTTACCACGTAAAATATTGGCCTTCTTGCTCTTTAATTGTATTCACTTAGCGTTTTGCAGTCAAGAAACTTGTTCTACTTAGTGGTGTGTTTTAGTTTGCAAATAAGAGTTCATAAGTGAGAGCCGCGCTACAGAAGAAGATGATGACAATAAGAACGATGATGATGATGAGGCGGATCATCCCGGTCAAGCTTCTATTGGAAAGAAGCTCTGGACTTTCCTCACCACGTAAAATATCGGCCTTCTTGCTCTTTAATTGTATTAACACTTAGCGTTTTGCAGTCAAGAAACTTGTTCTACTTAGTGGTGTGTTTTAGTTTGCAAATATAACATACTGTCATGTGCCATCGGTTAAGGGTAGAGAAGTTGAATAGTGTCCTCTATGCCTTGTAGGAAGTTGGGGTATGTTTAGAGACGAGTTATGTAGTTATGATATTCTTGAACAGTACATCTATTGACACTGAGACTTAGTTCTTTCGTTTTCTTGCCCAGTCATCCTTTCCATAGTGTGATATATCTGTATTAGAGCTTTGTTTGGCATGTTCTCCAATTGTTCGTATGGCTTGGAATTTATTTGTGCTGATAATGTACCTAGCATTAACATTTTACTTTCTCGTGTACTGTAAATCCATGGCAATTCAGACGAGTTATTATTTCATGCATTGTATGGTGGTTGTGTTTATTTCTCAACTTAAATAAAATCTGAAGTCAGGTCTCTTCCAAGTTCCAATTGTATTAAAAAAATTAGAGTTGGTATGCTGTGAAATTGATTTTGTTTTTATAGGTATAATCTTAATTAATATAAATAACTTTTTAGTAATATAAGTAGCACATTTTCGTTATTACTACGAAACCTTCTGCTATAATATAAGTAATACCTTTCATTTTTATGAGTAATACTCTTTATAGTAAAATGTCACACCTTTTATAGTAACAAGTCACACTCTTTATTAATATAAATAACACTTATCAATTAGTTTCATCGTGAAACTTGTTCACTCTATACTTTGCCAATAAATTATTGATTCATGTTTTATGGAGTAAAAAGTACCCATCATATTTAATTCTTAAGCATAGTTTTCATGAGGTATTAAAGAAATTTCACTCTATAACAACCACCTTTGCATTCTGAAAAATATTTTTTCTAGGACAACTTTTTCTTAAAATAAAACGATTTTTGTTAATTTAAGGCCGATAGACTAACTATCAAGGAAGTCTTAAATTTATTTTTCAATGATGTAATCATCTTATAACTGTTGAATGGACATAGTTTTTTCATAAATTAGGTGCACCGTGCAATTCAAAAGCATTTTTGAAACATTTAATTTTTGTTCTCTTAAACATTAAATTTGTTTTACATTGACATTTTAGAAATTCAAAAGCATTTTTGAAACATTTAGTTTTTATTCTCTTGAATATTAAATTTGTTTTACATTGCACAAGTTGAACATTTTAGAAAAATAAGAAGTACGTTTTAAAAATTCACTTGAGTTGTATAGTGACCTACTTGTTGAATTGATATAAGAGCATCCACAATGGACCATCCAATGGGTGTTTAATCATTGGTTTGATAAAAATTAATATTTAAAACCATTGTGGTTGTTCATTAAATTGGAGAGAGAGTGTCATCCATCCAATGTAATGAATGGAGAGAGAAAATAATTTTAGGAGAAAAGTGGGTAGAAATTGGATGAATGTAGAACCCACAAAAGGTGTATGGATTGATGAATGATTGATAAACCATTGTGAGGTTTATTTAAATAATTGAATTTTTATAAATTAGTGATGTCGAAATAATGTAGAGGAGAGAGAGTGGATGGATGAATGAATTTTCATCAATTCATTGTGGATGCTCTAATCTTCCCATTGATAAATTGTCAAAAAAAAAAAAATCTTCCCACTGTTATAAAATAAATTAAGAACGCAATTTGTTTATCCAGTTCGTCAAGAATGACTACGTCTGAGGGCGACCAAGCCAGAATATTTTTACTATTTCTTGATTGTGTGTTGTGTACAAATGAAGGTGACATACCACTTATTTATAGGGAACCTCATGGGTGAATACATAAATGTGAATTAATAGGACAATAAAGAATTTCTTGTAATTTGCTTGTAACTCCATTTGTCTTGCTTGTAACTTCCAAAGGACATTCAATATATGATTTATTTCATAACACTCCCCCTTTGAATGTCCGTCATTATGTCTCGTTAAAAATTTTATTGGGAAAAATCCAGTGGGACAAAAACCTAGTGAAGGGAGAAGAGTACATGTTACTTAGTGTATTAATTTCCCCCCGAATTAAACATCATTTGAGATCTTTTAATCGACGTATTCCAGTATGCTTTATAAATTCTCAAATGTTGCAATCGGTTATGCCTTAATAAGTAAATATGCTTACTTTCACTTGATCAAATCTATTGCACATCAATTTCACCGTGAAATATAAGTGAAATATATTTCATTTTGTACAATTAGCAAGATATATTAATCCACAAATTATACTGAATATGGTACTTCATGACCAAATATCATATAATTAGCAAGATATATTAATCCACCAATTCTACTGAGATATGGTACTTCGGGACCAAGTATGTCTTCACTTTTCTTTCACGATCTAAAAGGATTTGTATTAGGATCAAACATCCGGAAGACCAATGGATGTGCATTTTTCATTATTGATGAACAAATATTTTGTATTCTAGATGTCCAATTTATAAACTAAGGCAGAACTTAATAATTGCAAAATCTTTGATCTCAAATTGTTTCTTTATGTAAATGTATCTTGGATCTCTTCGGGGGTTCCAATCAAAATTGAGATCATCAACATAACTGCAATGATCACAAATTATGACTCATTTTTCTTTATAAAAATATATGGACTTATTTGGGTCAATGATACAACCTTCTTTAACTAGGCTGTCACATACGTCCAAATCGTTTGAGCCTATATAAGGACATTTGCGATTTGAAAGAATAAATTTCTTTTGGATTTAATTTACATGCTTCGGGCATGCCAAATCCTTCAAGGACTTTTATATAAATATTGACATCCAATGACCAATATGAAGATACAGCGTCCAATAACTGCATTTTTCAATTCATATTTGTTGCCAGAGATATTAAGTGGCGGAACTTTATTTCATACATAATAAGAGAATAAAATCGATATTAAGTCTCTGTGAAAACTCTTGAACTACTAATCTCGCTTTGTATTTCACCACCTCATTATTCTTATTTCGTTTTTCTACAAATACATACTTCCGAGTATATATATAAAATTTTTCTTTTATTTAGCGAGTCTAGCTCGACCACAATTACTTCTTTTTATTTTACTCAGTCAGAGCACTTCAGGCACTCAATTATTGGCTTTGGTACTGGATCCAGATTTTTATTTGTAATAGTAATTATGGAGGTGAATATGTTGTCGACAACATTGATACTTCTCTTGTATTTGTAAAATTCATATATATAAATCAGATCCTAATAATTTCCCAAAATATTTTGACCTGATTGTTCCGCAACCCTAGAATTTTGATTATTTTGTGCACGTGCATAGTTACTAGGATTTTCGTCTTTAGGACGAATCTCTTCAGGAGATTTTGTGGATGACTGAATACTTTAGCTAGCTTTAGTTTAACATATATATCTAATTTCGTTGGGACCTCTATGCTTTGTAAATCATATATATCAACACTTGCGATTTAGTCATTCCTTTAGTAAATACATCTGGCAGAAACTTGTTAATTGCAAGTTAATTGTCATTTAAACTTATAGTTTAATTTCACTAGTGTGTGAGTCTAAGTAGTGAAGATATTTTTCCTTCAGAGAAATTTCTTGGCATTAATTTAATTTTAGATTCTTATCTCCCCCTAATGCCGGGAAATGATCTTCATTAAATGTGCAGTTAGCCAACTTGGGTTGTTAGGTTCGTTATGGTGGTGATACATGTACTGCACAACTTAAAATTCACATATGGGAAATGATTGATTATTTCCCACGCATTAGTTGTAAAGGGGAGTATATTCATGACATTCATTGAGTCAATTGTTTAAATTGGATGTCCTTCAGGGACATCAATCTCAATCGAAACATATATTCTGCAAGAATATGCAGTTTAGTAACTCTTCTGGAGTCATTAAAATCTATAGGAGTAGTGATTAGTAGTGTAGAAGTCTACTAGGTGATGAATTTCAACTGTATTTATATACGTATAGATCAAAACATACCTTTTTCAGAATTGATTTTTGTAATCAATAAGTATTATGTATTTCAGAGTCTCGATATAATAATTTCTCCTGATATCTTTAAACAATTTTCTCGAGGCATGGGAGATAATGGTGCACTATTTAAAATGAATTTAATTCCTTTAAGGAAAAATACAATGGCTCTTCCGGAGTCATCAATCAAGTTTGCACAACCACTTAAGTATTAACATTAGTCTCCCCCTCTTCCAAATGAGAAAAGTGTTTTGTTATTAAGTATAGTGTGTGTATAGCACTATCAAAACATCACCATCATAATTTAATCACAATATTTGACGTTCATTACTTCTTCAGGAAGAATGAAATTTTATCATCATCATTATAAACATTTTTCTCATCAATTTGTTTCAACATTTTCATCCATTTTCAAGGATGCTTGACACTATTTTACAAGATGATTTGTTATTTGATAGATAATGGGTCAATGACCTTCAATGCCACAACAATAACATTTATCCACATACTTTTTATTTTCTCCATTGTCCCTCTTCTGTGAGACAATTTAGTTTAGTTTTTTTTTTTTTTTTTTCACGATTTTGGTTTATATAATTATGTGGAGTATATCTATCACAACCACATCCACCCACAACCACATTCATAATTTTGAGATGAGTCGCATTCGCTTCAGGGAATGGACTAGAGCTAGTGGGTCGGGACTCATAATATTCAACAATAATTTATTATTTTATTTGGCCAAAATTTAGACAAGCAATTAGTTCATAATATTTCTTCAATTTTTTTTTTCGATATTGCTATTGCATGAGCATATTCGAGTAGAAAATGTATTCTCAAGCATATCATCATAATTTGGATTTTAACCACATAAAATTGAGAAGTAATTATGAACACAATTGAATTATATTTCATTAAGAAAATTTTTTAAATCTTGTAGACCATCTTCAGGTGTCCGTACCTTTATGTTAAATCCATCCACAACACTTAGTGGATATATCAAAATATTTAATTTTAATCTTTCATCCATATGATGAGAAAGGAAATTATTGATTTTAATACGGTCTTGATTCGATAATATATTATTATCAACAATAGTATTTCCAAGACCCATAGCTTCATGATGAATCAATTTCGAAAGTTAAATCAAAAGTTATTATCATTAATGACAACCTTGATAAATTGTTCTTAGTAATATATAAAACTTTTTTCAACAATTGCATGACCAAAATAATCACCAAGACATCAGAATAAAAATTCAATCCTACACATCCTTTGAGTAAATTCAAACAATTATCTCAATATATTTGGTGTTCAGATGCATATTTCGAATTTATAACAACACTTATGGGCTTTATATAAAATCAACATTTCCAATGAAATGCAACATAAAATAATATTGATAATCATCCGCTAAATTAATCCAACTCATAGAATTATCATAACATTAAATAAAAACAGAAAAATAATAGTCAAGTACCAATGTTCATCACCAATTTAATAGAATTGACAACACATAAATATTATTTAAAAAACCAACAATTATCATCAAGTCTCAAAATTTAGCCAAACTAGTATAACAATAAATCATAAATTATCATATTCATACATGAAAATTGTTCAAATGTAAGGGGTTCAATACTTGAAGATTATGAGTACAAATACACATAAATAAGTAAGTAATCACAATGATTGCATTATTGAGATCTATACAAAAACATAAATTGCCCAAACATGCAAAACATGTATAAAATACAAATTCTCAGTCAATAACTAATAAATCAGTTATTATTTAGCACCAATGAACATATTTAAGAAGGATCTCTATTGAAGCCCATAATCCATATGAATTATTGAAACCAATTAGCAAAGACAATCAACTTGAATATATATTTTTTTTTCAACAAATCAATTGCATTGCATATCAATATATCAAAATTCATTTTTCTTGAATTCACAAAGATTATATTTTTTTTTTCTTTCAAAAACACATATTACATAAAATAATCTATTATTTAACAAAGTTAAACCATTCACAATTTAAACAAACAAGTATAAGAATATCAAACCTCAAATAGAGATTTTCTAAACAATCAAAATCATAAACTTAAAGTTCATGAATTTTCTAAAGAACAAACATAATATAATATATTGAGAATAATAACTTACCGATTATGGCGAAGAAATTCGATAAGGGATATTTCGAAATTCTGAAAACTAATGGGTAGAACAATCGTGCTGATAACGTGTTATAAAATAAATTAAGAACGCAATTTGTTTACCCAGTTCGTCAAGAATGACTACGTCTGGGGGCGACCAAGCCAGAATATTTTCACTATTTCTTGATTGTGTGTTGTTTACAAATGAAGGTGGCATACCACTTATTTATAGGGAACCTCATGGATGAATACATAAATGTGAATTAATATGACAATAAAGAATTTCTTGTAATTTGCTTGTAACTCCATTTGTCTTGCTTGTAACTTTCAAAGGACATTCAATATATGATTTATTTCATAACAACGGATAAAAGTCCTATTTTTATTTTGAAAAAAAGTTCAATTTATCTCCCTCAATATTTAGTTTTAATAAACGCTCATAAGTTAAACTTTTATGTATAATCAATCTTGTTACATGCTGTACATAAATAATGAAAGTACATGCATAAATAAATGAAGTCATGTATTGCACGAAACTTAAAATTCCAATATGATTATAAGTATAATAACTTTAAAATACACTAAATATAGCATTTATTTTTGAAAAAATACATATGGCTCCATTTGAATAGTGGGGATTTGAAATGAATAGATTTAAAAAATAATAAAGGTAAAAATGCATAAATTTCAAATTATAAATTGTCAAGAGATGAAAGAGAATGGAAGAGAGTAAATGGGGGAAAGAGAGGGGAATTTCAAATGATTAGGTTTTGATGAAAATTTGAAATCTCTATATTTTAAACTAGACTTTCAAATCTAAGTATTTGTGAATCCATTGAAGAACGTTGATTTGGGTGTGAAATCCATGAATTTCAAATATATCCATCTAAATGGAGCCATGTGTTTGAACTCGTGAATTTGGGTTATCTCACTTCTCTACTTCACTAATTCGAACCCACGTTTTTTTTTTTTTTTTTTGTTTTGCTAAATGAAACATGTATTTGCAAAACAAAAGCAGACTTTCATGGTTGTACTCGTGGTGAATTAATTAAGAAAGTGTTTGTAATTTCAAAATAAATAATTACATTTAATCTAAAATAAAATAAAATCATTTTTATTAATTCTCTAATGCTTCCCTTGAGCTGGATCGCCAACTTCATCATAGAGTGGATTGAGCCTTTGGCTCTTATACCATTAAAAAATTTCACCAGCATCTAGTAAATTCAATTGAAAACCTCATTAGGACAACAAATGGGAAAGAATAACACGTTTAAATGAGAAATCATCATTATATGCAACATTGCAACTCTTTTACCTAAATAACCAGGTCGATAATGTAGGACTTAGAAAGTCGCCCATTAGATGACAGTAAACAACTCAGATAACTGTAAAATAAACAAGGATAATGTAAGACTGGAAAAGAAGATTAATAGAGGCATAACCAAGTACGGGGAAAAATCTATTTAAGACAGTAAATTTGATAAATATACACCAACTCTGAAAGAGATTATTATAAACATACCCAATGGTGATTATGAGCGTTTATTCAACGATCACAGAGAGGCAGAAATGCTATCCAATGGTGCAAACTCCTTACTTTTGCAATTTATTCTTATTACATGCATACAATGATTTGTATGAGAATAAAATCACACACCCAATAAATATATGGGACCAATTTTGCAATTTACTTCTATGTACAAATGTACAATGACCAGCAACATGGAATGCTCTCGGAAAATGTACAACGCCAAGAATATATGTACAGTTGCATGTACATAGCTTTTAATGTTACGAATCATTTCTAGCAGCTAACAATCTGTAAGATTGGACTTCGTTGATCAGTTCTAGTAGCTAACAGTCGATAAGATTGGATTTCGTTGATATCGTCGTCTTCATCATATGATCTTTAATATCCCTGCAAAAAGATTATTTGCAAAGATCATTAACCAGATTTAGAAGAATTTACGGGGGGAGATTCGAGCAATGATAAAGAATGGAAATTGGTCACTTACATGCAGCGAGGAACTTTGCAACAAGAATCTGTGCAATTCTTTGAATGAAATAACAGTACGTGCCAGATTCTTTTACAGGCAATGCAACCACCAGTTGCGCGACATTTGCATTCACGGCTGTGCAGGAAAAGCTTTTTAATTTGAGGACATTTGGGATACAAGCAGAGGCTGCCTTTGGTTGGATGACATTGACAGGCATGTCTTAGAAGATTCTGCATCGTTTCAACCTGCAACAAAATTTCATAATTAACACACAGGAAGAATTTTGAATCTATACATTTAAGAGTTTCAATCTAAACATATAGCCTTCATAATCTTGGCTTCCACTGTTGGTTGGGCTACGTAACCAAAGTCCCGCATCGACTAGACATGATAATGGCCTTTGGTTTATAAACGTAGTGATATCTCCATCAGTATAATGGCATTTTTTAGGTATTTGTAAGAATAAGAGAGATATCAGTCATACCTCTGAGATTACGGGGACAGTTTCTGTACTTGAAGAAGTTGATGCATGGAGATGGTGGAGGATCATCATCGATGAATGCTTGGCCCGACGAAGCATATCGAACTGATAGTTGTTCTTCTCGCAGAATTCCAAAAAAGCATGTCGACTGTCAAAGATATTATTATCTAGGACGCGATCCTCAGTCTCAGTAATGGCTGCTGCTTTCACTGGAATCTGAAAGGATAGAATAAGAAAAAGTTAAAGTTGACAAGTGCTTACCCCTACTAACTAGAGAAAAACATTTTAAGCTTAAAAAAATGTACCAGGCAGAGTGGGTGTTTCTCCCCACGGATGTCAGTGAGCATTTTCATTCCACTAGGAAATTTATATGATTCTAGGCATCTGGAATTCAGAAAAAAATTTCATGAGTGGTATATTTGGAAGTAACAACAAAATGGCAGAAATGACATTGAAATAAACAATCCTAACCTGCCACATAAGTGAAATTTGCTGCACTGGTTACAAGACCAATAACCTCCAGAAAGGATTGCCTCATCGCAGTTTGTGCAATGGAACTGTAATTGGATAACCATGATTTCTTCCTTTACCGTCAGAATTTTTTGCCCGAGCTATAAATGGGAGACATGAAAAAAAAAAAAAAAAAAAAAAACTAGGTTAGTAGGACAATACAATACATTAAACTGGTATAAATGGTAGTTCTCAACAAATTCTCAACCAACCTTTTGCATAACTAGAAAATCTTTTGATGAATCAACAGAAAGATCACTATGTCCCATTGCTTTACAGTATCTTTTTGTCATTTGAGGTTTCCGCCCACCACTCTCTCCGATGGTTTGTAAGATATCCTCAATGGCAGCAGACCAATAATCTCCGTCAAAATAAGGTAACCGGGCTGCTGTTATCTTGGAGTTGGATCCACCACTCGGAACAAAGAAATGATCATAGAAACTAGAGGAACCCACCACAACATTTTCAGCCTTGGCTTTTTTGATCATTTTCTTGTACCTGCATGTGCAGATTTCATAGAACTTAGAGATTTTTTTCTTTATCATAAGCATCTTCAGAGCTTTTGTAAATTCACCAGTCTAGAAAGAGAGACAAGGAAAAGGCAGAAGAATAAGATACCATTGAACGAGCTTGCTCGAATTTGGTCTTTTCTGATCCTCAGGATGACAAGTTAGTATGTAATCATCCCCTCGTGACGATGGGCAAGACCATATATAGCAGGTCGCAAAACCATGTTTCTTGCAGTAATCAAGATACCCAATCTGCATCAACACAAGGGATTTTTTTTTTTTTCAAGTGATTCACATACATCATACATTTGATAATTGAAAAGTCAATGAAACAAGGAAATCAAAGAAAGGATGATTACCAGTAATTCGTGATATACAAATGTACGAAGAACCAAACCAGTCTTCGTTTTAATGTCAGGCCTGAAGTACTTCACTGAGTCGAGATATGAAATATATACAGAACGCTTGTTTGGGTTGCTGCACTCTGATCCAAACTCTTGGACATACATTGCAAACAGACATACGTCTACACCTTCAATTTTTTGGAACAAGAGAATCACCTACATGAACACAGATGTTATTGTTTGCCAATAGAAACTGGTATTGAAACCTCTAATTATAGAACAAAGTTTAGCATGTCTAAAATTGCACATTCGAACCTTGGATTTGTATGGAAACTCAGTTGGATAAGTCTCCTTGGGGAGAATATCCAAAAACTGCTTCTTCACTTTTAACTGTTTATTGGTATCTAAAACCACTCTGACTGAAAGACCTGATGCTCCAAGAACCTATTAAGATGAAAGCATGTCATTGAAATAGGAGCTGTAGAAAGAAAACTAATGTCATAATAATTTCTGGTTTATAAGATCTTCAGAAATCAAAAACAGGAGCTATTTGATGTATTTGAGAAGCCTGCGCTGTGTATTTGAAAGATCTTTAGAAAATCAAAAGATGCTTCTCTTAGATAATGATTAAGTCAGTTTAAACTTGCCTAAATTATTTAATGAAGATAAATATAGAAAAAATATATCAAATGAAGAAAATAAAGGGAGGGGATCTTATAGATTTAGGATTTTATTTTATTAACTTTTTTAATTTGATATGATTAGATTTGTAGATATCAGTAAATCTGATTTCTTTTTGCAAAAGTAGAGAAGTCCATGGGCTTTAGGTTTCTTAAACTCTTATTTAATACCGTAGAATTGTACAAAATTATTATGAAGAATGAGAATACACTTTTGAGTGAATATTTCCAGCGTACAGCGTATTTTTGCTGATGACTAGAATAGCTTAAGATTAATTCTTCAGAACTAGGATACCTCGGGATAGAGATTTCATCACCGGATATGTTTGCTTAATTGATTATCGGATCCAACACGAATCTGCTTTCAAATCTTATTATATGCAGTTACAATTCGACTTTACTCTTTCTTAAAAGGTGGAATGGAGCATATACTGAATTTTGGTACAATATTCTAAGAACTAAGTCGGTGAAAATTGATTTTGCTGAAGTTGGTTTATCATAATAATTTCTACTTAACTGTCCTATGGTTTTTACCCAAAGGCTGATTCCTAAGTGTTTGTTTACAATCAAATCACCAATATGAACTTGTAATCATAAATCTTTCTTACCTCTTCAGGGGGCTTCCCTAAAATTTCTGCCCTCTGTTTCCTCTCTTGCTCAAGACTTCGGAAGAGTCTTTGCTCTATGTGATCACTAAGCTTGGTTCTCGGAAGATCCCGCGCACCAGGAGCTGGAGGATGTATTGGCCCACGTGGTGTTGCTTTCAACTCTGTTAATCGGCAAAATGGACAGGTGTACTCCGCTCTCCCTTTAAAATCTTGTTCAGAGTTGTAAAGAGCACAAATCTGATGTTGCCATTTTTCGCATTTGTCACATTGTACCCACTGCAATAAAAAGCCAGTTAATTAAAACACTTGACCATGCAATCAAATCAGAAGAAAACAGCAAATAGAGACTAATCTCACTGTTTCAGTAGATTCTTTATTGTTCTTGTCCTTATTAAGTGCTGCTTTAGAAACTGAACGCCCACTTAAAGAGATGATATCACGTCGAGACCCGTTGTAGCATCTGGTACAGAAACAGCTTCGTGCACCCACTTTATCTTCTGACCAATGATAAAAGGATTTGTTCATAATTCGAGCACCACAAGATTCGCAAGGGATGGCCGGAGCAACAAATGTTAGCTTGTCTTTAACACATAACTGGCAGGTGTTTTCCCCAACAACGGGGGCGGTAATTTTTCCACCCAATTTCTTCTCAGATTTCTATTAAAGAATGAAAAGGTGCAAAAGAAGAAAAAACAGTCAGAGTCAGCAAGCAAGAGATGATAGGACATCATTACAAAATCTAGCTTCCACACTTTTAAAAAAATATAGCACCTATAAGCACTATTGCAACACAAAAAAGGATAACTGTACATACCGAGTTTAAAGATGGATTGAGACTACACAAGTGTTCCTCAATTTGATCAGCATCGAATGAATCAGTTAAAGAAACACCTGAAAAATTTGAATCCTCCAACTTTCTATCACAAACATATTTTGCCTCTCTTGTGTCGTGCTCAGCCTGAATAATTAGTTCTGTGTTCTGTCCTTCATCAATTGGTGATTCTTCAGGAAGAACAGAAACGCCTTCAGAAGTGAGACTTTCAGGACTAAAAGTGACATCATTTTTGACCGAGCCTTTCTCGACAAAGCCCATTTCGGACTGTTTATCGACCATATTGGGCTCTTCAGGATGAGAGACGGCATCATCATTCCCAATGATTTTATTATCACGAGCATCATCAGAAGTTTGCTGACTTATCCCAACCTCAACAGTGGGGCTACGAGCCTCCTTGTTCAGTGTGGTCGAGTTTATACAGTCTTCAGGTGACTGCACCAGACCTAAGAAGTTCGTAAAGCACACATTTGGACTCTTTGACCCTTCATTATCAGCTGTAGGATTCAAAGTTATGGCTGTTGTTGGGAATTCGTTAAAGCGTAACACCTCCTTGTTCAAATTCTCTGTATTATCCTGACCATCCAATAGATTTCCTTCCCACTGCTCCATGAATGGAATAATCACAGACCAGTCATCTTCATGAAAATCATTTGCCGCCTTCACTCGTTTAGAAGGTCTAGAAACTTGAGCAATATGAAATTCTTGCTGTTGAAAACTGTGTGATCGCTTTAAGGGTTGCAGGGATAGTTTCGGTAATCTCTCTCGCTGCAATTCATTATAAAACATGGCATCCAAAGGCGAATCAGAATAGGCAGGGGGAGGAGGCTGTAGATGACACTGCTTTAATTGAGGTGCCTGAGCATATTGGCACATTTGATTTGAACTTAATCCAGAACAATTGAGCATCATGCTAGGTTGAGCTTTTGTATTTTCATGGCTCCACGGTAAGATTTGTTCTGACAACCGGGCATATTTATCTGCCTTGTAATTTTCCCCTGACAAGAGATTAAAAATCAACATGATTAAAATTTAGGATTGTTCTCAGCAATTTCAACAAAGATTTTTTACAGGAGAAAACGGATAGGCAGAGAGATAGAGGGAGCTTAATCATTCACTGTGTTCATTCTTTTTATTGTGAACAGAAGCAGTTTTATTTTTTCAAGAATAATAGATTATTAGATCAACAAAGAACAAACTGCAAGATGATAATAAGGATCTAAGGTTTCTTGGAGTTACTGCTAGGTTCCTGAAATCCCAAGTCACTGTCGCTTGGCCTATTCAGTATATTATTCAAATCGAAGTACGCAATCAGAATAAGGAGAAACAAACACCACCTCATAGTTAGATAAGTCGATTATATGACATCAATGCATTTGTCAATAAAGATGCAATGAGGAACTATATACAAATACAAAAGAGAACTAATCTAGACTAAACAATTAGGTATCTGTAACAGGAGGTTTCGGAGAAAGGAAAATACTAATTACAGTAGGAATATGACAAAAGTCATTAAAAAGATCTAGCCCTATCAATGATGCAGTGATAAACACGTCAATAGAAGTATGCAGCATATTATTTACCTGATGGTAGCTCATGGAAAGGGCCAACAGCTTCATAAGCATTCTTCTGTCTGGAATACCACTCTGCATCAACCAACATGGAGGAATACAACCCGTTGTTTCTTTTCTGGTGCTCGTACTCCTAAGAAAATGACATAATATAAGTGTTCAAATATTCCAGCTTACTGGAGATAATACCAAATAATGTAATTATGATTTCAAATGATAGTTGTATAACAAGGTTGGACCAATCATGTGCAGACAAAAAAAAATTACTTGATGTTCGACATTTTATGAATAAAGTACCTTAACAGCATGCAATATCTTACTCCTCATGACAGCTGCGTGCTCTGAGCTCTGCTTCCTCGGATCAAAATACATATTATACAAGAAGTCTTCTTCTCACTGCATAGGGATGGAAAGTTTATTATGATCATGAAACTAAAACCACAGTGCAGGGATATAAGCATCGGGATCACATGTAAAGGAACACAGCAAAAATCTACTGCTTATTTTAAAAAACTTCAATGTTTCCTAGTGAATACATTAGTTTCTGGAATGAAACTACACTTATCATTGCAATTGGAAATTTACAGCTTTCTAATCCACATCCATCTTAATAAGAAACTTCATTATTGAATACACTTTGTCTAATACTTTAATGGCCTCAGCTTCCATGAGGGACCCCCATATCATGAATTGAATTGAAGAATATAAGACCAACACTTTTGAACAGTAACTATCCCAAATATTAAATAGCAGATTAGGCAATTATATACAAACATACATTGAGAGATATTTTTAATGAAGAAGCAGATTAAAAGGGGCTAGTACTATTTTAATAAGTGGGAATATGAAGACTCGTTGAACAAGTGATAACTGGATAAGGACAATACTATTAAAATTCATATGTATACTAAGAACAATACTACCTGAGATGAAATTAAATACGAGAACTCAAATAAAAATATATGGAAGTATCAACGAACGTTGCATTACATATATATACACATACGAGTAATGATACGAAACTTTATGGAGCCCAACGTTAGCACAATTACTTGTAATGTTGTAGCATAGCATGAAACAAGTAGTTTATACTGACATTGGGCACTGAAACAAAGGTTTCATATAAAATTCGAAGATTACACATATATTTATATATATAAATTATAAAGGAGAAGATTCAAAGACCAACACAGCATCAAGCCGTTAAAAAATTAATCCCTTATTCCTTCAAACAGGCAATCACTTAATAATCTTTAATCATATTAGAGTTTTTTCTGAAACGGAAAAAGGAACTCATACAAACCTAAATTAAATCAATTTTAAATTAACAACGGAATCAGAATATTCAATTTTTTAAAGTCAATTCATCGATCATATTATCAGTTTTTCCTGAAACGGGAAAAGGAAAAGGAACTCATACAAACCAATTAAATCAATCCCGGTTAATTAAAATTAACAGCGGAATCCAGAATATTCAATCCGTTAAATTCAATTCATCAATCATTAAAAAAATAAAACAATAAATAAACCAATTACATTCACAACCCCTTCTTAAATTTGTCCCAATTCCGTAAAATTCCAAAGATGCGACTAATTTAGGGTTCATGCGATATCCGACCAACGGGCGTGCGCAAACATATGGCGGCGCCAATGATTCCGCGAACAGTAAAATAAATGACGAAATAAATAATTCAGAAACACAAAGCATGCTATTAATTAGGGTTTTAAAATATTTGGTGATTCCAAAGTGTCAGAAAATTACCGTAGTAGAATTCCTCGCTGAATAAGTTAAGACTATGAAATAGTGTCTCTTATTTATATAGGAGTCAAGAGAAGTATGACTATAAGTCAATGTTACCCTAATTAATGTCCAACAAATTTGGGCTTTGCACTTGGAAAGTATTTCGTACTTTTTTTTTTAAAGAAAGTATTTAATCTTTATTCAAAAAAAAAAAAAAACGCGTTCTTATTTTTTTTGACGAGTTTTTATTAGTATTTAAAATGATAAAATAATTTTTAAAGATCATTTAATAGATGAGAGGTAGATCGACTATAATACCCCTCTTTAAAAATCACTTTATCATTTGAAATACTAATAAAGAACTCGCTCACAAAAACTCAATAATAAAATAGGTGTGCACGTTTTTATGGGACGAAGGTATTTTTTTTTTAAAGAAAAGTATTTAGTACTTAAACCGCCTTGGTATGGTAAATCATTTTTTCCTTGTTCTAAAAGTATAATTTCCCATGGTTAAAAAAAAAAAAAAGGTATCATTTCCCAAAGTTGCCCTGACCAACCTGATATTTTTAATTATTTGCACGAAAAAATAAATTAAAATTGATGTCACACATCACAAGATAGACAAATATGATCTTTTATAAGAGTGAAATACACAAATATGGACCCACTCAAGAGAGTGACAAGTGACAACTCATCGATTCATTTAAACAAAAACGGGTTACTAAAAATATGGTGGGCATATTAATTACATTTTTGAACTTCATTAATTATGATTTGATGATATAGACATTCGAAAAAGACGAGGTTAGATTATAAAATATCCAGAAATTTTAGTTTGAGTCAAGTTATTTTACTATGTGATAGCGATTTTATCGGATCGAATGAATAGATTGTATTTTGACTATAATGTTAACCCGATTAATAACTATTAAACATAATTTAATAAACGGAAAAGAATAATAGGGGTCTAATGATTAAAAATAGATCTATTTCAAATTAAATGATTTTGTCTTGTCTCGTAAAATTGATGGTACTTTCAACTCTAGATCATGTCGGATCTGTGTATCTTCGGGTATCCAATCTCCTGTCGAGCGGGGTCGATTCAAGACTTAGGTGGTCCCCGCTGACATGTCGGGTTACTGGCATATTAGAGGATAATTTGTGCTACAACAATTGCCTCCAAGATCAGGCTTTGACTTTGATCGAAGTCCGAACTTGATTCATGTTTTAATAAGATTTCACCCTTCGCTGCGTTTGAGGTCACACTTTTTATCCCCGAGCTTGCTCGGATGCCATTGTTCAGACCTTGACAGTGATATTTCTTGTATTACAATCGGGTCATCAAATTTAGAATTAGTCAAATTAAGTGGGGTGTTAGGGGCATGTGTCTTGTATTAGAATCGAGATGTTGAGCTCGTCGAGAGTCTTGTCGAGAGGTTGGGCTTGTTGAGAGTCTTTGTTGCTCATCAAGAGGTTGAGCTCATTGAGAGTCTTTGTCGCTCGTTGAGAGGCTGAGTTCGTCAAGAGACTGGGCTAGTCGAGAGTCTTGTTGCTCGTCAAGAGACTGCGCTCGTCGGGAGTCTTTGTTGCTCGTTGAGAGTCTTGTTTGCTAATCAAGAGGTTTGGATTGTCGAGAGTCTTTGTTGCTCGTCGAAAGGCTGGGCTCGTCGAGAGTTTTTTGTCGCTCGTCGAGAGTCTTTGTTGCTCGTTGAGAGGCTGAGCTCGTCAAGAGGCATTGTTGCCCGTCGAGAGTCTTTTATTATATTGGAGTTGGTATGCTATGAAACTTATTCACCGTGAAATTGGTTTCTTTTTTATAAGCATGACCCTTTAGTTATCAAGACTAATACTCTTTTGTAATAAAAGTCACACCCTTCAGTTATCAAGACTAATCCTTTTGTAATAAAAGTCACACCCTTCAGTTATCATTATTGCTGTAATATAAATCACGTCTTTCAGTGTTATGAGTAATACCCTTTATAGTTAAAAATCACACCCTTCAATTATCACAACTAATACCCTTTAGTAATATAAGTCACACTCCTTAATCAATTTCACAGATTCTTGTGTGAAACATGTTCACCCTATACTTTGTCATTATATTGATATTTATGTTAATCATAATCCATAAAAAAAAAATTGCACGCCGTCTCACGCAAGAGTACCTCAAACTAGAAAAAATTATAATAATATAAAATGTAATTTTGATAATATAAATTTAATTAAGATCATTATCCGGAAACTTTTTATTACATAATATAATAGATTTGAAATTAAAATGCATGTGAAGTTCAACCATTCTTCTGTAATACCATATCCGAAGATACAATCTTTATAGGTCGAATTTATAATAAGCATTTGACTTAACATTATTATTTGCCTTTCAATAAAAATCTCATATATAATCTAAATAATTACCATTTAAATTTAATAATTTTATGTGTATTCCCATAACGATTTCAAAAAAAATATATATAAAATAATAATACCTCATTTAGCTCAGGTTTGTTTAGTAAAACAATGTATAATTTTATAACCACTTAAAACTAAAGGTGTGTTTTGAAACACTTAAAACAATTTCCAAAAGCACTTATTTTCAAAAGTTGTGAGATGGAGCTTTGAAAATAAGTGCTTCTGGAAGATGTTTTAAGTGTTTCAAAACACCACCTAAATTTCCTTACAAGCACTTGAAACATTGAAATTTTGTAATTAGAATTCTACTCGAAATTAAACTAAGTCCCAATATTATCCTAAAAAGAGCCCATACAAACAAACACTTCCGGATCAACCCTAATCCGCCGAACCAGGCCCAACAGGTCAGGGTCCAGCTCTGAATTGGCCCAAATCCGTTGTGGATCCAGTAAGTGGCAGCAGCCAAACAGAGCCCATATCTAGAGCCCTGAACCGTAGTAGGCTCCATGAACCATAAAATCGTCAAAACTCACTGCCCAACAATGATAGTAAGTTACAGTGCTGTTTCCCCTCAATAAACTGGCTCAAAATTTACCTGGGAGGTGAATAATATGGAAAAGAACCATGGTAACCACGCGTTGGCGAACGATCATGTGATAGGGGGCTTCTTCTATCTCGATCAGACCAATATCTAGAGCTCCAAGATGTCATTGGGCTAACTCCAGATTCGAAATCACCGTACCTTGAAAAATGATTGGCTAGGGAGGGGCTCGACCCGGGCTCACAGCCGGGAGGACCATCATCGTCAAAGTCCCTAGACCGCCTTTGCTCGCTTGACCATCTTTGCTCGCTAGACCACCTATGTTCGCTGGACCACCTTTGTGGTTCGATGGGCCGTCCTCTGCTGGAATTTTCAGATGAGTGGCTGTGGCTATGTCTGCGGTGTGAGCCATGCCTAGACGAATTAGAACTTGGTGGGGCCCATAGTCGTTCGTCAGCATTTTCTGGGATTGGGGCGTTTATCCCAGGAAACTCAACGGTCATTTTCTTTGATGGTTTGGTGTGGCCTGCATCCAGAATTTCCCCTTCTTCGTTTTCGTCCTTGGTTGTTTCTTCATCACCGAAAATCGTGATCCCTGAGGGTTGATCCTCCATGTCTGCATCTAATAAATTCAATTGAAAACCCCGTGAGAACAACAAATGGGAAAGAATACCACATATGGTGATGAGTAATCGCCCATTATACGCTCAAACTCTATACCTAAATAACCAGGTGGGTATCCAATTTCTCGCATTCTGTTCAGCCATGGAGGTGGGTCAAGCTCCTACATACAGAATTGTGAATGATAAACATTAAAGCTATGAACAGATATAAGAGTAATATTCACATAACACCGATAACCCAAAAAATCAGGTTTTACATCCTGTTTGTGAAGAAGCTAAATAAAGAGCTTAGCTCACCCCGAGGCCCAAGAGACGTCGTGTTTCAACATCAAGCACACCTGGAGTCAAACCATCATATTTCCCTCCACGAGAAGTCTGATAATATCGAGTTGAAGTACGAGCATTGGCTTGCTGATTTCGTTTTGACCTTTGCTCTTTGCGAGCATTATTGACAGCAACGTTGTCACGTGGCTTGGTGCAATCTCTCAATGCATGGTTGTACGAACCACAGTTGAAACAACGGGATGTATCCAGCTTTTCCCCTCCTCTGCGGGACCAATGATGATATCAGTGTGGCGATTTGGAATTATATGATAATTATAGAACTCAAAAATTTACAAAATTGCCATAATTCCTTTAATTAATCAGCAAGATTAATAGTGGCATAACCAACTCGGAGAGAGATCATTATGAACATACCCATCCAAACCACTGGTACCATCAACCGAAGTCAAAGCTAGAGAATATCCACGGTCATAGAGAGGAACAGAAGTGCTATCCAATGGTACAAACTCCTTACTTGACTGTATCGTTGTTTGGCTATCTACCCAAAAGGTCTACAAACAAATAACCGGTTACAATAGCTATCGAGTTCAAAGTATAACAAATTCTTGATAACCAATGGAGGATGAAGGCATTCAATGACATACAGTCCTGAGTTTACTAAAAGTAAGGCACAGTGAAATGAGAACATGACTGATAATCTGTTTAAAAATTCGTTATTAGGGTACTAAAGCAGATAGAAAAAAATATCGATAAGTGCCATCAGATCGTTCTCTGGTTTTCATCAGGCTACGCGTTTAGAAAATGGATAATTCATATACAAAATTGCATGCACTGAGAAGAATCTCAATGTAAAAGTTTATAGGACTGACACATATCAGAATAGTAGAGCTATACACATGCCTAGGTTGACTTGGTTGTATCTGTCTTAAGAACTCCATCAAAACAATCCAATATAGTGAGTTAGTGAAGACTGCAATTATGTATACACTACATGACGAAAATTCTTTGATTATAGCAATAAATCCTGAAGCCATTAGATTAATATCTCGTGTTTAACCTAAATCACATTAAAATACTAGGAATAACAAGGAAACATGGGAAAGCAATTTATCAAACAATAATATCTAGCATGCCAACTGATTCTGCTAGATGCTGACAAATAGTGCATTCTTAATTTCTAATATTCATCTCAGAAGTAAAATTTCAAGTCAATCGAACACAGAGCACGTCTTGAAAAGGGCAATCTAATTTTTAAATCAAGCTTTTTTGGCAAAGCTATGTACAGCACTAGCGCTGCAGACAGTTGCTACTATTATACATCCCACTACTTATTTATTTTAGAAAGGAGAAGTGGTGAACTTCCTAGATTGCATAAATATAAGGAATTGGGAATTATAAAAGATTTTATTTTCCTGAACTAAAAGTGGTGGAGAATACTATAAGGTCACACATGAATATTGAATACATATTTATACAGAAGTCTACTTCATTCAATTCTCAACAAAAGTACATGGGAAAAGGACCATACAACTGTAGAAGGGTTATCCAAGCCAATGCGAAGAGCAGGGAAGTATGTCTTTTCACCAGATTCGAACACTAGTTTTTTATCCTGTGTCATATATAAGTGTTTATCAGACACACAATTGTAATCATAATGAACATGAGAAATAGGACTCCAAATAAAGATATGCAAATAGTATCTATATACAATGAAGCAGGCTTACTTTTGACGAAGAGAACCTTTGTGAATGCCACTGAGACCATTGCTCCAATAGCTTCTCAAGCTTTTGTTTACTTTCCCTGACAACACAACTTTAGGTATCAAGAATAATTATTCAGAGGACAAAAAATGCGAGCATAGGGGAAGTAGCTACTTTGGCAAAGAGGTATATGTGACATGCACTGAAGGTTGCTGCTCATCAACAGTCACTCGAGGCCTCTTAACACCAGATAAAGCTGGAATATAAAGTTATGGAAAGTGTAAAACCAGGAAACTAGGATTATGTGAACAAATGAAAGAGGAGTAAAATGTAAACAAACAATTGTTGCATGAAATGTATAAATCTAATAATACATAAGAGTCAATACAGGGAATAGAAGTAGCAGAATGGAAGCTTGAGAAAAGGATACAAATTGCATCTACCTCCCTTTTACTTGAAAATGTTTCATTTTTCTCACAGTTGCTAAAACTTACTTCACTTTGAACTGGTAGAGATCCATTTTCAGTATGCACATAACTGATAGATGCCATTGTTTCTACTTCTGCAACTGAATTTGTCATTTCAAGATCAAATTGCAGAGCAGGGGTATTACTCTCTACGAGTTTCACAGACTCAGTTGTCATCAAACTATCCATACTTTCATTCAAACCATCCGACACACCTCCAGGGTTCTCATCTATCTTTTCTATTACTTCAGATGTAACAGGTTTGGGACCTGCTATATTTTCAGAATAATCCCCTGTTTTCATTCTATAAAGTATCTGTTTCTGCATAAGAGTAAAATTTTACTACACGGTATACATTTCAGGGGTGAATATAAATAAAGAACTGAGGATGCAACTTTGAAATTGAGATGAACACCGAACTTTATGAAAAGATAAGTAGATAACAGAAATAAATTATCATAAAATAGTTGAAAGCAAGTGTAGCTGAGATATTTCCATCGGTATCTGTTTAAATATTCTCAATGTTTGGTTCAGATATTTATTTACATTTACAACTCCACTACACTGATTTGTGAAACTTCTTTTCACAAACCCTTAATTGTTAGGTGCAAGGTGCACTGAGGCACAAAAGGCGCCTCTTCAACACGTGGTGCAGAAAAAAGAACACTAAAAATTATGTTTTTGAGTCATATACCTGGTAGTAATCTATTAAGCATTTGATTCGGTCTACTTTTCATTAGTTTTACGATGTAAAGTATATTACTTACGAACTAAAAAATTGATATATACACACACATATATAAACTAATAAACAAAATTAGTACATACAAACAACTTATAAACCAAATCAGTACATGTAACTAAAAACGGACTTAGAAACATGTTTAGGGTGACAAAACACTGATAACCACCATAGACATAGCACATGAAGCTCTTAAAAGGGGGAAACTATTCATAAGTACAAGGTCGTCGTGTGGAAATTATTATAATAATGTCATGCCCCAATATATTGAAAACTAGGGCGATAAATAAAGAGAAATAAGGGCTAATAATTTCACATTCAACACAAGTCCGTACGTTTCCAGCTAAATACTACACTTTGAATGCCAATAAATAGAACCTCAATTCACTTGGAAACAATTTTTAGAAACCTATTTAAGAGAAAAAAAGAAAGAAAAGACGGTTTAGCGTTATGAGATGGGAATTTTTAGCATGCCACAGCTGGAAATACAAAAGAGAGAGTAGAAAAACATCCAACACAAGCACTTTTACAAAATCCGCAAATAGCCGCAAGTTTTTAACTTATGTATACAATTTCGAATCGAAGTACCAACAAAACACATCAAATCCAGGATCCCCATTCCCCACTACTGCACAACATGCGCTCCGGATGGTGAAAACAGTTGACCACACAAAAAGCACAGAATTAAAGTCAAATCATAATTAGGGTTTTGCTTAACAAGATTTACTGGATTTGGATTCGAAAAACATGCAATTCGAGTGAGAAATAGAAAGAAAATCAGGAGTTAGGGTTTCCAATTTACCAATAAATTAGGGACGGCTCTTACAGAGAATCTGAAGAAGCTCGGGCAATGAGCAAAGCCGGCAACTGCTAAAGCGCCAACACTTCGAAATTAAGGCCCGATATCTATGGAGAGATTTATTGATTTATTTTAATTCAATATATAATACTCGTATATATTGAAAGCTCAATAAAATATGGCAACTGCCTATTGCATTATTGGTCCGATTCACTGAATATTATTTTCCTACTCTATTTAGATTATCTTGTACTAGGAAACAAAAAAAAAACAATTTATCTTGCTCGACTTGGATCCATGAGCGGGAATATTTTTAATTATTTTTAATTTTACTCCAAAAAATTATTTTTAATAATTTTCATCATATATTCAATTATTGTTAATAAATGGTATTAACATAACCTTTTATGAATAATCACAATTAATTGTGGTACACGTTACATTGGTTTATTATTATTTATTTATTTTTAAAAAATTGTGACTCGAACTAATGACTTGTGGATATAGATAGTGGTTGTGGACATAGATAGTGGTGGTGGGAGCCAAGAATTTTCAATAAGTGTTAATTTTATTTTATTAGAAAATTATTTAATAGTTCAAAATAGTACTACGAAATGCTCAACACTAAAAATGTTCACTTTTCATGACAAATATTGAATTATTACAATAAAGAAATGATATTCTTTAATACTTTCGATAGTAATTAATTTAATAATTTTTATTTATTATTCATATTCTGAAATTACGATAGTGTATGAGCAAAAGATCAATTGTGCATGATAGCATGCAACCTGGAAGCCCATCGATAGGGTTAATAGCAATAGTGAGAACGGCTCATACGAGTTTTTATCATCTCTAAATTTAAAAAGTAAAATGACATGTTATTAGAGATAGCTTTTAGTAAGTGATGCTTCAAAATAAAAGTATTGTAACCCTGAATTCATGTGATATTTTTTTAATGTCGTCGTTATGTATAATTAAGCATTTTTTGAACGCTTATAGTATTTGTACATAATAGTGATAATACATAGGCATAACAACTATATATACTTGATAAAAAAGAGTCTCACGTGAACTAGCGTTTATAATCTGACGCAACAAACAAGGAATACGCAATGACGTTCAAACATGCGGTTTTTCGGCCACTGTGCTCCCCTACCCCACCAACTCAAACACTCCTGCTACACAACACGTTTGCTTTTGTTTTGCTAAATGAAATAAATATGAGGCATACTTGCATGAGTCGGTCTTACGGTGAGACATGATATAAGTTGGACATTGACGTTTTAACACTTTGGGAGAAATGAGTGTGATTTGTGCTAAGTTGTATGACGTTTTAACAATCATGCATGAGACCGTATCATATGAATTTTTGTCAATAAATATATATTTGCAATTAAAGAAAGACACATATACATAAACATATATGAAGTAGCTATTAGTTTTAATGATAGTTGTTTGTAATTTACAAACTACTAAACATATTTATATAGAGCCTAGCCATTAAAAGACACAGATCTTCTCCTTAAGCTTCTACCTCCCACAACCTTGCCATCATCATTCCTCTCAAAAAACAATGGACTTGCAAATCCCTCGGAATCTGAAGAGCTGTAATAAATCTCATCATAACTAGAACTTTCTTCTTCAACTGGACCTTTTCCCTTTTCCCTTGCCTTAACAACAAATTCATCATCTTTCATTGAACTATCACTATCAGTATCACTATCACTTATTGTGTGAAATATAGTAACATTCTCTTTCTTAGATCCTCGAAAGGAGTAACTTCTTGTTTTCCCGTCATGCAATGGAAGAAGAAGGGACTTGGGGAGCGATTTTTCCTCGTCCCTACCTAAGCTATAAGTTGTCGAAAGCTTTCTACTTATGCCTTCCCTTTCCTTAACCAAATCACCAATTTTTTCCAGCTCCTCGTTGGCCACTGCTTCTTCTGCAGCTTTCTGTTCGAGCTCTGTGATCATTCTGTCGAATGCTTTCTTTTGGGACCGTAAATAACGCTGAATGAACAGATTAAAGAATCAGATTTGGACACCATGGTTGGTATAGAAATGACACTAGTAGCAATATCTATTTGTGCTTACTCTCTTTTCAAGAAACTTTCCAAGGTTTAGGCCTTGAAGCTTTTTCTTCTTCCAAAAGATGCAACAATAGGCGACGAGCAGCGCTAGTAACACCAGAAGAATGGATTCAATCAAGAGAAACAATAAGATTGCTCTCTCATTACCTGTATAAGGATAAATTCCACACTTTAACTTGCTATAATATGAACACTAGGAGAACTTGAAGCAATTGCAACTTACCTGTGTAGATAATTAGACTTTTAGGCTTCACTTGTGAGCAGCTTGTGGCCAGTTTCTGCCCTAGAGACGGAGAAAGATACAGCGACAAGTGCGCAGTGAGATAAGTACGTGTACATGAGTTTTGGTGACACTTGGTTCAAATTCTTCAATGGGAAAGATAATGTATTGCTCTAATCTTGGAATTGGTGGAATGAGATTAGAAAACTATATTAGGGGTTGGAAGGTGAGGAGGGTTTGAGAGAGAGCCTTTTGAGGGTGGTTGGGAAGGGAGAAAAAACTGCTTTTTGGGAAGATTGGTGGGTGGGGGAAGGAACTTTAAAATCGAAATTTCTTAGACTTCATAGATTGAGCTCTCAACAAAAGACAAACATCTATGAAATGGAAAATTTGGTTAACGGGGTGTGGGTGTGGGATTTGAAGTGGAATAGGAGTTTGAGGGAGAGGGATGAGATTAGGATTAATGAATTATTTGACATGATTAACAGGTTCAAATTGATTGAAGGAGAAGAAGATTCATGGAGATAGATTCATTCTAGTAATGGTCTATTCTCCACGAATCTTGCATACAAGATCAAAACAGGGACGACAGTGGCAGATTTCGACAAGGCAAAGAAAAAAGCATTCAAGAGACTTTGGGAGTGTCATGCACCAAGAAGAGTTCAAGCCATCGTATGGAAGGTGTTGCAAAAAAAGTTACCAACAAAGAAGAGTCTGCAATATAGAGGTATTATTCAACCTAATGGAGATATCAATTGTGTGATGTGTGGGAACGAGGAAGAGAACATTAGTCATCTTTTTTTTAATTGTGAGTTTGCTTGAAAAATCTGGAATGATAGTTACTTTTGGTCGAATTTATCAATGGTTCCACACTCCGAGCGTATTGGTAACTTCCTCCAACATGATAACTATTTTGATTCGGATTTGGGAGCAAAAAAATCAGCAACAATTTGGGCATGCATTGTTTGGATGATTTGGTCAAAGAGAAATGATTTGATGTTCAATGGGGAAATTCCGAATGTCACGAAGATAATTGAAGAAATTAAGGCAAAGGTGTTGTCGTGGAGTAGCAAAAAATGTCTTAGAAAATGAGAGTTCGTTTGTAAATTGGCTATTAAATCCTAGATAGAGTAAGGTGAAATAGCGAAAGTCTTGTTTTTTTGTTTTATGCTTTGTTTTCTTACTTTGTAAGGGTTGGGGTACCTCTTGTACTCCAAAAAGTCTTTATAAAATTTTCTTGTCCAACCAAAAAAAAAAAGTTAGGATAGAAAATGATTGTTGATTGAAGAATAGTGGAACAATTGAGGAGAATCAAAACGGGATGATGATTAACTTATTTTGAGTTTCAATACCGTGTAGGATGTACGATGAAGGTGAATTGATCATCTTTTATCCTAATAAACACCACAATTTCCATATATTCATTTCCACTACCATTCCCATTAAAGATTTTTGAACCATGCGTCTCCTTAATCTATCTAGATAACAAGAATCTTACGTGTGGAACGACAAGGCAAAGGGTTTCCGTTTCCTGCGTCATAGCAGAGGAAGAGTGTTCATGATTACGATCTAAGTATAACACCATTGTGAAAAGTATATTTCACTTACTTGTGACAGCAAAAAGGCCAGAAGAGTTGTTTCATCCACCACAAAATGTTGCAGATCACTCTGGGATAGATTGAACAAGAATTTGCCTGCTTGTTCATAATATTGAGTTATTGCAAACAAACACATAAAACACTATGAAGTTATGAATACTATACAATGATGTGAGAGACAGATTATAATTACTAGGATCACTTTCAGACCAGTAGACGGAACCAGAATCCGGAACAAGCAAGACAAATGCAACACTTTTCGGTTTCAATGCAGATACATGAATGTATTCTCCAATTTCCTGGGAAAATTTTCCTTCCATTTCTGTTTGGGAGATATAAACAGCATACCCCGAGCAATCAAGAACCGGATTAGCTTGTATCACGGACTCCAAATGGCCCGATTTAGGGAATTTTCTGAGAGCCCCAGATGGCGAAAATGAATAAAGAAATCCATCCAATGAGCCATAAGATATCCAGCCTGTTTCATCAAACTCATCTCTGAGTATCAATCAACTCAAAAAATGAACCAAAACGTAAATCTTCGTACCATTTGCATCAACCACAGGCACATAATCTGCTGAACTCAAAGGCCCAATACTTTGCTGCCACAAGATATTTCCTGTAGGAATATCCAATGCCAGGATAAGAGCTTTTTCAGGCACGGTAATATAAACACGACCGTTGTTTCCAGGAGTAACCGTATACGCATTTCCAAACAAGCTAAGATCACGAATCCATTTAAAATACGGGCCACGAACAGACAACGAATATAGTTCCCCAACCGTGTTTGATATCTGCAAGAACAGGACAGAGAGATCATTTTAAGCAATAAAGATATAAAGAAAGATGATTAAAGCTTACAAATATACTGGCTTCACAATGATCAATCACAGGGGCTGAAATAAAATAGCAATCTTTGATATTTCTCCTACAGCCTTGACGATAGCCGTGCTGATAAAGCACTGGACCAGCGCTCCAGAGAAGTGGTCCAGACAACTTATAAGCGAAGAGGCCTCGGTTTTTAACGTTAATGAGCAGACATGAAGTGGATGCGCTTGCAGAAATGCCGATGATTTCACCTGCTTCATGACCAAAGAACACTTGTGCATCAGCTTCAGAAGCTTCAGTTTTTGGTGGATTGATTTTCAGTACTCTATTTTCTGCAACCAAATATATCTGCCAATAGTTGGCCTTCCAAAAATTAATCTTCAAATGAACAATTTACGAAAGAGTGACACTTGACTCATACTGTTCAGTGAAAACAACTAATACCTTTTCTCATACCAACTGATACCATTTAAAAATGCACTTTGAATAATTTATGGATTAAATTTGTGAGTAGAGAGAACTTGCCTTTCTTGACCCTCCATGAATAGGAGCTATATTTGCATTGCAAGCGTAATTCAAGTGAAGAGTCCACGCAATCGAGCCGTTTCTTTCGAATGAAAAGAAGTTGTTCTCGGAACAAGCGTAAACCCGGCCATCATCTCCGATGAAGTTGTTGAAAAGTGTGTGCACAGCTCCCTTGGCAGGTTCATTAACTGTTTATGGATCAAAAATTGAAACACATGGATGTATTCATGATGCAGTAAACGCAAAAGGACAAGATTTATCATATCATACCTGAAAATGATGAGTCAGGGTATGGGGGGAACTTGTGTAAAAGTTTGGAATAATGTGAGACAGGAGACGTTAATGGTAGAACTAGGGCAAAGATTATTACCGTTGATGAAAATCTCTTCACTGACATAACTGAGAAGATAAATTATTTCCCAAGAATTGAAGTTGGGGATCAGAATCCCACCAGAAACGTAACGTTACTGTAGGGAAGCAGTTAATTAACCGCTTGATTCAAGGCGGGAAAACAAATACAATTCACATCAAATCCAAATCCAGGATCTACACTAGTGCAGAATATGAGAATCCGGATGGTGCAAAAAAGAAATTGAATTCAAGACACGATTTACTGAATTTCGATTTTAAAAACCATGCTCTTTGAGTGGGGAATAGAAAGAAAAACAATTTACCAACAAAAGTGGGAACCGAATCTGAAAGCCTATAGAAATGAAACTACCGCTAAAGTGCCAAAGGCTCAGGTAATTCTTGGTGCGCTGACTGTGCCCCGGACAGAAACGGTTATTTTAGACCTTACAAATTTTATTTAGACTTTAAATAATTATTATATTCTTATTAGGAAAAAATATCTGAAATAAGTTATAAAAAATAAGAAGAACTAAACTACAGCCGTCATCAGTGCTATAAAATTTATAGAATCTAATTTGACTCTTCTACAACCACTCCACCACTAACTCACTCAAAATATTATACCAAGACAAAGTAATAATTATGTAATATTAATAACATTAAACTTAAACTTTCTTTTTAATAATTCTGCTCTGGGCAGAATCTGCCCATTTAGCACATTCCGGTTCAAATTATGTTGCGCCAGGTTAAGTGTGGAAGACTGCATTGGGTGCGCTGTGCGCATGATTGTCCACGATGAGCCACAATATTTTAAACTATATTTAATTTTGGGTAATTTTACTTGAAAAAATTATATGCATCATTATAATTGTGAAAAGGAATTTCTATTAAATTTTTTTCTTTCCATTTCCGTGGAGCCTAAATTGTGAAAGAAAATTTAGAAGCTGTGATTTCAAAGTATGACTATAATAGTGTTGCAAGTCGTTTTTTAATGAGAATACTATGTGACTAATTTTAAAACAACTCACAAACAAAATAAGTACGTATACAATATTACAGTAAATAACAAGAAATTGTTGACCCAGTTCATCAATAAATGACTACTCTGGGGGCATTCCAAGCCATGGATGTTATATTGCGAGGTTCAAGTATACAGTACACAATACTACTCGTGGTGAAAACTTCCTTCTATGAAAGATAATGATTTGGAGAATATGTGTGAGTACTTGGGAATTTTTCTGAACCCTCTTTTTGCTCTTTTTGATTCTACTTATAGTACTTTGACAATCATGTGCTGGTTTGGCAAGCATGAGCTGGAGATTTCGTGTTTTATGAGAACTCATGTGATGTTGCCACGTTTTCAACATCGTCTCCCTGGTTGACCTTTGTATTTACATGCTTATAAAGCATTCTCCTTGTCGTCCAGATGGTTCAGTTAGTGGCTTGGTTTTTATGTCATATGCCCTTTGTATCAACTTTTGCCCGATCGATTTCTCTGCTCGCCCCTTTGACCATATCGTTGGTACAGGAACATTGTCCTTAACGAGCATACAAGAATGAATATAATGCTCGCCAGACTTGGCGAGCACGCTTGTACGGCTGGCAGGGCGAGCATACTTGTATGGTTGACAGGGCGAGCATACTTGTATGGTTGACAATCATTATCAAGGCGAACACCTCTCTCCATCGGATTGGACGTGGTTATTTTAATAATTTATCGATACACGTGTCCCTCTGACGTGTACAAATAAATCGAGGTAAAAACATCGATTCCAACAATACCCCCCAGTCGGGTCGCTTTGTATTCATCATGGGGGCCCGACTGTTGGTTATATTGAGCGGGTATTCGTAAGTGTCGCCTCGTCTTCTGTGTTAGGTGTAGGGACTAGTGCACAATCAGAAACATCTTTTTCTTTCTCTTCATTCTCTCTTCTTTCTTTCTTTCTTCACATTCCGTCCCGTCTAAAATTTCCGGCAAGAGCACGCTTATTTAGGCGAAAGATTTCTTCCAGGTAATTACTTTGTACCCCCCTTAATTCCAAGTATGACTTCTCGTTCGAGTTCTACCGCTTCAATAGAGTCAAACCATCATAGTTCCTCTTCCTCATCTTACCGTCCGATCACCCGTAGTGGTGCTAATGCGCCGGGGATGAACGCCTCGGGTTCAAGATCCCGCTGGCAAATTCGACAACCATTTGCCATTCTTTCGTCGAATTCCAATGATGCCCTCAATGAATTAGACCGAAATTTAGCCCTCACCGATTTTTTAGATGATTCGGATGAAGATTCTTTATCCCAACCCCAAATAGGATCTAGGGTTGTAGGTAATCATGATGTAAATAGGGGTGACGATCATATGAGGGAGGAAATCCCAGTAACTGAAAATGCTAATGAGCCGAACAGAGGAATTGATGGCGAACAGAATATGGTGCTCGATATCCCTGTTGATCTTCCTCATAGCCCAACATATACCGAGTATAGTGCTCGCTATGATTTTGAATGACCAGAACAACCTCACAGGACAAGGGTCGAAAATGAATATCCAGCGAGCAAAATTGCAAGTGTGATCGATGTAGATATGCTCGGCCAATAGTATCGGGATTACGAGACTCCAAAGGATGTGTTTTTCTGGGCGCCTAGTCCCGATGAGCGAGCAGACCAGCCTCCTGAAGGTTGTGTTGCTGTGAACTTAGATACAATGGAAGCGGGTCTTCGATTCCCACTTCATCCAGTTATTACTCGCTTGCTCGTAGAATGGAATATCACCATTACACAGTTGATGCCAAATGGGTGGCATATGATTATGAGTTTCCTAACTCTGTTCGGCAAAATGAAACATGTGTACTATCCAACAGCAGCAGAACTTACTCGATTAGTTCATTTGTCTCGACCCAAAGGCGAACACGGGTGGTTGTTCATGCAAGTGAATGCAAAATGTAAGGTCATCGAGGACGTGCCTAATAAGATCACGGATTGGAAAGAGAAGTTTTGGTTCGTCGGGGGTGATTGGAAAAGTCCTGCTTCAGGATGTGAACCAAATGCCCGTTTAGACATCCCCACTGATTTTGGAATCTGTCGAAGTAAGTATTTTTGTTGTTTTACTCTCCTCAGTGAACTGATTTTAACTTATTTCCTCAATCTCAGGAATTCAAGCAGCCACAGACAAAGAGACAAAAGATGGTTATTTTAGTAGTATCTGGCAAATCGACCTTGAGCCATATTCAGAACGTTCGGTGAAAACGTTGAACACTGCTGACCAAAGGAAGAAAGGAGGACTGTACGTGCCTCCTCACCATTTAGTTTCCCTCAATCCAACCGGTAAGGATTGTCTTTTATATTTGCGAATGTGTTGTGCCTTTTGTACCTGGTTTTTTCCTTCTTCTTTTTTTTTATAATAAATTCTTCTGTCTATAGCTTTCCCTGCTGTAACTGTTGCCGTAAGCACAACCGAACTCAGATCCAGGCCGAGAGAGATGCTCAACGAGCAAACCGAGGGGAGGCGAGCAGACTGAGAAAGGCAAGCCGACCTGCCGCGCCCAGACCGAGCGAGTCGAGTCAGCAGAAAAGGACTACTCATCCTATCGAGCAGGGATCGAGCGACCAGGATCCCTCACTAAAGAGATCCAAAGGGCTACATGACGATCAAAATCCGATTGCTCCATCGAGCACCGATGTTAATGAGGCGACCCCTACTGCTGAAACGACCAGAATAACTGCCTCTGTGGTCGGTCCGATCACACATATTGCTGAAATGGAGGTCGGTACATCTACTCCACCCCCTGCAGGACCCCGAACTTGGACTCCTTTAAATTCCCAGCTCCGTTCTCCCGAGGACAAGTCGTTCATGGGATGGGACCCTACTCGGGTGAACAGGTACGTTTGCTCGCCTGTTGGAGTGTCTATTTGCTCCATCTAATTTGGTCGCTTAATCATGTCTTTGTTTTTATAACACGCATGTTGAACAGATTGTCGCCTCTGATGCCAGAGTTGAAAAACTATTATTGCTCCCCTACTGTCAGCAACATTCCTAGCCTTCCCGAGCACGTCCAGAAAGGGAGTGAGACTCCCATTCGAGCATGGACTACTGAGCTTGAAGAGGCCACCAAGGGTCCAACGACTTTGGAAACCATGCGGCTTGGTTTAGTGCATCATGACCAATCTTTGGTTCTTCTTGAAAAAGCTTACACCGAATCCGCCCAACTTCAGGCCAAATATGTGACTCTTATCACGAGTTTCCAAGAGAAGGTGAACGAGCTGACCAGAGCCCAAGATGAACTGAAGTTGGTTCAAGAACAAGTATCCTCAGCCCAAGCAGAGGCTCGTAAAGCTCAAGAAGAAGCTCGCCTAGCTCGGGAAGATGCTCGCCAAGCCAGAGAAGAGCTACGCCTTTCTCGGGAGGAGCTGCACTGTAATCGGGAAGAGGTGGCTGGCATTAGGTAAGTTCAGGATGAGTTGAACGTTGAGCTCCGAAAACTTAAAACAGGTATCGAGGCCGTAGAGTGCGAGAAAACTCTACTCGCCCAACAACTCCTCAACGCTGAAGAGACCAACACTCGTCTGGGTCTTGAAAATTCAAAACTGCACACTGAAGAGTATGTTGATTCCATGTCCAATTTCTCATATATATGCGCCTTTGTAAATGTCATCCGTTCTGCTAGACAAACACTTACTGCTAACCAGATTACCCCGCTCATAGGCCATCTTGAGAAGTACCTGCTCGACAACCCCCCGGACCGCAACCTTCCAATATCTGATTTGAGTGATCTGTGCGATTTCTCCAATCTTCCTGATGGGATCGAAATTGATGACCCAATACTGGATGAAGAAGATGGTCCGGATGATGATGTTGAAGGATCCCCCACTAAACCTCGTCAAGCCGAGCATGGAGTTGATCAGGTGTAGGATGAGCAAGATGGTCTGTTTGATGCCGAACAGCGTGCACCTGTCGAGGAGCCTACTGTTTAAAATGATATCGAGTGAGATGCTCCTGAAGGAACCGAGTAGACGATGCAAGGGTTGCTTGATCAGTCACTTCCTCTGACCCCAAACAATGAATTTTTCCCTTGATTTTTACATGTATAATTTTTACTTCTGCTTTTGAACAATTTGCTGTGTTTCCGTTGTGCTTGCCTGTTGAATAGTTCACTTTGATTCGATTGTGGATGGCTGATTTTGCTAATGAATGGATGATGTTTGTTTTGTTTCCTTTTGTATGCCATTTGTCTTCTGAAGTTCGAACATGATATGTGCCTATGTTTCAACCTGACTTCTTTGGTTTTTCAATCGTCTTATTTAGTTGTGATTGGATTGGTCGTCTTATTTTGCTGCAACCAGATGGGTTAACTTATGTGCAACCTCTCCTCTTTCTTTCGTTATCGTCTTATGTTTGCCGCGATCACTATTTTGCTCGGGTCGTCTTATTTAGTTGCGACCTCGCACCCATCACTCACTTTGTTGCTGGTATCTGTAAGTACGAATTGTTTTGTCAGGTGAACATAAACTTTTGCTCGTTCGTCTTTGTTCGGGTCGTCCGGCTTAGGTGCGACCATTGATAGGCTTTAACTAGAAAAACTTAACAAACAAAAATGCTTTGCAACACGTTGTTATTCTATTACAACTTTTACATTTGGAGAAGACTGTTTCTAATACACATAGCACATAGCTATAGACATCGGACTATTGTTTTGCTAGATTCAAAACCTCGTCTTGAAATAGACATGAGCTGACCTCATCTCGTTCGCGAAATTGATGTTGACAAGTATGAGGCGGATCAGCCTGTCTACTCTTCTTCAAGTAATATGCTCGAGCAGTAGCAGCATCAGCGTTTGCCCCTCCTGGACAAGTTGTGATTATGCGAACTGCTGTCTGCATGAGCATATGGCGAGCACGCCTGCTCGCCTATATCAGGCGCGGACAAAAGCCTCTGCTCGCACCATTCCATCCCCTTGGAGGATGCCTGAGCATCAGCGTCCGCTCGTCGTTTCGTGCGTACGCCACGACATCCCACCCCCACGGAGGAGATTTTTGGGATGCGTAGGGGACTAGTGATTTACTACTGCATAAGCAGTGGATAAGGTGGAGTGGCAACCATGACTTTGCCGAGCATTTTGAGTCCGTAACGAGCACCAACCTGTGCTCAGAGTGACAATACCCTATTTAGAAGAAAATACTTCTCCCGATTTGGATGGGCTTTCCCAAATCGAAGGGAAAGTATTTTCCTTCTTGACTGCGATACGGGGTATAAAGCTCGTACTAGAGCAAGCCCCAGGACACATGATTGAGTCAGCAAAATGATTGCTGAATCGAGTGTCGAAAATTTCGTCTGGAGGCATACCAAACCAACTATCTCCCGATAACTGAATTTTCTTCTAATATGTTTGCAGTATTTTTTTCCTTTTTCTATCTTTTTCTTCCCCCTTCTTCAGCTATCAATATGCTTATTTATACTACTATCCCAAACAAGTGCTGACATATCTAGTTGGTGTTGGTCTTCTTGCTTTAAATCCTCATTTTGACATATGTTCTTGTCTTTGCCAGTTCTTATTCAAGGATTGACACGTACTTCTTTTGGTTGCCACCGCTTCTCATCTTGTTTTGACACGTATCTTCTATCTTTTAATAATGCTGACCAAAAATCCTTCTAAAAGATTCCAAATTTTATGTCAGACACTGTGTGTTCGTCCTTCGTGTTTGTCCTGCTCGTCTTAGCTGAATGGTTGATTATGCTCGGGTTTTTTTTTTGGAACCCACTAGCTATCGCTTTGACCTCTGACTGTCAGTTGTGCTCGCCGTTACTGATAATACTTTTTCAGATTTAACGCATTTCACGAATAGGACAACGGAACTCCATTCAAGTCTTCCAAATCATATGCCCCGTTTAACAAATGTCCTGTTACTCTGAATGGACCTTCCCATACTCGGCTGAACACACCACTTAGTACCCCCATTGCTCGTCTTAGAACCAGCTCACCTACGTTGAACCTGCGTGTTCAGACTTTGGAGTTGTAGAACTTTTTTGATCTTTTTTTATACATAGCGTTCCTGAAACCGGCCTCCATCCTTCTCTCTTCCAACAGATCTGTACTTAGGGCGAGCGCCTGGTCGTTAATGTGCTCTCCAAAACTCATTGTCCGATGGCTCAGAATCTTTACTTCTGCCAATATAATAGCTTCCGTACCAAATGCCAGGGCAAACGGGGTTTCCGCAGTTGATGTTCTGAAAGTAGTACGATATGCCCATAATATTTCTAGTAACTCTTCAGCCCATCCTCCCCCCTTGGAATTATCAAGTTTAGCCTTGAGGGTATGCTTGATAATTTTATTGACAGCTTCAACTTGTTCGTTTGACTAGGGGTAGTACGGAGTAGAGTAATGCTTTTTTATGCCCCAACAAGCACAATTCTGTCGGAATTCACTTCCATCGAACTGTTTGCCATTATCTGTTACCAATGACTGGGGAAGCCCAAAATGAAAAATGATATGTTTCCAAACAAAATTCCACATTCTTTGTTCGGTGGCTTTAACAATGGCTTCAGCTTCCGCCCATTTAGTATAGTAATCAACGGCAACCACGACATATTTTACTCTCGATGTGTCAGTACGAAACGGGCCAATCAAATCGATTCCCCATTTAGCAAATGGCCACGGGCTGTAAACAGACACTAGTTCTTCGGGTGGGCTATGGATAAGTGGGGCGTATACCTGACATTTATGGCATGCGTGGGCATACGCGAGCGAATCTTTCTTGAGAGTAGGCCAATAGTAACCTTGTCTGACAATTTTATATGCCAGGACAAGTCCACCTGTATGGTTTCCACATACCCCATCATGAATCTGTTCCAGAATCACATGACCCTCTTCAGGAGTAATACATTTCAATAATGGAAGAGAGAAACTTCTTTTGTACAAATGCCCGTCTAGGATAGTATATCGACCAGCTTGTAATCTGAGGCGAGTAGCTTGTGCTTTATTTTCAGGGAAAAAACCTTTTTTGTAAGTAGCTTAAAATTGGAGTCATCCAGGTTTCTTGTTCACCTGTCACATGGGCGACCACAACTCTGGGAATTGATGGCGAACAAGTCGTAACGACCACAATGTCCGTCGTGTTCGTCACTCCTTCTGCTATTGCCAATCGTGCCAAAGCATCAGCAAATAAATTATCCAATCGTGGTAATTGTTCTATGTAGACTTGTTCGAATTGCTCAAGCAGCTCCTTTGCTAGTTGCTGATATTGTGCCATATGTTCGCCTCGGGCTTCGTACTTGCCTAATACTTGGTATACGATTATTTGGGAATCGCTATAAATCATCAGCCTCTGAATTCCCATTGTCATAGCCATGTGTAATCCAGCAATCAAAGCTTCGTACTCGGCTTCATTATTTATGGCTGGGAAATCAAAATGGATTATTGTCGTGAAAGTTTGTCGAGTTGGGCTGATGAGAACCACGCCCGCTCCGGCTCTTGAACTTGTTGATGAACCGTCTACATACATGTGCCATGGTTGGTCAACGCCTCTTTCGGGTATTTGCGGATATGTCAATTCAACCATGAAATCGGTCATAGCCTGGCCCTTCATTGCTGTTCGTGGGGCGAACGTAATGCCAAATTAGCCTAACTCCACCGCCCACTTGAGTAACTTGCCGCAGTGTCTGGTCGGTGGAGAATTTGTCGTAATGGGAATGTGGTTAGCACCTCGACTGAGTGATCGAAAAAATATAGTCGCAGTTTTTGGACACTAATAACGAGAGCATACACTAGTTTTTCCAATGGAGGGTACCGGAGCTCGGCTTCTTTGAGTACCTGACTTACATAATAAATAGGAAAATGTGTTGCCCCCTCTGCTCGAACGAGCACAGCGCTAATTGCATGCTCTGATTTGGCAAGATACAAATAAAGTTGTTCATCTGGAACAAGCTTAGATAATGTTTGAGTATCCGCAAGGTATTGCTTTTAATGACTCAAATGCATTTTGGCAATGCTCTATCCACTGGAATCTCCCTTTCTTTAATGCGTCAAAGAAAGGTTTGCATTTATCTCCAGTTCGTGATATTAACCGGTTTATAGAAGCCAAACGTCCAGTTAATTTTTGAACTTCTTTCACACTTCTGGGGGCCTGCATGTCGAGCATAGCTTGAATCTTTGATGGGTTCCCTTCAATCCCCGTTGACTGACCATATGTCCTAGGAATTTGTTGGGATTATACTGAAAAGTATGCTTTTACTTTGTATAATTAAACTGAATTTCGGACTTATTTACTGAATTAAATTGTTTATCACTGATGTTGTAAATATCATTGAATGTTACATATATTTACTGCATAATTGTTCAATAAATAGTACGTGTTACATTGTAGTTAATTTAGTGATACCAGATCACAGAAGATTAAATTGACAGTCCCTTGTAACCAAATGTACACCATTCACGACCTAGATGGAAATGAACAATCCATCGTGAAAGCTTGAAGTGTAACGCTCAGATTGGCTTGTCTTGACCAAGAGATTACACTAGTTCATGTCTAGTGCACTGAAGAGGACCTACAGGAGGACAAATTCTTCAGAACTGAACTAGGAAGAATTAGACCTCAATGGTTCGTTATTTCTTAATCTTCGTCCCTTAAATAGGATCGCGTGTGGTTAGTAAGTATTGCTTTGACTTATTACGGGTAGAGAATCAATGAGATTCAATACTTTATATCTTGGGCAATATTATTGGTCACATGTGTTGCTAAGATTTAATACGGAGAATCGTGTGCAAGTACGCTTGTTCGATTTGCCCCCTTGGGAAGTTCATACGTTTTATCATACCAAATCTTGCAAGTGGAACTAGTTTCCGGTATGAGTAATAATGTTGAATCGTTCCTTTACCAAGGATAAAAGATATTAATTAATGGAAAGCTATTTCAGTGGCTTGAATTAATTAATGGGCTAGATAATCTTAAACATGGGAAATAATAACCGGGAGCCATATTGACTATAATATGGGTTAAGATGGATAGTGCAATATTAATTATGTAGTGTGATTAATTAATATTTATGGGCTTGAATAATACTGTGGCTCAATATTGATAATTCAAGATCCATTGGAAGGTTCAATCTTAATTCTCCTAAAGGCCCCCCAAGTAGCCCAACATAAAGTCCAATAACTGAAAAAGGTGTTTAAAAATAAAATAAATTTTGTTGCCTATTTTTCCTTGTTTTTTTTCGAAAATTATGAATAAAATGGGAGAAAGATTTTCTTTGAATTTTGTTATGGAATGAAGATATGTATTCTTGGAATACAAGATTATCTCATTAAATTCAAGAAATCTCCCACTTGGTTATTCATATAGAATAATTTTGAAAATTTTGAAATATGAGGGAAAGAAAGATTTTCTTGATTTTCTTGAAAAGATATTATGGAAGATATGTATTTCTTGAAATACAAGTATATCTCATAAATTCAAGAAGATCCAAATCTTGGAATCTTGATCCTTAATTTCGAAAATTCCATAACAAGATGAGGTGGGATTTTTTGTGGAATATTTTAATTATGGAGAAAAGAATATAGGAGATATATTCAAGATTTCTTAGAGATCAAGAAAAGATTTTCCCACATTGGTTTTTTCCCCAAAATTTCGACCACCACCCATCTATAAATAGGGGATGATTCTTTCATTCCCAAGTACAATTCCATGTGCTGGAAAAATTAGTAAATCCACAAAAGTGGTGCAACAAAGTTTATTTTTCCTTTTGTTAATTGTTCGCGAGAATCCTTCCACCGGATTGTCGAGCAAGGACTAGGGAATACTTGGGAAGGCTTTTTGGTGTGTTTTCATCGACGAGTTCATTGTCATTCCAAGAGGTAAGTTCACGTAAACTCGTAGTAATTCCGCATGCGTAGGATTTACGTGAACTGTTTATATGCATTATTTGTTGTTAAATTATTATTTGAATTAATATATGATTAATTCATGCTAGTAATAATTGTTAGAATTAAATTTGTATTTAAATATTCATCCCGAATGGATCCGGGCAATCAGTTCCCCAACAATTGGTATCAGAGCCTCGGTTTCGGGCTCTGATCTTTAAATTGTAATTTAATTCGCTTTCATTAAATTTGAAATTGGATAGTGGAATTGCTAGATCTTTTTTGCAGGAATCCAATTGTCATGGAATTTAATGTGTTTATTTATGCATGCATATAAATTGTTTTTTTAATTCGATTCGTTCGAATTCGTTTTGCCTCGTGAGGAAATTCACGAGTAGATTAGAATTTGTTTGATTTGATTAATGTAATAGACTAGTCTAGATCTAGGTTTATTTATTTTTGTAAAATAAATTATGTAGGATAAAATGGAGCATGACGAAAAGAATTAAAAGAAGGCAAGGCTGATTCGGACGTTGTGGTAGTAGCGGGCGTGAATAGGCCCGGGGCGAGGCTACGGATCGAGTCGCCAGACGATCGAAGAATCTGTGGATTACGCGTCTACAGCACATGGGGACGGGCGGTGGCATCTTCGGTGCATCGGTATGAGGTGGGCAGGGGAAGGGCGCCCGTATGACAAGAAAGGCAGGCGGCTGGGACGCGCAGACTCGCTAAGAACCGGGCTTCTTGCCGGGTCACGGGGCATGATTCACGGGTGACGTCGTCGGGGTTTGACAATCGGCATGGACGCCACTCGACATGGCGAGAGTCTTTAGGGGGGCACTCCCGGAGCCATGAAATGGTCGATGAGCGTGGCTTGACAAGGCATTTTTAAAAGCGGTCAAGGGGAGCTTTGAGACTAACGATGAAGGCTATGAAGGCGATTTCTCAAGATCAAGACATGACAAAAATTAACCATGACAATTGGATATATTTGCCAATATGTTTAATTTTTTGTTTTGATGTTATGCATTATTTTATGCTTATTTAAATCGTGTTTAAATTTGCAATGCATGAGAAAATGTTTTGAAAAATCTCACTTTCGAAAATTACTAAGTATGCTTAAATAATTAATTGACAATTTTATGAATAATAAAATTGAATTAATTTTGACCTCCATGATTTATTTATTTGTGAATTCTTTTGGAGAAATTCCCCCCACGGGACCGTCAAAAGATAGCTTTCACATGAATAAATTTCAAATGGATGATTGTGGATTATTACTAGTGGCGACGATGACCCTCCCCACGAGGCTCGTTCAAAAAAAAATAATAATTCTGTATTTAATCATGGTTATTACTTAGGTATAAAATTGATATGCATATACTTCCCCGAAGTCCCTGTCAATTTATATTGGTCAAGTGGGAGCCAACTATTAATCTAGTTGTTAAAGGTTTGTAACTGTTCTAGTTTGTAACCTGCTTGAATGCGTTTAAATAATGACTCACCCCACGTGGCTTATTTAAACTGTTTTGAGATGTTGGCTGATGCATGTTCATATTTTTTTTTTGAGATTTTAATATGAAACATGTGATCGAACCTTGTGATATATTTGTGCTTATGCATATTATTATTTATTTCAGTTCATCATGTCGCAACCTTTTAATCCACTGTTCAATATACTTAAAGACAATTTGCTTACTGGTGAAAACTTCGTTGATTGGAATCGTAAACTTACTATTGTCCTCACTGCACAAAGCCATAATTGGGTTCTCACTACACCTAAACCAGAAAAGCCAAAAGATGAGTCAACTAAAATGGTTAAGAAAGAGTATGCTGACTGGGAGCGTTCCAACGAAATGGCAAAGTGTACCATCTTGGCTTCTATGTCAGATGTGTTGCAACACCAACACCAGAACGTTGAGACCGCTGCAGACATCATGACTAGTCTTAAAGCAATGTTTCAACATCAGAACCGTGTTGCTCGTCAGATCACCATGAGGGACTTGCTCTCTATGAAAATGGTGGAGGGAATGCCCGTAAGGGAGCACGTTCTCCAGATGATGGCTCACCTTAACAAACTTGAGGTACTTGGAGCTGAATACAACATCGAGACCCAAATCGATTTCGTGCTCCACTCTCTGCCGAAAAGTTTTGAACAGTTCGGGCTGAACTACCAGATGAATAATCAAAAGTTCTCGATGCCTGATCTATTGCAAACTTTGGTCTCGGCAGAGGTGATATTGGGGCAAAAGAGCCAAGCCTTGGTGGCAAATGGACATTCTTCTTCTTCTAGGCCAAGGGGTGGTAAGAACAAGAAAAAGGACAAAAATCACAAGCAAGTGAACTCAAGTGTTGCCAATGGCAAAGAAAAGGTGAAGGGAGGTGGAGGAGTGAGCAAGCCAGTTCGGGGGGGTGCTTCAAATGCGGTGAAAAAGGACATTGGAGGTCAGCCTGTTCCAAACCCAAAAGGAATGGAAAGAAAGGTAATTCTCACGCACTAGTTGTTGAAACTTGCTTAGCGGCGTATGCCTCCCATTTATGGGTGGTGGATACGGGATCCACTGATCATGTTTGTTTCACTTTATAGGGGTTCAAGCGGACTCGACAAGTTAGTGGGAGTGAGATCCTCATCATACTGGGCGATGCTATGAGAGTGGCAGCTGAAGCAGTGGGAGAAGTGCACCTGTCCTTTGAAGACAGAGTTTTAATTTTAAGAGATGTACTTTACGTTCCGAATTTTAGAAAGAACTTAATTTCAGTTTCTAAACTTTACCGTGATGGATATTCGGTTACTTTTGATAAAGTTGTTACCATTTCTCTTTATGATAAATTTATCTGTCATGGAACGTTGTCAAGTAATCTCTATACAATTAACTATGCACACCACTCACGAAATGCATCCTATAACACATCAATTGTTTCCAACAAAAGAAAACGTTCATCGGACGTGAACGAAACACTTCTATGGCATCTAAGATTGGGACATATTAATCCAAGGAGGATCCAAAGGTTGGTAGAAGATGGTTCATTAGAGTCTCTCCAAGTTGAACCAATTCCAACATGCGAATCATGTTTGGAGGGTAAAATGACCAAGAGGGCATTCGGAGCCAAGGGGAATAGAGCCAAAGAAGTGCTAGAAATCGTTCACACAGACGTATGTGGTCCAATGTCAACCAAAGCAAGAGGAGGTTACGAGTATTTTGTCACTTTTATTGATGACTACTCGATGTACGGTTATATTTTCCTTATGAAGCATAAATCTGAGACCTTTGAGAAATTCAAAGAATTTAAGGCTCAAGCAGAGAATCATAGGGAAAACGTATCAAGTCTCTACGATCCGATCGTGGAGGCGAGTACCTCAGCGATGAGTTTTTGAACTACTTGTCAGATGAAGGGATTGTATCCCAGCTAACTGCACCCGGAACCCCTCAACAAAATGGGATTGCAGAGCGAAGAAACAGAACTCTTTTGGAAATGGTTAGATCAATGATGAGTTATGCGGATCTTTCCAAGTCGTTCTGGGGTCATGTCTTGGAAACAGCGGCTTACATTCTGAACTTGGTGCCATCCAAATCGGTTCCCAAAACTCCCAAAGAATTGTGGCACGGGTGCAAGCCTAGTTTGAAACACATGAGAATTTGGGGGTGTCCGGCCTACGTGTTGGACAAGAAAGCCAGGAAATTGGATCCTCGATCAGAATTAAGGTTGTTTATAGGATACCCCGAGGGAACAAAAGGGTGTATGTTCTATGGTCCCGAAGATCAAAAGGTGGTAATAAGCACCCACTTTAGATTTTTGGAAGAAGATTATATGAACGAAAGAAGACCCAGAAGTGAGATTACCTTAAATGAGCTAAGGGGGCTAACCTCGTTGCCAACTGTACAAGATGACATACCAAATGACACACTTACACAACCGGAACCTCGTCGTAGTGGGAGGGTTGTGAAACAGCCCGAGAGATTAATGGGGATAGGAGAGTCCTCGGACTTGATCCCCGGTCAAGACGAATCAGACCCATGGACATATGATGAGGCAATCCAAGACAAGGATGCAGTTTCTTGGCAAAAGGCAATGAAAGCAGAAATGGGGTCTATGGATCATAACAGAGTGTGGGAGCTAGTCGAACCACTTAATGGGGTCAAACATATTAGTTGCAAGTGGGTATACAAGAGAAAGAGGGGATCGGACGGGAAGGTGAAAACCTTCAGGCAAGGCTTGTGGCGAAAGGTTATACTCAGAAAGAATGGATCGACTATGAGGAAACCTTTTCACTTGTAGCAATGCTCAAGTCCATCCGGATTCTCTTGTCGATTGTTGCGCATCTCGATTTTGAAATCTGGCAAATGGATGTCAAGACAGTTTTCCTTAACGGAAGTCTTGATAAGGAAATCTATATGCAACAACCCCAAGGCTTCATTGAAAAGGGCCAAGAACACCTAGTTTGTAAGCTCATGAAGTCCATTTACGGACTCAAACAGACATCCAGAGCTTGGAACCAATGTTTTGATCATGTTATAAAGTCTTATGGGTTTGATCAAAACGAGTTCGAAAGTTGTGTGTACAAAAAGTGTGTCGGAACTGCATTGGTATTCTTAGTACTATACGTAGATGACATTCTGCTCATCGGGAACGATGTAAAGGTGTTATCAGACGTAAGGGCATGGCTTTCAAAACAGTTTGATATGAAGGACTTAGGGGAAGCCGGACACATCCTTGGGATCAAGATCACTTTCGAGATCGCAAAGAAAATGATGATAGGCTTATCAAAGCTTCATACATAGACATCGTCTTGAAACGATTCAAATCTGAGATTCCAAGAAAGGCTTCGTACCTTTCAGACATGGAATCCATCTATCCAAGGAAATGTGCCCTAAGACACAAAGGGGGATAGATGACATGAAAGGCATTCCTTATGCTTCGGCTGTCGGAAGACTTATGTATGCAATGCTGTGCACGAGACCGAATATCTGCTTTGTTGTTGGCATGGTGGCAAGATATCAAAGTAACCCGGGGAAAGAACATTGGACGGCAGTTAAAAACATTCTGAAGTATCTGAAAAGAACTCGAGATAGAATGTTGGTTTATCAGTCAGATAATCTAATCCCCATAGGCTACACGGACTCGGATTTCCAATCAGACTCAGATTCCAGAAAATCTACCTTCGGTAGTGTGTTTTGCATGGGGGAGGAGCCATGACATGGAGAAGCGTTAAGCAGAAATGCGTCGCAGATTCTACCATGGAAGCCGAATATGTAGCTGCTTGCGAGGCAGCAAAAGAAGCGGTTTGGCTCAAGAACTTCCTAGTGGACTTGGATGTAGTTCCAAATTTGCCCAACAGAATCACTGTTTATTGTGACAATGCCGGAGCAGTTGCAAATTCAAGGGAACCAAGAGCCCACAAGGCCAGCAAACACATTGAAATGAAATACCATCTTATACGAGATATCGTTAAGAGATGAGATATAGAGGTGGCAAAGATCGCGTCAGAAGACAACCTAGCTGATCCATTCACAAAGGGTCTGCCTCAGAATACATTCGAGAGACATGTGGAAGGGATGTGTGTCAAGACCGTTGCCAATCTGCTTTGAGTATAAGTGGGAGACATTATTAGGTTCTTGTAGGAGACATTATATGTCACGGATCTACACGAGACATGATGTAGTATACTTAAAAGCAGACTTTGAGTATAAGTGGGAGATTGTTGGGATTATACTGGAAAATATGCTTTTACTTTGTATAATCAAACTGAATTTCGGACTTATTTACTGAATTAAATTGTTTATCACTGATGCCGTAAATATCATCGAATGTTACATATATTTACTGCATAACTGTTCAATAAATAGTACGTGTTACATTGTAGTTAATTTAGTGATACCAGATCACGGAAGATTAAATTGACAGTCCCTTGTAACCAAATGTACACCAATCACGACCTAGATGGAAATGAACAATCCATCGTGAAAGCTTGAAGTGTAACGCTCAAATTGGCTTGTCTTGACCAAGAGATTACACTAGTGCATGTCTAGTGCACTAAAGAGGACCTACAGGAGGACAAATTCTTCAGAACTGAACTAGGAAGAATTAGACCTCAATGGTTCGTTATTTCTTAATCTTCGTCCCTAAAATAGGATCGCGTGTGGTTAGTAAGTATTGCTTTGACTTATTATGGGTAGAGAATCAACGAGATTCAATACTTTATATCTTGGGCAATATTATTGGACACATGTGTTGCTAAGATTTAATATGGAGAATCGTGTGCAAGTACGCTTGTTCGATTTGCCCCCTTGGGAGGTTCATAAGTTTTATCATACCAAATCTTGCAAGTGGAACTAGTTTTCGGTATGAGTAATAATGTTGAACTGTTCCTTTACCAAGGATAAAAGATATTAATTAATGGAAAGCTATTTCAGTGGCTTGAATTAATTAATGGGCTAGATAATCTTAAACACGGAAAATAATAACCGGGAGCCATATTGACTATAATATGGGTTAAGATGGATAGTGCAATATTAATTATGTAGTGAGATTAATTAATATTTATAGGCTTGAATAATATTGTGGCTCAATATTGATAATTCAAGATCCATTGGAAGGTCCAATCTTAATTCTCCTAAAGGCCCCCCAAGTAGCCCAACATAAAGTCCAATAACTGAAAAAGGTGTTTAAAATAAAATAAATTTTGTTGCCTATTTTTCCTTGTTTTTTTTCAAAAATTATGAATAAAAGGGGTGAAAGATTTTCTTAGAATTTTGTTATGGAATGAAGATATGTATTCTTGGAATACAAGATTATCTCATTAAATTCAAATAAATCTCCCACTTGGTTATTCATAAAGAATAATTTTGAAAATTTTGAAATATGAGGGAAAGAAAGATTTTCTTGATTTTCTTGAAAAGATATTATGGAAGATATGTATTTCTTGGAATACAAGTATATCTCATAAATTCAAGAAGATCCAAATCTTGGAATCTTGATCCTTAATTTCGAAAATTCCATAACAAGATGAGGTGGGATTTTTTTTGGAATATTTTAATTATGGAGAAAAGAATATAGGAGATATATTCAAGATTTCTTGGAGATCAAGAAAAGATTTTCCCACATTGATTTTTTCCCCAAATTTTCGACCACCACCCATCTATAAATAGGGGATGATTCTTTCATTCCCAAGTACAATTCCATGTGCTGGAAAAATTAGTAAATCCACAAAAGTGGTGCAACAAAGTTTATTTTTCCTTTTGTTAGTTGTTCGCGAGAATCCTTCCACCGGATTGTCGAGCAAGGGCTGGGGAATACTTGGGAAGGCTTTTTGGTGTGTTTTCATCGACGAGTCCATTGTCATTCCAAGAGGTAAGTTCACGTAAACTCGTAGTAATTCCGCATGCGTAGGATTTACGTGAACTGTTTATATGCATGATTTGTTGTTAAATTATTATTTGAATTAATATAGGATTAATTCATGCTAGTAATAATTGTTAGAATTAAATTTGTATTTAAATATTCATCCTGAATAGATCCGGGCAATCAGTTCCCCAACAGAATTTTCCCGAATGAACCCCAAAATTGCATTTCTTCGGATTTAACTTCATGTTATACTCCCTGAGAATATCAAACGTCTGTGCCAGGTGGGTAATGTGGTCTTCCTTATGCTCGCTTTTTACCACAATGTCATCAATGTACACCTCAACTGTTCGACCTATGTGTTCGTCGAACATCTTGTTCACCAAATGTTGATACGTTGCTCCAGCATTCTTTAATCCGAACGGCATGCTTTGCCAACAATACATGTTATTTTCGCTGCAGAAAGCTGTATTCTTTTGATCGTCTGGATGCATGGGTATTTGGTGATACCCAGCAAATGCATCCATGAAGGTCATGAGCTCATGTCCTGCTGTGTTATCGATCAAATAATCAATATGTGGCATCGGGAAATTGTCTTTCGGGCATGCTTTGTTTTAGTCAGTGAAATCTATGCATAACCTCCAAGCTCCGTTAGATTTGATGACGAGCACGGGGTTAGCAAGCCATCTTGGGCACTTTACTTCTCGAATCAATTTATTATCGAGCAACTTCTTAATTTCAATATCCATAGTTGCATACTTCTCCAGACTGAATTTTCTCCGCTTCTGGATTATTGGAATTTGTGTTGGGTCAAGGTTAAGAGAGTGACACACATGTTTAGGATCAATGCCGACCATGTCCTCATGTGACCAAGCGAACACATCCAAATTTGCTCAAAGATATGCGATCATTTCTGTTCGGAATGGTTCTGGTAATTCTGAACCAATGAATACTTTTAATTCTGGTCTGATCGGGTCGATATTGACATATTCCAATTGTTCAACAGGCGTTGCTCGCCTCCTTTTTTGCTTCCATCGAGGATCTTCGATCGACCCCCAGTACTCGTCATCTATCTCCATAGGATCAAAACCTATACGAGGTTCTAAGTCTGGTAGCTCGTTTGGTGGATCAATGTTCATTAGATCTGGAACATGAGTAATCATTCCGGGTTCTGTGTTCGCCCGTGGAGATGTGCTCGACAAAGGAGGTATAAGCGTCCTCGGTAACATGTTCACCTGTTGACTTGATTCTCCGGTCTCCCATGTTTACGATATTTTGCTTTTCTGGCATGCATGACAGCAAACAATCTCGAGCTTTTTTCTGGTCGCCTTTTACGCTACTCGTTCCTTCTTGGGTTGGAAACTTAACACAATAGTAATAAGTCGAACATGCAGCTTTGAATTCCTGAATAAACGGGCGACCTAAAAACCCGTTATAAGTAGACGGAGCATCGACGATTACAAAGTCTAACATTCTAGTTCGTCGAATCTCCTGATTATTAGTTGACTCTAACTCAACTCCTAACCTAACTATTCCATATGGTCGGGTTATAGATTCCCCGAAACCCATTATGGTGTGATCACAGGGCTCGATATAACTACTTAGATCACCCATTTGTTTCTCCATCTGATGTAGAGTGTTGACGAACAAAATGTTCGCATATGCCCCGGTATCTACAAGGAGTCGATGCACTTTCAACCCGAGGAGTCGGGCACTTATCATCAGCGAATCATTATGAGGGGTGATGATACCATCAAGGTCGTCTTCTGAAAACAAAATTTGGTGAGAGAGTGGTGTGCTCGCTGAGGTGCTCACCACGTTCACCTAATGTATGCTTTGCATGGCACGCATTTCCATCTTCTTCCGCATGTTTGATAACGTCGGTGCCTGATAGCATCCACCCACTGGCCCATAGTCTGGGCGAATCATGTTGATTTCTTGACTCTCTCGACCTCTACTCATGGTAGGAGCTCCTTTCTTGGGTAATTCCAACTTCTTGCGGGATTCCTCAGGATCACTATCAGACACTTCTTCTACCTTACGCTTACCCCTACGATCACCCAATTTTTCAGTTCGGGAGTCTCTGTTCGCCGGCTTTTTGAGGAACTGAGTAAGACGATTCTCTTCATATAACTTCCAAAGTTGACGAAGTAAATCGCGACATTCATCGGTATTATGTCCGATGTACCCATGATAATTACAAAACTTGGAAGCATTAAGCCAATTTTTATCTCTTACGATTCTTCGTGGCTTATCCAACATGTTTCGATCCTTAATTTGATTAAATATTGTCTCTGCTGAAATGCCTAGAAGACTCCGTAGTGCATGCGCTTCTGCTCCTTCTTCAAAAGGTTTGAAAGATCCTGGGGGTTTATATCCCCCCTCATTCATTACTTTTTTACCAACGACTCTTTTTGTTGCTACTTCTTGGCCTAACCGTGATTAGGCAAGCAGATCCTGTATAGCTATAATCTTGGCTGCTCGCTCTCGAAATTCGGCATATGTGTTCGGCCAATCCTGATGCATGACTTTCCACATATCCGTATTTAGGGTCAAGCCCCCCACCACCGTGAGGATTTTAGCGTCCTCTTCAACTGGGGCTCCATCGTATAAACATTTGTCAAATCTTTCAATATATGCTCGATCTGATTCACCCTTTAGCTGGGAGAAATGTGCCAACCTTTGTTTTGGTGTTGGGCGATCACACATGGATGAAAAGTGGGATTGAAATTTTTGTCCCAGCTGTGTGAAGGATGTGATGGACGCAGCGGGCAAAGTTGAAAACCACCTGTGTGCCCGGTCACCCAAGGTCATGGGAAAAGATCGACACTGAGTTGCGTCAGTGGCACCCATCGCGATCATATAATCTGATTATTTACTAAGGTGAACATAAGGATCCGACTCCGCATCGAACATTGGTATGGGTGGCCGATTCTTTGCCACCTTTTCTTGTATTTCTGCTGACATGATAGCTGGGGCGAGCGGCGAGCATGGGATTGCGCTCGCTCGAGGGATCCCTTTAGTAGCTGTAAGATCGGCCTGCAAACTCTCTATTGCCTTTTGCATCTCCGCCAGCTTTGCGGAGCTGACTGACCCGGAACGGGCTGGATTCCATCTTGAGGACCTGGTCGGTCATGCTCAGGATGGGACAGTCCCCCTTTCCGTATTGATTCCCGATTTCCCATTCGATGATGAATAGACAATCTAGTTCCGGCTGACTTTTCAGGATCGCGAGACCGTTCATGATGTGGACGATCATGATGTTCCACTTGGGGATCTTGAGGTCGTTTATACAGTGGACGATCATAATGTTCCACTTGGGTCACTGTGTTTGCATGATATTTCTTTCCAGGATCTCGAAGTCTATGCTCGCCGATACGTTCTTTTGCTAATACTCTCAAACGTTCAAACGCTGATTGCCGGGAAGCTTGGGGTTGTTCTCCATCCGACTGACTTCCTGCCTCTTTTTCAACCTGCGTTTGTGCAGCTTTCTTTTTTACTTGATCGCTATCAAAAGTTTTCGATCGCCGATCATCATCATTTGGAGCTTTTAACTTGGCCAACTCCTTTTCGGCCCTCTCTTTCTGTGCTCGCAACAAGAAAGTGGTGGCCTTTGTTGTGGCCGTCGGATCGTTGGCGATATCTTCAAGATTGATGGTTTCCACGGTCTGATTTTCGTGAGGCTGATGTTGAGCCTCTTTCTGAACGTGAGGTCGGCTCTGTCCCGACCTCTCCATCTGAGTATTCCTAGATTGAGGCATCATATTTCTTTTTTCTGCCTCGGTTTTTTAGGATTGTGTATGGGCTGGTTTTTTCTACCCTCCTTCTAGCGCCAATTGTTGCAAGTTGTTTTTTAATGAGAATACTATGTGGCTAATTTTAAAATAACTCACAAACAAAATAAGTACGTGTATAATATTACAGTAAATAACAAGAAATTGTTGACCCAGTTCATCAATAAATGACTACTCTGGGGGTATTCCAAGCTAGAGATGTTATATTGCGAGGTTCAAGTATACATTACACAATACTACTCGTGGTGAAAACTTCCTTCTATGAAAGATGGTGATTTGGAGAATATGTGTGAGTACTTGAGAATTTTTCTGAACCCTCTTTTTGCTCTTTTTGATTCTACTTATAGTACTTTGACAAGCATGTGCTTGTTTGGCAAGCATGAGCTGGAGATTTCGTGTCTTATGAGAACTCATGTGATGCTGCCATGTGGCTTGGTTTTTATGTCATATGCCCTTTGTATCAACTTTTGCCCGACCAATTTCTCTGCTCGCCCCTTTGACCATGTCGTTGGTACAGGAACATTGTCCTTAACGAGCATACAAGAATGAATATAATGCTCGCCAGACTTGGCGAGCACGCTTGTACGGCTGGCAGGGCGAGCATACTTGTATGGTTGACAATCATTATCTAGGCGAACACATCTCCATCGGATCGGACATAGTTATTTTAATAATTTATCGATACACGTGTCCCTCTGACGTGTACAAATAAATCGAGGTAAAAACATCGATTCCAACAAATAGAAAATAAGATGGACATAAATAAAAATTAGAAGATTCCATAATATTATATATGGTGATGTGGCATTGCAATATAATTGGTGGGTACAAATAATATGTCCAGTGGTGGGCTCTATATCATTCCGAAAACCTTTAATAACTCCTAATAATTTTCCTTAAATATTCAATTATTTTAATAAATGCTTGCTTTCGAAAAAAGAAAATTATTTTAATAAATGCTCATAAGTTTTAATGTATAACCAATCCAGTTATCATTAACAAAAAAAAATAAAAATCCAGAAACATTTAAATTGGGCTTTGTTCTTCAACTGGACCGTTTCCCTTCATTGCCTTAGCAGAAAGACTAATCTATGCATATTGCAATACCTTCCCTTATGTGTATTTACACCAAAACCCAAAAACTCTTTCGCCTTGATTAGAGTTTTCGAGGACAATGAATTGGCAGAAATGAACCATCATTATATAAATATATATAGCTACTGAAGTAAGAAATGAAGGAACAAACTCAGCAAACAGATCATGTACATGAAAATCACAATCTGTAATATATAAATGTCAATTGCAATAACCATGTTTGTATAGGGATTCGTATCATTCACGAGAAAGAAAGGTATCAAAAAATGAAGCTCTCGATTTCCAGCAGCCCCGCTGTTTACAAAGGGCTAACCTTGCCAGCCAATTTCAGCAGAATCTCAGGTACGAAACGTCTTCTGGAAGGAGCCACAGCATCCCGAGCTAGAGCGTCCTCGTCACCAGCATGTATAAATGCAATCAAATACTCAAGAAACTCAACTTTACCACCTCTGAGATGATCCTGCATTTCACACTCAAATTAGGATGTAACTGCATAAATATCTCAGATTTTGACACTCTCTCTCTGTATCTAACGCTATATATGGCAGTGTTCATTCGACACTCATCAGACAATACATAGTCTCTCCATCACAACTTTATACATATATGAGCTTTCTTTTTCATATGTGTCCCAAAATATTCCCTTTTTAATAAATCCAACATATAGTGCATTTTTTTTCTCTTACTGCACAATGCCCTTGATCAATTTAATGCAAAAGAGTTTCTCACTAACGATAGTTATGCAATAAAGAAGGGCAATTTAGAAATATTAGGTGAAAATTTTAGATTTTAAAGGTCCTTAATTACAATTTCTCAACTATTGTGAAAATAAAAATCTGCCAATCAATTCAAATTTTCATGCATATATGTATATTGGCATGCCTACACACATATACATATATATATATATATATATATATATATATATATATATATATATATATATACATATATATAGAGAGAGAGAGAGAGTGCTCACTTACTTGAAGGAATAAATCTGTATGAGTTTTCCCATCATATAAGATGAGATCTGTTTGTGCCCCTAATCTTTGGAGTGTATCCACAAATCTTTTACTGCATGTAAAAGCATAATACACTTTAGTTGTTAAAGGTCAAGAATGTCTTGATTGAACTTCAAACATATTGCTCCCAGGAACCCGTTAAATTTCCGGCCACTAAAATTTTGAACTCATTGTTATTTTGAGTATAAATAACGAAGCGCGTATCTTACCACTATTTTAATACTTCAATTTATTTTTGGGCATTACCCATAGAAGCATAATCCACCACCAGAAACTAGATAAAAATAAATTCATTTTCCACAAGCAGAATTACTGTTTGTGAAGTCAATGCAACTTTAAATATAATCAATAAATAGGTAAACTTACCTTTCATCACACGGCATTGAAAAATCTGAGGTACCATGGAGAAGAACAACATGTGGCAGCAGAGAAACTGCACTAATTGAGCTTGGCTTTTGTACAATTATTTCAGGAGAAAATTGTTCCAATCCTTTTTCACCTTCCATGATACTGTAATCACAAATAAAAGTACAGATCAATCAAAGAAATGTCAAAGACCGAAATTTATGAGGAAGTATGTACACATGCTGGCATAGCATATAGAACCTCAAAAAGATGGAGCGATACAAGCCTCGATTATGGAAATGATCAACTAATTTTTGTAAATTATACCTGCAAAAATGAATATTAGGCACATAAGACAAGCACAATATATGTATGATCATGAAATACAGAAATATTAGTTCAGCAATAAAAATAGATGGAAATATAAGTCTCCTGAAATCTATGGAAACTTACCCTCCAGATAGACCAAAATAAGCATTTATCTGAGACACACTCGAAGAGATGCTCTCGCCTCTGGATTCTTTACTTGCCTGCTCCAATAGAGCACAGGCAGATATATGTGCACCAGCTGATTGACCCATTAGATAAATCCTGCAAATAGAAAGTTAAATATTCCGTTACATTTATAGTGATGATTAATTTGCAAATGCCATGCTGCCCTAGTGACATATTTAAGGGTACCAATTGAAAGGTAAACTTTGTTGTGATAAGTGAAAAGTTGTTTTTCATGGCTGGTGCCTAGCAAATGAAACTGGGTTCAAAGATGTTGTATCATATTGATTAGTATGAAAAATAACAATAGAAACAAATATTGGAAATATATGGCCGACAATAAATCTCTTCTTAGGTTATTCCTTACAGCGTGATTGATACTTTGTCTGCGGTGTCAGCATGTTACATAAGCCAGTGCTCAAACAATGTCTACCAGTACCGTCTTTTTCATACCCTAATTTTGCAGTTAAGAAAAAGTACTAAAAAATAACAGGAACTGAAAGGAAAAAACTTCACTTGTTTGGATCTCCTCCAAGTTCAACAATATTGTTACTTCATGCTATAATCAAAAGACATAGTGTGGGAGAATTTTCTATGTATTGAATTAGGTCAAGAGTACACATATATATATACAAGTGAATAGACTATTCTAATAAAGGCCCACTAAAGGCCCATCTATACTTATTATTCTAACAATTACAAATGAATGCAATTCCTTGAGTAACGTCATTAACCATATCACTAATAGTCCCCTGTGGAAAATTTCTGCAACCAAGTCAAAAGTAAATTTAATATCAGGTGTAGATCAATAATCATACAAGCATATAAGCATTAGAGAACTAGCAATCATTGAAAAAGCTGCAAAGCAAGTAAATATTTGGTACGGAAAGGGACCATGATTCCTAAATACCAAGTTTTATTAAATTTCTTCCACATACCTATAATACATTCGTATGCAAAAATAAATAAATTAATTAAAAGACCCTGATTATTTTTTATGTAAAAACTGGCCTGCATGCTTGCTGTTTAAATAATGAAGAACCTTAAAATGGCTTCTATCAAAGTTAGCATATTTCATTTGAGATTTATGTAAGTTAATATCCAGTAGCGTCCATGCACCATTTTCAGTATTTAGTGGCGCATCTAATATTACTTAATTCTCTATAACTCAGAACTCAAGGATTGGGGCACAGCCAAACAACTAATCTGATATTCGGCACTAAATCCTGATTGCTTATGTTCCTTAACAAAATTTTATTTATACAAATTTTCTTAGTAATTAATAACAGGACTAACATCTCATGGCATTTTATAGTAAAATACCTGTAGTCAAGGCATGCCTATGATGTCATTTTCTGCCAAGTGAAGTCCTAGGAGGGAACCCCATGCCTTATACCTGCAAAAAACCTATGACATAAAATTTCTGAATGCAGAGTAAAATAGAGGATGAATCCACATGCATTGAAGTATAGTAGTCAACACCTCCATTTTTTTTCAAAATTATATAGCTGTACTTCCAGACGCAATTCATAGTTTTACTGACAATAAATTCAACTATTTTATGTTCATAAGTTGGCCACTTTACTCTTAAGGTTTCTGGATTGTGCATTTTTTTGCACTAAAACTTTATTGGAAAAGAAACATGTCAATAAGACTCTTGAATGTCAAAATGACAATGTAGTCTTCCATCCTCTCCCAACCCAGCTCAAGAGGAGAGAAAGAACTTAAGAGAAGTGAAAAGTAATGATGCTGACTAACCCAATAATTCAAGCACCACCAGTTACAAATATCAACACAGGCTTTAAACCATCACAATTTGTAGGTAAATATAAATCCAACCTGCAAAAAACATTTGCATGTATATATCAAACATGAAAGTAAATGAAGAACAGAAAAATAGGGGAATAGCATGGAATTGGAAACAACCAAATATACCTATTTCTTGGTTGATTTCCATAACAAATACTTCGACGAACTTGACTTGAAAAGAAATAGCAGAATGCAACTGCCAAGAAGCAAATTGAACAGATCTTATTCTTCATAAAAGCCGCAACTCTGAGCTATAGTCTCTTACAAATGCAGATGCTAAGACCTCATTTACTGATAAAACACAGTTCAATAACTTCGTTCGAATAAGAAGTCCAGTGCATCTCATATCAGCAAAAATATTAGAAAATACAAACAAGTGATAAGGTACATCTGCAAAGAAGCTTCACCAGCGATAAATGAAAAAGTTGAAAATGGAATTAAGAAAACTATCAACATAGACTCGATATAATTTTCCAGATGCTTAGCCAACTCATCCCTTTCTCACTAAAAAACTAGGACTGCCGGAGAAGGTACATATTCTTCTGCCCTAGCTTTACATAAGATTACAGCGTCAAATATTCCCAAGTTCCAATCTTCAAACATTACATCTTACGGGATAGAAAAAGTAAAAATTAAAAGCCATTGCAATATCTCAGTCATGCCTATGTACACATTTATGTGTTTAAGCTACTAGATGGACAAATTGCAGGTTCTTCATAGATGTTTGGAGTATCTTCTTCTATTTTACATATAATAAAAAGAATCATATATTATCTGAAACCTACCTTGGAGAAAACCAGGCATAAGAAACATGGCATAAAGAGCAAGAGCTAGTAGTCTTGTCATCCACCGGTAGCCTACCCTGAATAATGCAACTGATTAGGAAAATGTTTAACTGAATATCAGCTACCTTTACAATAATAAGGGGTTGAACATTGATGTGTCTATAAAGGCAAAAAAGGGGCAATCTCAAACCTAGTTCAAATGCATAATTGGGACAAGACTAGGATAAAATATATGGCAATCTTGATTCCACAAAGCTTGAATTCTCGTGTTTTCGTCCACTGAGGTACAGGACATGACTTCTAATTAAAGATGTATACAGTACCAGTCAATACAATCAAAAAGTTTTCCAACATAACTTCAGAACCCCAAAGAAGTGATGAAATTTGGATGCCAAGTTCTTTAAGACTTAATACCATTCAATATCATGCTTGCTCATACCTTTTGGTCATAACATCTGTAATACAAAAGCATCAATACTCAAAGCATTGCGAGTTTATTCAAATTCCAAAACCAAAATTCAAATTCAACTATTTGCCAAATTGTTAATTGCTATCATAATCATCAGACTCTAAGAAAAAACAAAAGAATTAAAAACGGAGCAATTGAAAAGAGAGGAAACAAAACAGTGGTAAATTAAGAGAGATACCCAAGATAGCTAAGCAGCTTGAAGCTGAGTCGAGTGAGCAAATAAGTCTCGGCAGCAGCGTGGCCGATCTCACGACCGAACGACTGCTGACGACACGGCCGACCCGCAAACGGCACCGTTTTGCCGCCACCTCTCCGCCGCCGTTTCTGGCTCAAAGAAGCAATTGGAAAACTCGAGCCTCTAACCAGAGTGTTGGTTTCCGTGTCCTCCGTTGTCTCATCGATGGAATCTCTGAATTGGAGATTCGCCGCCAAGGACGACGACGGCTCCATCGGCAACGGCGGCGTGAGCAGAAATACGCGGCGGAGGTTTAGCAAATCGGATAAGCTCACCACCGGGTGGCGATTTTACGGGGGTCGGCGAAATTGTGCTGACAAATTGTGGCATTGCCTCGGCCCGCGTGAAACTCTGTTATTATATCTCCGACTGCGTGGAAAAAGAATATTTTATTTTAGTTTGATTATGCAACGGTTGATTTTTGAGATGTTTTTTTAATCGACATTTTTTCTTTATTTGAGGAATAATGGAAAGAAGGGAAGGTATTGTGGTGGTGATAATTGATTTGAGGGTGCAAATCTATTCCCTACCCAAACCAAAATAGGTTTTATAATTTAATATCCATTATTTTTCATTTAATTTTTAATTTTAAAAATTATAAAAATTACACTATTTTACAAGATATGCTAATAAGTATATAGTAGCATTTTAGAAACCAATCCTAAATCGGAAAAGATATTCATGTCAGTATAAAAATAATTTTTGTTATTAATTAAGTTATCTCCCACTTCATTTATTGAGATAAAAATTCATATAACACGGTTTCCTACATAGAATAGGGTACAACTTAACAAAAATTAAATTCATTCTTCCCAAAGTATTAAAGTATCAACGCCCAATTTATACCCGATCTCACTATGAGACGGTCTCATGTATGCATGTAAGTGTGTCTCTTCTACTAATTATGGTGCACGCTTTACATCATTGAATTAGCCCCTTATTTTTTTTCCCCAACTGGTTAATAAAACCAAAGATGAGATGAGATGAGATGTTGGTAGCACAAAATTTTCATTCAATATTATCTCGTGAACAAATTCATCCGGAATCGTTAATCCGGTTGGATTTGCTTGTTCTATTTTTCGTATTCTAGTGGCATTTCACTTTTTTTTTAAGTATTCGACGAGGTTAAAAATTCGAATAAAAAAAATTAATGCTGATCGTCTTTAATCGAGTAGAGTTGGAATGGTCTGGATAATGGGGTAGTAAGAGCAGCTTTGAAAAGGGAAGTTCGACACGGCAGTCATGATGACATCACAAATGACACGTGGAAACACAGGCTTGTGTACACCCAACTTAGAAGTGGGCCCATCTAAATGATGAATGATTCACTGTAGTTTGCCAACTTTGCCACGAATTGGGCAAGTGTTAATAATTGATATCATTAGCAACTAATTTTCCGGCGCCGTTGAAACTTGAACGGATCAATCAACGGTGATTCTAAGAATTAGATGTTGAATACATTGACTTTATCAACTACAACGTCGTAATTGTTTGCGAAACGACCATCGTTTTCACCAATATTACAAACGAACCTCATAAATATCGAATTAACAAAAAAAAACAACCAAGATTTATTTTAAATGTCACTAACCACTTGAACATTTTCACACGCCAATATTGATTTTGAAATCAAAACACCTCATAAAAATGTGCGCTCATGAATCGGAGGACAATCCATTAATTATTGAATAAGAGAATCTAATGTAAAATTGACGTAAAACAGTGTATCCAAAAATGATGCTTGAAAGTTGAAAGCAACAAATACAGGCTACATTTGGAAAGTCTCGACCAGCACAAACCAAAACAAGGTGCTGAGTATTTGATGAGAAATGTTAAAGAATTCAATGCTAAAGAAAATTGCATGCCCAAAGTACTCCAAAAAAAAATTTAATATGATCTCAAATTATGCTTCACAGACATCATGTGGGATACAAGAAGAGGATCTGAATCCAACTATACGCCAAAGATTGCCATAAATCAAGATTCAAGATTATATATGAAGCCAAAAACACTGGATCAAACAGCATTTCACAGAAAATATCAGAAATTAGCATAATCTATATAATATGAATGAAATCATCAGACACCAAGAACACAACCTCTAATCATGTTATTCAAACTTAAAAACGAGGCAAATATGTTAAGAGTGAGAAATATAACTTCAGAAGTAGAAAGTTTAGGAGAAAAACAGGACATGGTTTGAGCTCAACAGCAAGATCGGAAGTGATATGTTAGTGGGAGTCTGTCAAACAGATTAATGGCTTGATCACAACTCCAAGATTCTCAGCATGTCTACTCTCCAAATCAATGTTCACATCTCAAAGACGAAATCATGGCATTTTCTGCACTAATCTTTCATTTCATTATTTCCCCATTTTTTTTTCACCTAAACCACCATTTTTGTATTGCAGAAACTGGCGTGTTGAGGAAGGGAGCATATTGTTGGATCAATGGATTCACAGTTCGCCCAATCTTGGTCCATCCACTTTGATGGTAACCAGCAGTAGCGGGAGCATGGTACATGAGCTTCAACAGCTACAACAATAGATTCGAGCGCCATAATACACTTTCAGTTAGTAGATAAGTACGTAATAGTAATCAAGAATGCAATTGCAACAATAAAGATGATGATGTAACACTTAAATGTCTCAATATTTTATTAAAAATTCTGTTAATTAAGTAACGGTGAATAAATTCACACTAGCAGAACCAAACTGCAATTGTATCACGGTTGGACAAAAAAAGTCATTTCTGGTCTTTAAAGGCAAAAATATCAACCACTAGACCCTCCTAAACTGTGATCAAACTGAAAGATGAATCAAATGTTCTATTCGTGTCAAATACAGACCATAAGGTTGCATTGAATGAAGGATTTGAGCACGGATTTGGAAACTCATAATATCCATCATGCTCATTTGAATTATTTTTTTGAGTAATATGGTACGATTTGAAACCCATTCACTTCAAATTCCTCAATCTAGAGCCAACATAAACACATTTTTTTCCCATTATCACCATTAAAAGAAACATACTAGCAAAGAATTAAAAGGAGAATAAGAAATACGACAAGTTCGACACTCACATCCACCACATCTTCACTCCAGTTGATGAGAAAAAATCAAAAGTTCCAATATATGGAAAATGTCAAATTAAATATCCAAAATGAGAGTAATCACACACCTGCCAGTACATAAATGCTTGTATAATATTCCTCTGAGGCCTGCATGTAATGGTGAGAGAAAAAATACATCTCAATAAGTACTTTTGAGCTAAAAAACTCATAAAAAAACAAAGTTGCATATAACTTGCAATCTAAAGCAAAGATATAAGGAAGGGAAAAGTGCAAGATACTGACGAGAGGAGAGATATAATCAGAAGGAATCCAATTCCAATCTCAGCTTGGGAGGACAGAATGTTAAGGGTGGTTGTGTTCGAGTCTACCCAAACACAAGCATCTTCCAAGTACTTCCTGAACAAAGACCACCACAAAAGTCACAAAAACATAGAAGTGTCAACATGCCATGCATCTATCACATAAATATGTTTCCCATGTCGTTCCATTTCCTCTCCCCTCAAAGATTTGTTTTATTTTATTTGGGGGGTGGGGAAGAGGGTTACGAAGTGTTGTGACTTTTTGAAATAGTAATTTATTTAATAATTCCACAGATTCACCAGACATTTTCTATCCTAAAGTTTTATATATTTGTAGGGTTGCTTACCTATACAAGGTGGATCGGCTAAAGTTAAGCCTCAGAAACTTGGCAACGTGCTCAAGGGAACGGCATAATATAGGTATTAGCGCAACTGTCAAGAAAGAGGGAGAACTTAAGAACTTCATTTTAGATAACACCACAATATATCACTCAATGTTAAAAAGAAAATAAACTTGGAAATACTAAAGGAATACTGACATTTGAGGAACATATGTGAAGTGATGAAACAAAGGCAGTATATTGAGTAGATAAAATCTTTGGTGAGTACGATAGACTGAAACCACACTTGCAAGGCTGGCAAGTTCCATGCTCTAGGTTTCTGTGATATTGGTTAGTTACATCAGCAAGTAGATGGTAAATTACGCAGTAAGCAGATTATGAAACTATTAGAGCATTACCCCGTATAATGAGTACAGCGAATACAGAGAAGTGCATGCAGTCCCCAAGAAAGAAAGCCGATATGCCCGATTTGAAAGATTGCTTGGCACAAGAGGAAAAATTGCAAGAACTGCCACAATAAATACCTAAAGGAAAAAAGATAAAGTAAGTGGAAAAAGATGTCCCAACAAGAAAACATCTTATAATGGGAATTAATAATGACCACAATTCCTTAGTCCTCACCCATTAAGAAAATAGTGGGGGGAAATACCATAGTTATATTGACTCCATAACAAGGGAATAACAAATAATTAGTGGTTGGACAATATCTCATACTTGTTCATACTCGAGATAACCCCCACCCCACACACACACACAAACGAAACAATCTATGCTTTCTCAACAAGAATTACAGTTACAATTGATCTTTGCCATAATATTCAATTTACAAAATGAAAGCAAGAAAGCATGTCGTAGATCCTTCTTAAAATCAAATCGACATGCCTAGAGTTTCAAAAGAAGAAAACCAGGAATGGACACTATGAGTTAAATCCAGCCCCAACAACACCTAGTTGGATAAATTTGAGTCGGAACATAAAGTCTAAAATCCGACAGCCTTAGCGATCATAATGACAGAGTAAATTAATATGTTAAATACTTCATATTACAAACCCCAGATGAAGATAATTGGACAATAAAAGTGGCATACAGATTAAATATAAAGGAGGCTTTAACATTACACAGGAGAATTGTAAATAAATATTCTATTTCTGGACATAACAGGTATGGACTGACATTCAAGTTCAAACATACATAATGTACTCAAAGTTTTTAACTCATTAAAGCTATTCATATAACCAGCTCAAAAGCTGGCCATAAAACTCTTTATAATCACATCGGCCTTAAAGAAGTTACACTTATTTTAGCTTTCAGCACTTCAACATACCCACGCATTGACAGAAAATTGAATGGTTTGTTGATCCCAGCGCAATGACATAGAACCAGGAGGTGAGGCCGTCGACGGCACTGATGTTCTACTTGAAGACCCTACAAAATGGATTTCAATACGTTCAAGTCCAAGAATATTTAGTTACTAAAGAAAACATAAGACAAGGATAATTATATCCTAAACTGCCATTTCAGAACATATCCATTCTCATCTTCTGAAGTTAACAATGATAAGTAAAATCATAGACCTGAACTACGCTGGCGAGTATTACTATTAGAAGTAGAGGATGATGAAGACTGTGGCTGCGGTGGTGTTGACGTTCTTGCTTGCTGAGAGGTGCTGCCTATTGGCTCCACATTTAATTCAGAATCCTGAATACAAAGTGAAAAATGATGATCAAGGAGAAAAATCCAGGACAACAAACATGTCATTATCATTTACTTCATAATCAGACATTCAGATGATAGAAAGTTAAGATATCATCAAAACAAAAGATATAACATGCAATTCATATTCTGCTCGTATGTCAGAATGGTATTATGCCTATATTCTATCAACATTTACCGCATTACAGCAAAAAGAAAGATTGCACTTCAGCAATTCCAAATAAAAAATAAATTAACTGAAACAAAATTAGGAATCAAATTCCACAAGATTGAAAAGAGAACTGAAAGACTCCTAAACACACAATTTTGCATATATCAAGATATCTTTGCCCCGAGTTTAAGTCTGCCACAAAGCAGACAACTACAATTCCACTGTTAACACACTAAACCCTCAAAGATGACATAAATATCAAATAACAAATTCAATTAAATAGCAATAAATGAAGCGAGAAGAAATCATACAATGAAACGCTGGTAGAACTTCTGCTTGAAGTGGTTGACGACGTCGTTGCGAGAGGCCATGTGCGGTGGAATAAGGACGTTTGACCAGTAATCAGCCCACCGTGGATCGTTTTCATAGTTGTACGCCGCCGCCGCAATCCGCTTCAACTTTTGCAGATCCTCTCCTTCTCCTCCACCCATATCTTTGTACAATTCTCGGAAAATCAACAAAAAAAATCAAGTAGGTTAATTCGGTTTTTTTCTGGGGGGTTTAAGCTTCTGCGCTCTTGACTTCTATCAGAAGCATCAGAAGTTTGAGTCGTCTGTCCCTCACTACCACAACATTCTTCCCTTTTCTTTTCCCTTTTTCATTTATTTTTAATTTCTGCGTAGTGTATATCGTATAAGGGGCAAAATTGGCACATAAATCAAGCTTTAACAATTTTCACACTACTTTCAAAAAAAAAAAAAACAATTTTCACACTATTCCTTTTATTTCTTGCATTTTGATGCACTCGTTTTTTCTAAATATTTATCAAAACGTTCATTTTTTAAGTTGTTTACCGAAATCAATGCGTCTTTCTCTTTCATTCCAAATAATCTGCAGATATAATCAAGAATTGATCTAATATATAAAGCAATTTTATTTCACAATGACACTTCATTTGGAGATTATATTGAAGCTAGGAGGAAGATTATTGCTGAAAACCCGTCTTTTATAGTGCGTTGGGTTAGTCGAAATATCAATACTATGACACACATTTTTGCTAGGACTTCTTGTAATTATGATAGTCCTAATTGTTGGGTCGAACCACATTTCTTTGTGGTGGGCCTTCCCGATAGATGCACTGGCTGCATCTAGCTCTGTTTTGTTTTCATAAAAAAAAAATTTACTTATTTTCAATGAAAATTTTCGAATGTATCGAAAATATTCACAATAATTTTAGTACATCTATTTTAATATTCGTCTTATGATAAATAAGAATTCATATTTAACTTAAGATAAAATATAGTATGAAAATTTGCATATATGAAAAAATCCAACTGAAAGTATCCATTCTCCTTGGCCCATTTTGTTATCGTTTTATGGCCTAGCTTCTACCCGTTTCCGTCCTGGCTTCTACGCTTTTCCTTTTATGCCCTAACATTGACCAATTCTATTTTAATCTTCCATTTATCTTTCCTCTCTTTCGCTTCTCTCTCGTTCCTTTCTGTTTTCCATCCCTATAATTTCTCTCTTTTCTTTTCACCTCTAGTGCATGGATTCTCCAAAAAATACTAAAATGCAGTATCGAATATTTGGCGGGTGCGGGTGAGATTCACGTGGGATTCAAGACTTGTATATGCCACATGGCTTAATTAAAAAAAAAGGATACAAGACCGGTGCGTTTGGGTGCTAATCTGGTGCGTCTTGGGTGCGTCTGGGGTCATTTTAAAAAAAATATGGAGAAAAGAAAGCTTAATTACCTTATTAGCCCACAAAACTTAAAATAAGAAAAAAAAACTTTTAATAGAAAACATTAATTCTTTTACTTACCTTTTCAACCCAAAGTCACGAACAGAAGATGTGACTTGTTTTAAATTTTTAATTGGATTGAAAACTTTTTATGCTTATATGTTGAATTGATGATGGTATATGAATTGTTATTTTTATATATTTTACAGGTATTATATATAATAAAATAATAAATAAGTAGACGTATTCTTGTCGAATCGCACCCTTAATTTTTAAAAAATTTGTATCCCCGTATCCGTATCGCATCGCCCCCGCACCCGCACCCATGCAACACAGCTTTTCACATAATTTCTCTATTTTCTTCTCACAAAAAAAATAAAAATTAAGAATATTATGAATTTGTGTTAGGTTTTTCATTGTATAGCTGATTTTTGCTAACGCAATTTCCAAATTGTTCGACAATTGTAGGAATTTCGTTTTCGGATTTTGAAGTTCTTATTCAGGTATTTTTAACGATCATTTGATTAGTCCTTTTATTTTTTGTGTTATTCTTTGTTGTAATCACTATCAATCGATCTTCTTAGGTTTTTATCAGCGTTTTTTTTTTTTGGCTTTTCTAGGGTTTTAGGAAATTAATAGATACAAAATTCAAAGACATACGTATTTTCAATCTCATTCTGTGGATTATCATTTCGATTTTCTTACAAAATTTCTATAATTTTTTTGAAATTTAGTTGGGGGTTGACGATTGAAGTGTTGGATTTGAGAAATTCTGATTTTTCATTAGAATTGTTATCTGTAACTAACTGTAGAAGTATCATGAATGGGAATTGAGAAAATAATTAAGATTTTGTTTTTTGTCTCAAACATGCATAAAAAGAATCGGACAGCTACAAATTGTAATAGTGTAATACTATGATGCTATTTAGTGTAATACTTTTATTTTATTTAGTGTAATAGTTCTTATATTTTTGTTATGATTTTTATGTTATTTAGTGTAATACTTTTATTTTATTTAGTGTAATAGTTCTTATGTTTTTGTTTTGAATACTTCTCAGTTATGGTGATGTGTTTGGATATTCATGCTTAAAAATAAAAAAATTGGGACATCCTCTTCCATTTGCCTTTCTCACTGATACTATTTCATGTTCTTCATTTTTCTTCTCTATGAATTCATCCAAAAAATTTGTGGAGGGTGTAGTGAGTATTGTTAGTGATCCTAATGAGTGACAATATCAATGACAAGATATGAATAAGAAGAATTAGCCAAAGAATGATGATGACAAAATGGTGGATAATGTGGTTAGGGAAGAAGAGGAGGAGGATGCTCCAATAATTAATTATCAAGGCGAAAAAAATAAGGGAATGCATGGTTAAGTGTAATACTATTAGGTGTAAAGATGTAGTACTGTCAAGTGTAACGACGCAATACTGTTTCATAAATGATTATGTCCATGAGTACTTCTACAATAGGTTGTAATACTGTAAAGTGTAATGATGTAGTAATGTTAATTGTAATGATATAATACTATTTCATAAAAATTGTAATACTATTATATTTATTTATAAAATATATTATTTTAGATGTTTTGAAAACAACTCTTTTAGCAGGATTTTTTTCCACTATTTTGCAAAGCAAAAATTCAAAAAGAATGATTTTTTTAAAAAAAGAATTAAAATAATTTTCTGAAAATGATGTTAAAACTTAAAATAATGAAAAAAAGCCAAAAATAAAAAAAAGTTTGCAAAGATTTAAAAAGAATGATAATAATTTTCTATTTTGCAAAAAAAAATAAAATCTGAAATGATGTTAAAATAATGAAAAAAGCCAAAAATAAAGAAAAAGGAAAAAAAAAAGTTAAAGACAGGGTTAGAACTCCCAACCTCCTACATATTTTAGGAAGACACCTGCCATACGGATACCAAGTCAACTATGACTTATCTCCTCTATTTTCTGCAGTTAACTGTTAGGACTTACGAGCCTCCTTATTTTTTCGAGTCAGCATGGCCCGTGAGATTTTCAATTGTGATCCACTTATTTAAAATTTTGACTAAATTGTCTTTTATTCATGTGTGAAAATTCACACAAGACCTACTCTTAACTTAAAAACATATATTTCGTTGAAAATAAAAAATAAAATTTATTTGAACTATTCAAACATTCGTATACAGTATCAATATTATTATCATAACAATAAAACCTGAAGTGAGTCTCATGTGCACTCGGGTGCATCGTGCACTCATAGTGCATTTTAGAAGCGTGCAACTATACAAAACAGAAACATGCAATTATTCCAAATAGAAGCATGCAACTATGTTGCCATATTAACAGTTGCACTTTTCTATGTAAATAAATCGCATTTTTCAATATAATAAGTTGCATTCTTCTAAAATGCACAATGAGTGTACGGTGCACCCGAGTGCATACAAGACCTAGCCTAAAACCTAATCCAACAAAAAGAATCACAGTCGATAAGAAATATGGATGAATAATATAGTAAAGGAATGAGGATGAGATCCAATTAATTTAGTTAGCTGTAAGTAACCACAAAATTTACATCCAAAAAATGAGTAGGAATGAAACAATGAAGCAACATTAATTACAATGGGTAGTTTGGTAATCCTTGAAACTATTTGAACATCGCATGAACATATATATATGCCTCCAGTCAACAGTGCTGAAGCTCGTCACAGCACCACCGCAACAATGGTACAGAAAAGCGCCGTCATTTAGATCAAAATCGATCAACGATCAACTCTTCCAGCTGCTCTGAGAGTTGTTCAAGTATTCTGAACTATAATCTTGGCTTCCAAAAGCCATCCTCTGAAACATTCTGATCTGGGCAGATTGTTCTCTTGAATTGAAAATCCCACTTTGGCCCGGTTTTACTCCGTTATTCAAGTCCGCCATTTCTTCCATTGAATCTAAAGCTCTTGCGATCTGTACGTGAAAGAGTCGGTTTTAGATTTTTAGTTCACAAGGGTTCACCTCACTTGAATTTTATCTATACATGATATAGTAATACAATGAGTTTCACCCCTTTAAAATGAACCCGTCTCTGATATTCAGAGCATTTGAGTGAAACGTGTACCTGACTCATCTTCGGTCTTTTGGAAGCTAAATGACGTACACAAACCGCAGCTGCTTCAATCATCCTGAACATTTCACTTGGGACGAAGTTATCTCCCAGACGATGATCAACAATATCTCCGAACTCTTCTTTATCGAGTGCTTCAGTCAGCAATGGTCGAGCCTGATAGATGAAAGGTTCGTTTGGATTGAAGGATTTTGAGGATGGATTTTCAAAATATATGTAGGAGATGAAAGTAAATTAAACCAGCAAACAAGGAAGAAGGAACTTACCCATTCAACCAGGCTTTCATCGCCTAGGGGTTGAGAAGCATCAACAGGCTTACGCCCCGTGATGAGCTCCAAAAGCACAACACCAAATGAAAAAACATCAGATTTCTCAGTGAGTTTACCACTTGATGCATACTCTGGAGCCAAGTATCTGCAATAGCATTAAATATAATAGGTGTTACTTATAATCAATATATAAATATTTAAATGTTATACTTAAAATCCCGCGTAATACGCGGGTTCTATATTAGTAATCTTGTAAATGATGGATGTCCAATACACTACACAATTCTATTACTTTATATAACACATTGGAGTTTGGGCAAAAACAAGTTCAACTATCCAAAATATCCCGACAAGGATCCTTCTAGAAACTCCATGTTATACGGTTCCAGGATCTCTTACCAGAACCTAGTTGAGTTTAGAGCACACGACAAACATTAGTTTCAGATAAAGGGGTCAGACGTACCCAAAGGTTCCCATCACACGAGTTGACACGTGTGTATGTAATTCCAGTTCTAATGCTAGCTTTGCAAGCCCAAAATCCGCAACCTGCCCATAAGTGGTAAAGACGCTTGAATGCTTGAGATATCTGCAGCTAAACTAGAAACAACTCAGAAATTTTATTTAGGATTAGAAGAACCATACCCGCGCTTCAAAGTTGTTCTCCAAGAGAATGTTGGTTGACTTAATATCTCTGTGAATAATGCGGGGTTGACCTGAAAAACAAAGCCAAATTTAGGTTATTCTTCAAAAAAAAATATGTAGAAAATTAAGCAGAAACACTAATATCATAGTAGAGTCAGTCAACCATTCCATCACGTGCACCAGTTACAACTAATATTGTTCAATGAACACAACTAATACTGTTCAGTGAAAATACCTAATACCTTTCAGTAAAACAACTACTACCATTAAAAAATGCAGTTGAGTTGCACGTTACTACTGATGCATAGGAGTATTTGCCTTAAAATTATAAGCTATACCATTTTGAAGAAAAAAATAAGAATTTGAAAGCTATAGACTAGAGCTTACAATCTTCATGAAGATATGCGAGTCCACGTGCTGCACCAGCTGCAACTTTAACTCGACTGGCCCAATCCATTACGGGCTTGCCTTGATCTGCCAATGTTATAGCTCAAATGATTGAATTCCAATTTAGTCATAAATGTAAATAATGTTGGCAATACAGAAGCTTAAATCGAGTTACCATGCAGATGGTAATGAAGGGTGTTGTTTGGCACGTAATCATAAACGAGCAACCTTTGATGATCAGAGATACAGTAACCAACAAGTGACACCAAATGTCTATGGTGTATACGACTGATGATCTCGACTTCTGCTCTAAATTCACGTTCTCCTTGCCCACTACCAGCCTTTAACTGTTTAACAGCTACTTCTCTTCCATCTACCAGAACTCCTTTATACACTTGCCCAAATCCACCTTCACCTAGAATATTAGTTTCTGAAAATTCATTAGTAGCATCAGATAATTCTTGATATGTGAACCATGACCTTGAAGCGCCTAAGCCACCATCTTGGGAGTAAATGTTATTTTTCGCTGAAGCACTTCCAGCCAGTTGAGATGAATAATGAGATCTTAGAAATGAAGAATCTGAAACAAGAAGAAAGTGAGAAAGTGTACGCTATGGCCTTGATATTAAAAGATGCAGAGGAGAAGAAACATTGATGTTTTTACAATAAGATGCAACATAATCAGCATTCAGATGTTCTAAGGCCACATTCGGAATGTAGAATCTAGCCATCTAGGGGATAAATTGAATTCCATGAAAAGAAATCCATTGCGGTTCTTCGAATGAGTTCACTCTACAAAGGATTTGAAACTCTCGTCCTAAACTATTTGTTGGGAGTGTTTTAAGTGGATTTGAATCAGTAAACATGAGATCACTTGAAATCCACTCCTCCAATCAAACCAGTCAATTTAAATGAAATCAAAATGAAGCATCATAGTTCCCAACATCTTGCCAATTTTTTGAGTTATATCCCTTTAAAGTGAGTTGATATATACTCCCTCCGTCCCGAAATTATTGTCCGGTTTACTGTGTGATCGGTTTTTAAGAAAAAGTGATAAAATGTTAAATTGTAAGGGGTAGAATTGGTAAATCAACTTTATTGTAAAGTGAAAAAGTGATAAAGTGTTAAAGTGTAAGGGGTTAAGTGAGTGGCAATTTGTGTAATTTATATGTATTGTGAAGGGTGTTTATATTGATGAAACTTTCCATTTTAGGAAAGTGAACAAAAATTGTGGGACGCCCAAAATAGAATACTGAACAATAATTTTGGGACGGAGGGAGTAATATTTATTCATAGTTAAGAAGCATATATTACCATCCTAGCAAATAAGAAGGAAATGACATGTGAGAGCAGCTTCTACAATTCAAAGCACTACACATGAACACAAACCACAACATGCATAGCATAAACACCAGATGGAAAAACGCGTCGAATTAGTACCTGAATTTTGGGAGGACGCAAAAGGCGATGGCATGGTATAGTTGAGACTAAACTCGTTCTTTCTCTTCTTCCTTTTATGGGTATACCATACAGCCAGAATCACAAGAGAGAGTGCTAATAAGCCCATGACACTGCCAACCACTGTTGCAGTTCCTGCTCCTATACCCCTGGAATTCCTAGGTGCTGAATCTGCAGTTATATTTGGACTAGACTCAGTTGCAGTGGGTTTCTCAGGGTGGGATGGAGACGGTGACGCCAGAAAGCTTCCATTGGAAGGTGCATTAGGGGGCAAAGGTGATGAAGGGACTGCAGGAGGAGATGCAGGGGAAGCCGGAGAAGGAGCACTGGTCGGCGGAATAGGCGGGGCGCCAGCCGGAGTGGGTGTCGACGGAGGTGGTGGGTGAGAATGCTTAGGTGAAGGTGCCGCAGGTGGAGGCGGAGAACTGGCGGCAGGTGGTTTGGCGGTTGGTGGAGGTGGAGGAGATGGGGAAATGGCTGGAGGAGAAGGAGGTGGTGCTACAGGGGGTGCAGGGGATTCTTGGGGTGGTGGAGAGCCGGTGGGTGGTGGTGGAGGCGATGGGGTTGGCGTCGGAGGTGAATTGGTTCTGGGAGGAGGAGCTGTAGGAGGAGATGGTGGTGGTGAGACTGGGGATGGTGGGGGAGATGGGGGTGGGGCGGAGGGTGGTATTGGTGGTGGTGGTGGTGGTGATTCTGGTGGAGGAGAAACGGGTGGAGACGGTGGTGGAGAGGATTCAGGTGGTGGCGCGGAGGGAGTAGGCGGAGGAGGGGCGGCGGAAGGAGGTGGCGCGTCGGTTGTCTGATTGGGAACAGAATCTGAAGGAGATGATGAGTTTGTTGGAGAAACGGGTGGAACAACACTGGGAGAAGAATCTCCTATTGATGGTATTGGTGGAAGTGGCAGGATTGAAGCCATATTTTCAGGAAAAAAGTTTCTGTATCAAATAATTTAGGCTCAAGTTCAAGATCTGAGCATCTCCATTGAAATGCAGCACAGCCTTAACTCTTAAAACAGCAATTACCCCAAAAAAGGGAATGAAATTAAAACCCTAGATAATCCTTTCAAACTAATGCCGAGATTCTTGAGATACCAGCTTATCAGGAAACATGAAAAAAGAGCATTACGACTCAGTTCATCCCAACTGAATCGAGAAAAATCATATACTAACAAATCCAGATCAAACAATGGCGAATCCAGCAAAAAAGAAATCCTAAATTCAACACTTAGAAAGAATCTACACTGAAATCAACGGACCAAAGTATCAACTAATTCTTCCAAATCAAATGCACTTCAAATGAATCAGCAATTTGACAATGAGAGAGAGAAATCAAGGTCCTAAACAAAACTCAAACCTCTCAATAACAGGTCGAAATCGTGAAATTCCAAAAAGCAAAACACAAAAAAAAGATCCCAAACACTTGTTTCCGCAAGATATGGCGTATCAGAAATCAAACCAATGGGCAATTAGACGTGGGTGCGACTTCGCAATAGTCTTCGACAATGGAGGAGAGAGAAATATTAGAAATTGTATGCCATCAAATGCTCTGACGAGCATGAGAATGTGCTCTACGAAATTAGCTGTTTTTTATCAAAATTAATTACTACTTTTTTATATTTGGAAAAGATAATGGGGGGTGTTAAATCTGAATGTGAACGTGGGATACTGCTGGGATTATACTATTTTGGGGGGAGAAGATTATGATGAACCAAAAGTCAAATAAAACATCATGATTCATGAATGCCATGTTCACTCGGCCTGTTTCTAACATCCAATCATTATAATTTTCTTGACTTTTTATTTTACGCTTTTCTACAAGATTGCAGCCTACTGAATGTTAAAACTCTCCTAAAAAAAAAGAATGTTAAAACTTTGGCAAAAATATAGTTTACTAAAGTAATTCTATAATTGACTAATGGAGTATTTAAATTTGTTTTCATGAAAAAATTAAGAAAATAATATTTGAATTCTTAAATGTGTGGGTGCAAATTTTAATTTTCTCATCCACCGGCGGGTGCAAATTTTCTTAGCAAAACACGGCACCTCGCATTGCTGAAATTAATATTTTTGGTTAATAATTAGGTGAGCATATTAAATCTTAGAAATTAAAGAGGTTCTCAGATGAATCCTCGAAAAGCATATAATAAATAAGATTTAACTACGTTTTAGACATTTGCGTGTAGAATCCTGTAAATTTTTTTAAAAGTCGATTTATTTTTACACATAAAAAGTCTGTTGTTAATATGAGAATATAATAAGACGCTTATTTGACATAGTTGCATGTTTTATTTTGTATAATTACACTTTAAAATCGATTTATGAATACACAAAAACATCCGACTTAAAAAAGACATAAAACCACCCTAGAAATTAAAATAGCATATTACCTCGCTAGCTAGTGGCTAGTATGACAGGCGTTAACAAATAATAGAAAGTAGTATTACTAAACTATTATTTTTTGTTTTGAAAGGTACTTAAACTATTTTTTTGTTTTAACAAGTCCTTGAACTATTAAATTTTATTTCGAAAGATCCCTAAATAATTTTTTTTGTTTAAGTCTCTAAATTATTGATTTTTGTTTCAAGCAGTCATTCTTGACGGAATTTTCTAACTAATTTAACGGAACCATTAAGTAAAACAATGGTCAATATTGATAATTTTGAGAATGATGATGTGCATATTTACTTAACGGTTCTGTTAGATGATAAAAAAAATAGTCAAGAATGACTGCGTGAAATAAAAATCAATAGTTTAGAGATTTCTTTAAATAAAAAAATAGTTTAAGGACATTTCAAAATAAAAGTTAATAGTTCAGGGACTTCTTAAAATAAAAAAATAATTTAAGGACCTATCAAAATAAAATGTAATAATTTAGGGACCAAAAAATACATTTTGCCATTAAAATAAGATTTCACCCTGAGTTTATGACTAATTAGTGAAATGTGATAAGAAAATCATTTTTCGTAATATAATGTGAATTAAAGTTTTGACAAAAAATCGTGTGAGGTGACATTTTCCACGCAAGATATTATTTTTTTTTTTGTACGTGTGATATCTCGTCAAAATGAAAAATAATCAATCAATTCAGATTGAATTTATATTTCATCAAAACATAAAAAAAATTAAGAAGATGAAATCAAATCAAATTGATTTACTAATAATCAAATCAAACTAGAATTCATTAAACTAGATTGATCTACCAATCAAATCGACATCGTACAATCAAACAAATTATGTCATGTGGCGACTTAAAGAATGTAGATATTCATTAAATTCCCTATCTTCATTCATTTCATTCCAAACGACAACATTAAAAATAAAAAAACAACGGAGAGAAAGAATCGGTTGGTTCAATAGAAATTGTATCAAAACTTTTTCATTCAAATTTCATTTCATTTTTATTTTTAATACAAAATTTGTAGGTTACAATGGATTTAAAGATTTGTATGATTTAAAATATTAAAATAAAGACCCTATGAGATCGTCTTCTACAATACTTTCTTTATATTTTTTTTTTTTTTCTGTTTCATCGTATATTAATTCTATCTGTAATTTTCCTTTTATTTTAAAGATAAGTACTTTTTAACATTTCATATTTACATTAATTCTGTCTGTAATTTTCTTTTATTTTAAAAGATAAGTTTTGAACATTCCGTATCTATTATAATTTCTATCTGTAATTTTCTTTTGGTTTTAAAGATAGGTTCTGAACATTCCAAATCTCGAGAGGATGTCCCTTTAATTAAATGCACTTTCCATATCTGGCCACGCTGATGAGCTGAAACAAATGCACTTTCATTTACGATAAAGAATTCGAACTGGTTTTATTGTGCCTTCACAAATTTGTGGTTGCACTTTTTAGTATGGCTGAAGGAGCATTTTTTTTTAGTCCAAGTTTGGTGAACCAATTAACAAATAAATTGCAAGTCTCGCCATAGCCCATAAGCACAATCGGTAGATTTCCGAATAATTTTTATATTTTACAAGTAATATTTAAAAAAAAAAAAAAAAAACTTCTTTGAAATCATATATAATTGTTATCTCACTGTGGACCATTTCATAATAAATTATATACAAGACATCAAAAAGTTCAACTGTTCCAAACAGACCGATAGGGCACCATGAAAAAAAAGATGCAAAAGCTGGGATTATATTATAAAGGCACATCGTAAATTCATATACACACTCAAACATGAAACAACAGAAAGTGTTGTCTCCAGCTGATCATCATAATTTAAAAAAAGAAAACCAAGATTTCAAATATCCAATACTATAAACGTAAAACAAAGCAAAATAATAAAGTCAAGAAACTTCAAAAGTAAAGCACACAATAAGAAAGACCAAAAGTTGGCGCCATATGTGATTATTTCAAACAAGAACAAGATTCTTGTGCTCTATAATCTCATCACCAAACTCGATCCTTCCATCCCACCCATTGATAAGATCCCACCACCATCACACATTCAATGAGAATAATGCCTATACCAACAAAACTTCCTCCTTCTCCCCTCGTCCCGATCATCCCTGCTATAAATCCACCACAAAAGATTCAAAAAGAGTTCCCATCGTCGTATCCATTCAACTTCCTAACATTACTTATCGCGCTTTTCTTTATCATAAACCCCTTGCAATGCATACAAGAACCCCTTCACCCTCCCCCCCCCTCCCTACTCAACGCAGGAAAAGTCCACTCAACGAGCTCTTTCACAAACCGTACATCAGAGAACAACGTTTCACTAATCGGAAGTATAGGCAGTAACTGAATCCCCAATAGACATTCCCTCCATTCAGCTGGAGCAAACCAAAGACTAGTGTCCCTCTTTGTGGACCATAAAACTCCCACTACTTTATTATCCCTTGTGAATTCTTGGGGATACAAATTATCCTCTACTTTCATATGCCACCATGTTTGTGCTGCTTGGATTTCGAAAGCTGAAATAGTTGATCCAATTGAAACAAGGTGGCTATCTCCGTACGCTAGCCCCATTAGAGCTGCTGAATAGTATGCGTTCACAGCCTCGCTCGTGCTTTCTTGATTACGCCCGTCTGCAAACTCTGTTAACCCCCCTGCCCAAGAATGCAACTTCCACAAATCGAAACATCTCAAACGAGTATAGTTTGAGTTATCTCTCTTACTTAAGTTCATATAATCAGCCATCAATGAGTAAGCTTGTGGCCTGTACTTCCTTCCCCAAGCTGGATCAATCTTAGCTAGAACAGAGATGCCATAAACAAAGTAGCCTAAGTGATAATGATGATCATTATAGACTCCAAAACCAAAATCAGCACCCGAATCTAATGATCCTTGTTTAGTCACAATCCCACCCCATTTTTTATCATAGAGAAAGCCATTAGGACCAAAAGAACCATCTAACCAAGGCTGGATTGTATCTTTCAAGAACTTCTTAATATGAGGAATCACATCCAGATAGCTGACTTCTTCAGCAATTAGTGCTAGCCTTGCTGCTCTAGCAACCAATTTAGCATAGAAGTAAGATGAAGATGTCGATATAGCACTCGAATCCAGCGCATCGACATCTTTGATCAAAGCTTGAACAATTTCATGACACGATTCTTCATCAACCCCTCTGATTGAATGCCAAGTTACAGAAACAGGATCACTTTTCAAAACCCAAGAATCTCCAACAATACCAACAAGCTCACCATCAATACTATTGTACTTAAAATCCTCTAATACAGATACTGAGCAATCAGCATCTGAAAGAAGACGAAGATGCAGGGGATGTGCAAGCATTAACAAATCTCCCCAACCTCTCTTATCCCATTTATACACCAAACAAAAAGGTTTTGTGAAATTAGCATCACCACTCACAGCATAGCAAGAACTAAATCTATCTAAAACAGCCTCAAATTTAGGATCAGAATTGGGCAAAGCTGCAACCCTAATTACTCCAGAAAACACACTGGAAGTGATCCTGCTCGTGTCATGGCTTAAATTGATGGGCGAGGAGGCGTAAAGGAGCCATGTTTGATTGTTATTCAGTCTGATGGTGTACTTTGTGCTAGAACTGTTGGGACTCAATTCGAGAATGGCGTGGATTGTTGAAATACAGAGTGGAACGCCGCTCATCACATTGCAGGTCAGAAAAGGGCTTCCTCTAACAAGGAAGAATCGGAGATTGTTAGATGGAAAATCGAGAGTGACACTGAGTTCACTGAAGGAAGAAATGACGTGGGATGCATTAGGGTTAGGGTTATTAAACGTGGAAATAGTGAGATCAGAAATGAAAGTCTGGTAAATGAAGGCAGGGCTTTTGAACAGGGATGGGTAACAGAGAGTAAGAGATGATTGAGACGATTTAATTATGTACGGATGGATGTATTCCGGCTGATCGCCGTTTTTGAGGACGAAATTCTGGAAAAAATGAGTTCGTGGGTAGGGGGAAGAGAGGAGTTGGGGGGGAAAGAAACGGTTGGGGTCAGGGAGGACGGAGGAGCGGGTTTCAGGGAAGAGGAATGGTCGGGGAGCGGTGAATTGCGGCGGGTTGATGCGGCGGCGACATGGCGGGGAGGGCGGCGGCGATGGGGAGGCTGGAGGGGAGGCTTTTCGTGGCTTTTTTGGAAAGGTTTAATGAGGGTGGTTTTGACTCTTCGTCTTATTTTCTTAAGCATGTTTATAATTTGTTGGAATTTATGGGGCGAATTGTTAATTGCGTTGAGTTTCGGGAAGCCACGAAGTAACTACCTCAATTACGTGTACCTGTCAACACGGTTTGAAGGAGATCAGCAAAATAACTACACTTGACCGCATGCATAACTATTAAAATTCAACATTAGTATTTGATTTTTAATTTATTCTTAATTTCAAGTAAATCAATTTCTGTATTTTTATTTTAGTATATAAAATACACATATATATCTCACCTTAATTATGGTATTGTATTACAAATTTACCAAATTAAAAAGAATCAAAGACATTTATTTGGATGTGATTACTAATTGACATAGTTTATGAAGTATTAATTTTTTTGCAACATCATATATAAAAAGCCAGATCTTTTCAAGATAACAAATTGTAAGTTTTTAAAATAAATTATAAAATGACAAACAAGATCTCGAACGATTTTGAAAAAACTCTCTTAAAATTAGGTGTCATCTAGATAATTTGATGAAATTAGTAACAGAAAAAAAAATCATGCATCAATCATCAACCTTGAAACATAGATGATGGACATGTACATAATCATTATACATATATCTATGAAAGAAGAAAGCGAGGAAACATACAAGAATTTGCTGATATCGACAACTCCTAGAACTTCAATTTGAAAATATGGCATGAAAAATTACGATTCCAACTTACGTAATTAAGATATTGAGAAATCGTGAGAATCGGAACAAGACACAATTAGACTTAAATTTGGAGTAGGACATGAAATGTTAAAGGAATAAGGCTTGGTATTTGGTTATGAAGTCAAAATTGTACTGTTTATGCATTGCTTATTGATTTGTTATGCATGTAAATGTTATTCTTTGGAAAGACAAGGTCTGCAAGATATCTAAATGCATTGCTTGCAGTTTGGGAAATTCTATAGCCAGCAAGGGATAACAAAGTGGGCCCCCAAGTGAAATTTTCATTCTTTCCAACCATTCTGGAAAAAGAAATGAGAATCTAATCAACCAAACAAGAGGCACACTAGTCTTTTTTGTGAGAAGGTCTCACGATCATCGTAACATAATTCGAAAGATTGACGCTTTTAATATTTTGGAAGGGAAGAGTGTTGATTTGTCTTAATTTAGAATTCTCTTATGTATGAGGCAAATCGCCTCATATAAGTTTTTATCATCAAAAGACACATTACGTTCAGAGACGCCTCTCATTTGATGAATTTGTGTTTTAACACTTTAAAAGGGATGAAGATTGATTTAGGACTAATTTATACTGCATGCTCGTGTATTTAAACCCATGCCATATGAGTTTTTGTCTCAATCAACTTCAAGGCAACGTTTGGTCCAAGTTCTTTAATGATGAATTTTTTCTTTATGATTCTTTTCGTTTAATATATTTTCTAACATAGTGGGCGTCTCGAAACAAGTTCAACGCTTTTGCATACAATCGCGAAGAGTGGGATGGCGTTTGTCAACACTGGTGGTGTTGAGTTTCTTGAGGAGCCAGGCGATGACAGCGTCAATAGTGGCTTTTGCGGCGTCGGCAGCGGAGTGCCGAGCTTCGAACGTGATTTGGCATAGATTGCGACAAAATTGGGACGCTACGACAGATCATGGTTACTGCTTAGAAAAAATCTCTAAACAAAACAAAATCTGATTGTGGGAAAGGAAATACTTAACCCTATGACAGAAAATTCTCACTCTCTCTCCTTTACATTGTTTCTACAACACTTATTTTCAAATATTCAATTGTTTAAACATACTACAAAATGACTTATTAATCATTCATTCATCCACACCCTTTTTATGAGTCTCACTATCACCTCATTTTTACCTAATTTTCTGCAAAAAAATATTTTCTCTTCATTCATATATTTAAATGGATAACACTTTGTCTCCAATTTAAAAGTCATTTACAATGATTTTAAATATAAACTTTTATCCATCAAATATTTACACCAATTTGGATGACCATTGTGGTCGTGTCACTTGTGGATGCTCTGAGACTATGACTTTTAATTATAGCTGTCCGATTTTGGGCGCTTAATCACAGACCGTCCATCTCCATCAATTGATCCTGGCCGTTACTCAATTCGCCGGTTCCCTTTCCTGATTTAATTGGAGTTGGGTTATCTATTGGGCCATATTTCAATTTCTCTATTTATAAAAGTATTTCCAGCCCATCAGATATAGATTCCTAGCCCATTCCTCATAATTCCAGAATAGAAAATAAGATTAATGCATTTATTTTTATTTATTTTTTTGAGGAAAAGATTAATGCATTTACGATGTATAAAAAAAAATTTAATTAATTATAAACTACAAGATTTTTTTTTGACAGGAAATAAAGGGTTAAACTGCCGGAAAATCGGCTTCTACAGTAGCAACAATATGATTTGGAACATGGATTGAGAAAAAAACAATAACAGAAGTAAAAACATGAAAATCAAGCAAATAAACCACAAAGTTCCCGGCTCTTCTAATCCAAGCAAAAGTTACTCTATCAAAGTCAAGAACCAAATCTCTAATATCTCTAACAATAGTTCCTACATAATTGAGATCTTACCTCAATAAAGTAAGACATAAATCACAATTTGAGATTCGATTCGACCAATAAATTACTTAACCCCATTATCTATAGCTTAATTCCATCCCACGCTCAATTGCCAAAGCTTTCGGACATCCACTACAACCGTATCACACACAGCCTCCCCAAACACCATCTCATACTTCCTCTCTCATCCCCAAGAACTCCATCTATCCTGTAGTCATTGCCGATTGAATCAAGCATCCGTAGATAAGCTTTAATCGGCCAATGTCTTGAGGTCTCCACACCGCCACACGGCTAGCTCCACGTGGCTTCACAACAGATCCTGGACGGGCAACCAAATAATCCATGAGGCAAATGCACTATCCACCACCTCTTGTAATCTCTTCCTTTGAAATATATAGCTCATTTCGAGCAAAACAAAAAAAGTTCACAAAGATAGTCATAACCCACGAAAGTCTCATCTCTAGCGCCAACCATCCTCCTAACCCATCTTTCCAATAGACTATCATCAAAATGCACAATTATAGGACATAAGTCCCAAACCGCACGAGTCCACTCACAATCCCTAAACACGTTCGTTGTCTCAACTTTCACACCACACTCATACAAAAATGATCCACATCCACAAACCTACCAAAAAAGACATTAATCTTAGTATGAATGATAGAATGCATAGTCTTCCATAAAAAACTTTAATCCTCAAGATAACCCCCGAAGGCCAAAATTTACCATAACGTGTCTAGTCCAATCGTCCCCAAGAAGGAGCCCACACGCCGTATACATCAAAATAACCGTATCTCGTAGAATAGATCCCATTATTGGTGAATCTTCGTGACAAGATATCACACCTATAGGAACGACTTAAGGAACAGTTCAATCTTGTTCACATCCTCCCTATCAAACATAATATCCAACATCTCGAGATCCCACCACAACCGATCAGAGCCAACAAATCACACACCCTCAACTCCTCATGTCCCTCCTCCACCGTGTCCTTACTTTGCCATCCCCAACACCATCCATTAACCACTTATCACGATACATGATTTTATTGTAGATTAAATAAACTTTAATCCTTGATAAATTATGTTTGTAATCGTATTCAGTGACCGACTCAATGACCATTTCATATCGCCCATCTTGATCCGTGTTGTTTGAATTGCTCCATCTTGTGCCCCCAATGACACTAGATGGTCTCGACCAGATGTATATCATTTCATCCGGGTGTCTCATTTTGAATATTAATATTTTTATATATAATATAGATCTATTCCCCTACCATTTTTTCATGTTCCAATCAGATTTTTACTTTTTTTGATCTTTAACATATGGAATTCTAATCATGGTGATTCGTTGATTTTTTTAGAATATTTCACGTGTCATTCATTTATATTGTGGAACATCAAATGTGAAATTTTCTTATGACGAGACAAGATATAATTTAAAAATAATATTTTTAAATGATAATTTTACATTATAGAAATATTAATTTGTAGTTTATGAATCGTTTCACCTGAGATGGTCACAAATTTGTTTTGCCAATTTTAAAACCATAGATATTAATTGGTCCAAATCAATTTAGGTTGGGATGATGGAAACTAAAGTTAGGTGGTTAAAAATTGGGGGAAATTGAACAGTTAGAAAAAAGGCGATGGCTGGCTTACTAGCCTGGGCGGCGGACGTCGTCGGAGGCGGTGGCGGTGGGCGGAGCGATGACGAAAACGATCCCAATTCAATCCCTCTCATCTTCACTCCCGAACAACTGACCTACGCTCAACAACTCGACAGCAAAACTGCTTCTCTGAACCGCTCGATCCAAGATCTGCGGCTGAGATTGCCTCCCCCAGATATCTCTCAACGCCTCCCTGATCTCCACGCTCATTCGCTTGCTTCCAACAACGCTCTTGCCCTCCAGCTCAACGCCCATTCCGCTACCAAAGAACAGGTACTTTTTTGTATTAACCTCTTATGGATGATTTTCACTTTTTTCTTTAATCTTTGAGTTATTTCTATTTTATGAGGAAAAATCTTTTGTTTTCGCTTTCTGTATTTGAAACTAGATTTATTTTCCTGTGTGTTTTGATGATGTTGAAATGATTCGTCAATTAAGAATTGGAAACTGTGGGTCGCTAGTTCAGCACATATTATGCGCATAAATCTGCAATTGAAATCAATAGACGAACTGACGAAGCATATAGCTCAGAATACGAAGCCAAGTACTAATATATTTATTATTTCTAAAATAGTATTGATTACAATGTATATTTGGGACCTCTATTTGTTTTTTTCCACCTTTTCTTAATATGTGTTTGTGAACTGCGGTGCATTACAGAATGTTGTTTTGTTGGGTTCATGGCATAATTTGTGAAATTAGTACCGTTTTGTTACTTCTAGGCATGCATTTAAAGTTTGTGATTGACAAAGCTAACAGTTACTGGTATTTATATATTGCAGGCACAGCTAAGAGAGGCTAGGTTGCAGGAAGAAAATGCTGAGTATCAAAATGCTATATCCAATTGTGAAATCAAAATTCAGGAGAAGTTACAGGAAGCAGAATTGTTTTGAAGTAAGTTAAAGGTCAGATTTTAGTTGCATAAACAGCTAAACTCATTGTCCCCTTTGTTGTTTGTGATTGGCGTTATGGTTGAATTTAACGCTTTTACTATCCAAGATATCTTCAAAATATGGATAAATTTATTCTATGGAGCAGCATTTATGACATGATAAGCATTCAGGAGATGGACTCAATTGAGCAGAACCTAAAAGCTGAGTTGCAAAAAGAAAAAAGTATCAGATTCCATCCATTCAGGAGAATCAAATGGAAAGCTTAATGAATTCAAATCGATAAACGGCCCAAGAAGATTCAGAAGCCCCAAATATGTACTGATTGAAAAGTTGGAGAACAAGAAAAAGGAACTGGTCTGTTGCATGGTCAACTATAGCTACTGCATTTTATGCTTGCTTAATTATTTGGACTGCTGATACTCTTATTCACTTGTAGGGTGCAATAGAGGAGATTATTCAAGAGTTGGAGAAAAGTGGCAACGGGTCCAAGATAATGCGTTGAAGCAACCAAGCCCAGGTACTTTGTCCTCTAACTAGTATCTCCTGGTACATTTCAATATCAGTGTTCTAGCTTTGAGTAAAAATGTAAGATGACAAAGAAGAAAAAAACAGGTTCTGGCAGTTAGCAAACACTTAATAAAGGCATCATATTGGCTCATGTTCTGGGTAATTTAGTGAGCTTATATAATAATATAGCCCATAATTTATGTACTTGAGCTGTTAGTTTTATAAGTAATTACTCGCCATTGCTCCTACCTTTTACCAAAGAAAGGAGCATTTGTACACAACGTTATGCATAAACGAAGTGAACATATAATTTAGGCTCCATTTGGATAGAGAGGATTTGAAACGTAATGGATTTGAAAAATAATATGTAAGAATGCATATATTTCAAATTATGAATTGTCAAGAGATGAGAGTGAAGGGGGGAGAGAGAGGGAAGGGGTAGAGAGGAGGGGATTTCAAATGACATGGTTTTGATGAGGATTTGAAATCCCTCCATTTTAAGCTAGACTCAAATCTAAGTATTTGTAAATTCATTTAACTCACGTGGGAGAGAGTGGTGATTTTTTGTGTGAAATTCATGGATTTCAAAACCCATCCATCCAAATGGAGCCTTAAGGAATTGTTAGATACTTCATACAACAAGACTTTGGGAACATTTAGTATTATATTGTTAAGTGGCATACTATACAACAATGGCTTACTAAGTTTGGTATTGCATCGTAAAAAAAAAAAAAAAGTTTGGTATTGCAGTGCAGCCTGCATAGATATTTGATTCACTTTGCTCATATGTTGTAAAATGCTAACAAGTTTTCTAATCCTTATCGACCATGAACCATTTATCTTCCGACTCTGTGTTGATACCAGAGGGCTAAAACACCACTAGAAAGTTTTCAAAGATAAATTATATACAGAAACAGAAATTTCTGAAATTCTACCTGTGGAGTTTTCTTTTCATTGAATAGCTTCTTCAAATATTTTGAGAACTTGTCACAGTAGGAATAATATCTCAACCTGTGGAGTTTTCTTTTCATTGAATAGTTTGTTCAAATATTTTGAGGACTTACCACAGTAGGAATAATATCTCATCAGTTATGCATGTAAACATCAATTACATCTTGACATGCAGCTCAAAGGAGAGAAAAGCTTTTGGATAAGCAGCTTCACAGCTCAATTGAACAACTTGCAGCAAAACAGGTCCTATTTTTTATCATAACCATTATTTAACTCTGTAAAGAGTTCCATCTTTTAAAAATAAAATAAAATTGTGGTCCTAATTTGTTTTCATGTTGGGCATTTTAGGCTCAGGCAGAAGGTCTTATCAGTGAAATCCACGTGAAGGAGTTGGAGCTGGAAAAATTAAATGGAATGTGGAGAAGAATAGAAAACAGCAATTCAGATGTCAATATAGCTCGAAATAGATTCAGTAGAAGTAGCTCTTACAACGAACCTCTGTTTTCAGACTACTCTGTTGACCCTCGCCACAAGCTCCCTCTTCATACAGTTGGCCGAAATGAGAGTTTGCAGAGGTTGACGCTGCTCAAGTCGGCTTTTGTGCTCTATATTTTGGTTTTGCACATATTGGTGTTCATTAAAATTTCATTTTGAAGCCCTACCACATTAAAACTGGTAATTTTGTGAAAGTTGATGCATTTCTTGTGGTCATATGTGATACTCGTCAGAACCCAAGGATTCAGAGGTATGAGTAGAACAGACCCTGTTCGAGTAAGGGTCTGATATATGATACTCCTGATTGTACAGAAATTGAATGTATGCTTGATGACGTTGTTATTCGGAACTTACGATTTGGTGTTGGGTTGCATTTGGACGAAAGAATTTTAGGATTGACTGGGAATCCAACAGATCAATAACACACTCTAATTTTGAACCATTGCGTGCGACTTTAGTGGATTTTATACCCATTATAATCTTGACTGGGTTTGAATTTCTTTTCCAAATACTCGAATCATTGTATATTCATTTGTGTTCAACAATTGCAATTCGGCACAAGCTGAACCTTTTTACATTATTTTGTGTTTTATTTATTTTAATACATAACATTTTATATTAATGAGTAATGCTATTAATTATCATAAAATACTCAATGAAAACACTAAATAATAATATAACCACAGGTGTTATATATTGCCAAATCATTATATTCAAACTAATATGGGGAGCAGGGAAACATTTAATTTAGTCTCAAAAAGAGCAGCTGCTTTTCAAACTCAAAAAGCCTCTAATTGTGGAGGATCCACTTCCTCCTCCCTATGACAATGCCTTTTAACTTTTTGACAAACCACCACACTCTAATACCTTAAACAGTACAAAAAAATGACTACTTTCAGATGTAAAACATAACAGTGGATTCAGATGCCCTCTTACTGCTGTGCATATCGGCATTGTCCATAACCTGAAACCATAAATTGAATTAATGATATGAATTCCAAAAAAATGATCATATATTCATCAGAGTATAGTAATTAACTTACGGATCACTAAAAGTAACAAGTCCAGTGCCTTTAAAGTCACAGTTCCAGTAATTCCTTCCATGCATCTGGTAGTAGGCATTCATCGCGTACGACGCGTGCGCGTGTATTTTACCCGGCGCAGCACAATCACCATCCTCATACACATCTCTGCAGTCCACACCACCCGGCCCACAGCAGAAATCCAAGACAGCCTGAACCACCTTCTCATCTGCATGCGGTTTCGCCACGCACCACACCCGAAGGCCCCCCTTTGCCCCCCCACACCGAATGATTTCTCCCCCCAAACCCCAACCTATCCCCCATTTGAACAAAATTCACAACTCAAATCAACATCATAAACTTTAGAACCATCGCCATTGAACAATCCAAAGTTCCTCTCACTAGCACCCCTTTCTTCTTGTTCTCATTGAACAACGAGAACACGAATATCTCCACGCTCTCCTTCGGCATCATCGGCGTCCCTGTGCTCGACTGCGCCTGTTCGACCAATCTCGTGTTGTAAGTCCTTGCATTCTCCGGTGTGGCCGCGGTTTCGCCTGCCTCGCCTTTCGATGGCCACCCTGACTCTGACACGACGATCCTGATCGAACGGTTGGCGAACCCTAGAGACCGGATGGCCTGATCGGACGGCGTCGATTTGTGCATCCAACATGTTGTTGTATGTATACCTTTAGGGGTCAACAACAACGGTAGAATTAGTACCGTTGTTGTTTCCTAGTAATGCATAATCTAGGTTTATCAATTTAGGGTTATCCCTATAAAGCAAAGTAGGGTACGCATTCACCATGAAGGGGGGGCACCGGTGTCGGCGATAAATCCGACGACGGCCGTCATGACGGGGAGGAGCATGGCGGCGAAGGTGGCGGACGACGGCGGAACGAGGCGGCAAGGACGGCCATGCTATGTGGCGTGGTGATTTTGATTTTACGATCAGCCCTCGTGAGAGGAGAACTCCATGCAGATTCTGCATGGCTTTGAATAGGGCGTTTTGGTCGAGCTTTTCGTCGTCGGAGGCGGTTAGGTACTCGTTGCCGACGGCGATGGCGATGACGGAGGTGGCAGGGAGGAAGGGGCGACGCGGGAGGTGAACCAGGCGTCGGCGGCGGAAGGAGGAGCTGAGGTTGGCGACTTGGGAGTTCTCGACGGCGACGGTGAGGTCGATGCCGGAGTTTGAGAAGGCGTCCAGGATTTGGGGGGTTGGTGTCGTAGATCTTGACTTTGTTGATGAGGGTGGATTGAGGAGCTGAGCCACCCGTTTGGGCGGAGGGAGGTTGTTTTCGAGGGTGCCGTAGTTTATGCCGACGCCGGAAACTGCCAGCGGTGGGCGGAGATGGAGGAGGAGGAGGAGGAGAGGGAGGAGTGGGTACATTGTTTGGTTTTTTTGCCTAGACTTGTTGGTTATAGTGGGGGTGATTATCATGTGTGTGTTTTCATATATATATGGTGAACTCACTATTGTAATTCACAAAAGTTACTTATACTATTACTTTTATAAATTGATATTATTATTTTTACAAATATTATTTATAATATTTAATATTATGATATTAATTTTAAAAGTATATGATATCGATTAATAAATGTTATGATATTAATTTATGTTTTAATTTTTATATTATAAAGAAATTTTATCGGAGACCTACCCTTTTGTAATTTAGTAATTTGAAGAGATCATCTAGAGAAAAGATGGTTAAGTAAATTAGTTCAATTTTTTTTTTTTTCTTTAAAATCAAATGATGACTCAATTTATAACATAATGTCATATATAGTTCAAATCACTTACTAGATGTTTGTAAAACTCTACCACAAATTTAGAAGATTTTGTTAAAACAAAAAGCTGTAGGGACAAATTTTAAAAAATAAGTGTTCTCACACACTAGACAGAGTTTGCAAACACACCCTTAATCTACTACTCTGATGTGCTTTTTTTGTTTAGCAGTATCTGTTATAATTAAAAGATGATAATATTATTGTTAACAAATCGATTAAATGAAAATAACATATGATATAGTAATAAAAATTTAACAGTACCGGGTATGCTGGGGAAGGGTTTGAAAATTGAGTCCTACACCATGAATCCTGACAAAGACTTTTGTGCTGGATAGCAATTGTAAGAACTGATGTAATTATGAGCGCTCTTTTGACAAATAAGATTACCACTGTATACATGTTGAAAAAATTGATACAAGTATGAAATGACTGAGATTTGCATTTTAAAGTTTACGTACTATTTTATATTGAATTATTGATAATGATTGTAGATTTTATTTAACATACATATTACTATATAATAACAGTAATAAAATATGAAGAATAAAAAATAAAACTAAAATCTGATTGATATTTCTAATTTTCTATATGGCCACATGGGCAGGCCGACCAATGATTTAAGATAAGCGCCAGTATTTAAAATTTTCATACATATAAAAACTTTAATTTACAACCAAATTACGTAATTGGTAGAATGTAAAGCATAAAAATTTAGTGGTTAAATTCACTCGGCCAAGTGGTTAATGGTTCACCCAGTCCTAATAGGTCATAATTTAGATTCATTATTTAGTGTTTATGAATTGTAGATGGATTTAATTTACGACAATTTTATAAATTTTTAAATTTGAAAATTTTCACACTAAACCTACTTCGTAATTTAAATTGTGAAAGTAGAAACAAAAGATAAGCCCAAGCAAAGAAGGCTAACAGAATATTGGGCTGCAGTCCAAGATATCTGTGTCCAAAATACGGCCCAAAGTATAAAAAAGCAAAAAATCTAAGTCAAACTATTGAGCTCCAAATGAGCTGTCCAATAACAGAAAATCAGAACCTAAAATAAAATTGCAAAACCAACATAATGAGAAAACTCCATGCAGGTAATGCAAACGTCAAAAAATCTAACCTAGGTTTGATGTAACACCCTAAATTTCAATAAATATTAAAACTTTAATTTTATTTACAAGATATTTTATGTGTTTTTATCTTTGAGTCTTTATTCCCAAATATCTCAATTTATTATTGAAGGATTACAATATATATATATATATATATCCACGATTATTCAAAGTTATCCTAAAAAACTCTTTTATTTCATAAATTTCAACGAAAAATCTATTTATCAGCTCTTATAAAGTCGGGTTTTTTTTTTTCACAAATCAAAACAGGAAAATAATTTTCACTGTAAATTGAAGTTTTCTAGAGTCTAGACCAAAAGCAACGGTGTCATCCCTTCTTGAAAAAAACATTAATACTCTTTCCCTTTTCTTTTTTATTTAGAAAATTCAGTTTTATTCTTCAAATTTTTATGCTAGGATTTTTATGCAAAAAATCTATTTCTCACTATTATAAATTTAAGTTTTTTTTTCACTAATCAAAGTACAAAAAAATAATTTTTATTGTAAATTGAAGTTTTTTCTTTTTAGACCAAAAAGGACGGTGTCATCCCTCTCCCTTTTCTTGTAAAAACAGTAACACTCTTTTCTTTTTTTTTTTTATTTAAAAAATTCAGTTTATGTTCTTCAAATCCTATCAGTAATCTTTTATAAACCCAAATTATTTTCAATTTTCTAAATCGATTTTTGAAGATATAAAGTACTTTACTATTTTTTTTATAATAAAGCATAACGCCCTGCGTCCATTCAATCAATTTCAACAAAGAGGATTATCCCCAAATTTGTCTTAGTTACCAACTTTCCTTCGTTACGGTTAATTTATTAAATTTTTTGGCAAAATACTTAGAATCATTAGAATTGGTGCAATTGATTTTTTTTCAAGATTTAGTCAATTTTTTTTTACCCAACATTTAATTCCGATCAACCAACCCTAAATGGTTACTATGGTTTCTACAAAGTTCATGTTTTATTAATTTTTGCTTCAAATGTTTATAAAATTTATATGTAGCCTATGAAAATATTATAGTGCTAAATCAATATCGGGATGTGAGTCATGTGACATTTCGTCTTAACTAAATCAATATTACTCATAAATGCACCGTGATTACATCAACATTCAAATTTTATTTGGACGATCCAACATTCTACAATCTCCCAAAAAATGGAAATAACACAAAATCCAAACCCTCACAACGTCAACTTTATTTTAAAATCTTTCTTTCAAATCTCAAACTCATTAAAAGTCAGCATCTTCACTTTGAATTACCCAATAATCAAATTAATCAAACTCACTTTTTAATGGCATATGTCATTTTAAAAATGATCACTCTTAAAGCGGAGGGAGTAATATTTATTAATTAATATAATAAAATACCGGATGAAAACACCCTAAAACAACAAACTACCAATATTATCCCCTAATAAGCAAAAAAATAACAAGAAATGCTATGTTAAATACAATTTCATTTTTCGAAATAAAAATCGTCTACACATAAAAAAGTGACAAATCTACCATTTTCTTTCTGACGCTGGATCTGAAACAACCTCTCCTTGTACGTCCTCCAGGCCTCAATTTTTATCATGTGGGCCAAAAAAATCGGCCCAAGAATCAATGGGCCCAGGCAAACACCAATGCACACAATCATTGGCCAAAGTGACCGTTTCATTGGGCAAATGCCCGTATCTGCTCGGGTGCCCATCGGGCCTCAAGAGCATCGCCTGCGTCGTATCCAACCACCTAAATTTCTTTTCCCTCTTTCTGCGCAGCCCTAAATTCCTCAATTGAATCATGTAGAAATCCAAATTCAAACCCTCCAAAATCGTCTCGTTGCTGCGGAACGGCCGCCAGCGCCGGCAATCCCCGCCGTTGTTCCACAGCCCGTTCTCGAAATGCGACGGCGCGAACGTGCGGAGGAAAACGACGCCGTTGAATTTTTTTTTCTGCCGTTGATGGCTCTGAACGCCGTTCGGAAAACGCGGCGGTAACCGTAGGTCATCGGGAGATCGGTGACGTTGGGGAGATTGCAGAAGTGGCAGCCGGCGACGCGGTGGCGCCTCGTAGTAGACGGCAGGGCGGGTGAACCAGTGGCCGGCGTTGAGGATGACGTAGTTGAACTCGTCGATTTGACTCGTCCATGACTCGTCGAACTCGTCGAGGTGGAGGTTGAAAGAGACCTGTGTGGGTCGGGCCGTCGGAGTCGCGCTCTTCGGATCTTACTAAAAAGGGGTCCGGAAATAAACGAGGGTAAAATTGTAATTCATGTATTTCCAGCGTTTGTATTGCTCTTCGGTGGTTGGTGAGTCATCGATTGGGTATTCTACCTGAAAGTGTGCAGGACACACACAATTAGACCAATTTAGAAACTAAATATTAAAATTAAATGCTAAATTTGTTAGAATTAATTAACATATACAATCTCTAATGAAAATTTTGATTTTCAATGAGTTTGTTAAAAAATATTGATCGACATATGTAATGATATTGAAAGTGTAACGAAGAAATTATATTGCAAAAAGTTTAAGCAGCCATATAATAATTGCACTATGGCCCTATGCACCAAGTCTTTATCTAAGTCCACTTAATACTTTTCGAAATGTCGTTCAAATTTTAGGCTGCAAATTGATATTATACTCTATTCTTTTACTTGATTAAAAGCATATATAATAATGCACCATCGAAGTCGATCCTTAAAATAGAAGATCTAAAATATGTGCATATGCAATAACTTTGTATAAATAAAACATGTATTTTCTAATCTTTCAAATTCATAAAGTGTATCTATTTTTAGAATCACTGACTCTTTTTGTCACTCCACAATCTCCTTTTTTAAGAGATATTTCTGGGCCCGAGATCGATTTTCACATTAACTTTACCGCCAAAACCAATAAAAAATTCACTTACGTTTTTATTTTCTTTTGCATGGAGGGCAAAGTGGTCAAATCTACTGTTTGCTACATTGAGTCATTAAGGACTCAACACAACATGCGGCCCAACAACAATAGGAACAGTAAAAAACAGTAAATAAATCCAACACTTGGCTGAAAAGTCAAAATCTTGGAGGATAAAAAATGGGGCACATAAAAAATAGGGGTAGGGTTTTTGATAGGGTTTGGAAGACAAATTTTTGGGTGGGGGTTTTTTGCAGTCATCGGGGCTGAGAATAGCATGCGGAGGGGGGGGGCGACCTGGGTGGCGATAGGATAAGTGGATCTGCCAGATTTTCTTGACATACAGATGGAGAACGGTGGAGATTAGTGGATATTGGCGGAAATTGGTGGATTGGGGTTGCTATCGCCGAGGGATGGGTGGTGATCGGCACACTGGCCGAGAGGGTAGTGACGCAAATGGATTTTTAGGTGGAGATGATTAGGGATTTTAACTGCCAACGAAGAACAAAAGCAAGATGAATATAGAGGAAAAAGAGAGAAAAGAATATAAAAGGTGGATCAGACATTTAGGTTAGTGATTTTGGGTGGGTTTTGTTTTGGCTGGATTTATTGTTTTAATTAGCATGTAAGTAATTAATGGGTTGGGTTAAATAGATAAGTGGGTTTAGTTATGTTAATAAAGTTAGAAAAAGTAATGTCATATAGGTAAATTAATGTATTTTTTTAGGTGAGAGCTTGTATAAAAACGTCCATTTTAGAGTGCCGCCGAGTAAATGAATAAAAAAAATAAAAAGTGTGAAAATTGATGTGGAGATTTATGAGTAAAAAGATTATGAAGTTTCTTATTCAATGTGACTCTTCTATCAAGAAATGGACCCTAGATAATGCATCAAGTCATATGAAGCTTCAAAAGAGATTCTCCCGCACTAAAAATTATTTATTTATTTTTTAAAAGATCCGCTTCAAATTTATTTATCCATTTTCATAAAAAAGAAATAAAAGTAATTATACTTTTTTCCAACTATCCATTTGTTACATCTTAAAATTACACCTTCACGCTATTAATTTTATGGCAAAAAAATATATATTAATAATAAAAAATAAAAAAGACTACAACACCTTTAACTAAAGTAAAAAACATATATTTTACCATGTAGGAACAAGTAGGGCAGATGTGAGTCACGTGAACTGTGGGCTTTCTGGCATTGAAATTAGAATTTGAAATAATAAGTTACTCTATCTGTTCCAAATTAGTTGAACATTTTATTTATTCGGGCCTTTTAAATAACTAGTTATTTATTAATACTGAAATGATAAAGAGATTTTTAAGATGTGGTATAATAAGATTACCCCCTTATCTATCCTAATATACTTTTAAAAAGTCACTTTTATAATTTCAAATATACTATAAACACGCAGTTATTTATTAATACTGAAATGATAAAATTTTTAAATGTGGTATAATAATTATTCTCATCTATCCCACAATTACCTTTAAAAATCACTTTATAATTTGATATAATATAAACAAAGTAGACAGAGTCAAGTATCACACACTGTAAAACATGGCATAGGTTATGCTGAATTATGGCAGAGTGTGCAGGTGTTAGAATAAGCACAAAGAGTGGATAATAATGAGTTAAAAATGGTCAGTCTGGGGGGTATGGTTATACAGAACAGATCTTGAAGGCCACAATTATACTGGTTTCTAGATCTAGGGACTGCACGTTATTGGATTCCTATACTTTGTCATCTTCTCTCATTCTCTTTAATTTCATAATATATTACTAGTATTAGTATTTATTAAAAACACAAATTATTGCCCATTCCGTTATGGATTTTAATTTCCATTTTATATTTTACAATTCTATATCTAAAATTCATCTCGATATCTACAGCTCTAAAATCAAAATTTGTCTTTCCAGTAAATGATTCAGGAAGATATCATCTTGGCAAAAATTACAATAAACCAATTCACGTGACTTTTTATTTTAAGTATTACGATTATAAATCGCATTATTATTATTATGTATAAAAAGTATATTTTGTTTAAAAATCACTTAATAATAGTAAAGATGTATCTTCATATTCATAACAATAATCTAAAAAAAAAAAATTCAAATGAAGTCAGGTTCACCAAAAAGTTGATCTATTATCTCTATATAAGTGGGAATAAACCACTTATCAAATTCAAATTAAAAATTACACATAATCTTGTATCTAATGGTAGACGCATTGTGGGATAAATCAAAACTTATTGATTTTTTAATGATCACTTTTAACCAAGCAAGTTTAACTTTTATTTAAGATTTTTAATTGATCCCTCTCAATAAATTAAAGAAAATTGTTTTGGCAGTGAATCAATGGATTCATCTCTTCATAATGTATTGGTGTGACGACAATAAGAGGTCTATCTCTTTGAACAGTATCATGTTCATTACAGAAATTCTGAAATGCCCAAAATGTAATCCAATAAATCCAGCCTGTATGTTTCTTTTATCTTTTCATTAATCAATAATTCAACTTTTGGTGGTTCCCAAGATTTGAAGGGAAGCATCAATCTCATAATAAAAGTATAAAATAGTACAATAATGATGCATCAATTCACATATATACACTGTATACATATACTCTGTTTAATTAATCTTTTTTTTAATAATAAGAAATTACTCGGAAGACAACAAGACCCGGCTAGGCGCAACCTTGTTTGCCTGTTTTTTATCTTATTATTGTTTTTAGTGTCAAAATTCATCTTATCTTATAAAAAAAAATATCTGAAAACATGCACAAACCACAATAATTCTATCTTGTTCCACTTAAAAGAAACAAAAAAGTTATGCATGTCTATAATTTGGATGAAATTTCCTAGAAATAAGATAATTTTACAACAAAATATACTCCCTCCGTCTAGGTGTAATTATCCGTTTATTATTTTTATTTAGAAATAATAATAAAATAATAAAAAATGAAATGTAGGTTTGAGTATTGGGAAAGAAAAAAAAATTACGTGGTGTAATAAGTAAAAAATAATAATTAATATTTTTATAATATTGTGTGAAAAAATGAGGGATCTAAAATTATGAGATAATAGAAGTTCTTTTATTCCTTTTTATAAAATTGAAAAATTATATAGTGAAATGTAAAATAAAAGAAAAAATGGAAACATGATTATAGTGTAATGAGACTATATAATTCAAAAAATAAACACATTAGTTTTCTTTTTTAAAGGTAAAATGACACATTATAGCGTAGGTAGCATCCACTATTTCAGTAATAATATACCTAAACCATGACAAACAAAGCTGGAATCCATGGTGGGTTTTTGAAAAAAACTTGTCAGCTTTGATTATTAAACTACCACTCTCGAGTTTAATTTAATTTAATTAACATTGCGTAATCAATTAATTAATACAAAATCAAGTAAATATTAATTGTTAAATACATGTATATGTGTATTGACCATGTGAGTGTACAGCAGACTTTATCGACACTTATCAATTATCCTGGGCAGTGCAAAATGAAAATTATATTAAGAACATAGACATAATTTTTTTTTCTAAAAAGACAGTTAAAATATAACAAATTAAAGATGACGTGCAATGAAAATAAAAACGAAAAGAAAGGACTAATTAAAATTTAATTAGCCTATGACCTTGAAATAAAAAATTAAAAAAATCATTTGCTCCAAAATCACCACTATCCAAATTCATAATACACATACATTATATAAAAATACGAAACTTGTGATTGAATTCATACTAATACAACAACATTCGCATCCATTCACTCACTCAGATATATCATTACTTTTGTAAAAATAAATAAAAAAATTTATATATATATATATATATATATATATATATATATATATATATATATATATATATATAATAATTTATTAAGTGTAATATTATATCAAATAATTGAAAGATGATATAAAATGGAATAGTATATATAAAAAAATGAAATAAGTAGATTAGAAATTACTTACGGTGGACAAAAGGCATATCATGGACTGCATTTGGTTCCTCCCCACAGAATCTCCAACAAAGGCTATAGACATGTCCTTACCATATCCAAGAACTGAAACAGGTTAAAAACCCGCCAAATCACACCATCCCGGCTTCCACACCTCCATTTCAAAGAACTCGGTATCAGGTCGCTTAAAATTTCATGCAGTTCTGGTGCTCGTGGATCGCCCAGCACGTCGGTTCGTGTAATATGGAGCATCGGATTCGGGACCCACTCGCCCGTGAAGATATCGCACTTCTCTTGACTATCACTAATCTTGATATCCTCTGCATGATAGGAAACCACTACAGGTTCTTGTAGGTGGATAGGGATGAGTTATCCTTCATCAACGGATAATTTGAGACGGATAACAGTTATCAGGATTAGTGCTGTGGCTATGATAGGGATATGTTTTTATTTTTTATTTACATTTGATCCATGGTTTGCAGGCTTCTCAGAGATTGTGGGATAAAGTGGAGTCTTTGAGGAAGAGTTTGGAATAATAATTTGGGCTAAGGAAAGAAGGGAATTGGGCTTTATATATATATATATGTAAAGTGGTCATACATATATGATATGTCATCTGCATCAGTGTATCATGGCTATATTTTTACTATATGTAACAAAATAATTAATAAAATCCTAACTTTATTCTTCTTGAATATTTATAAATTTATACAAATAGTATGACGTTGGAGAATATTAGATCTATTAAAGTTTGCATATATTACCATCGGATCTCTTTATAAAATATATAATTATAAATTAATCGAGTCGAATTGAATGGAATAATATTTAAAAAAATATATTTGGATAATTTATTGAACTTTAAATATATGTTTGAGCTTCTTTAATTATTAAAAGTCAGAATTTGATGCAAGAGTCGGACATGAATAATTTTGTGTGATTTTACATACTTTAACATTCTTACTTATTGGGCTAGCTCAGGCCAACTATAGGATTCCATGAATCCTGAAACATATATCTTCGAGGCTTAATTATCTTTTCACAAAAGTTTAAATAAATTTTACTCATGATCTCAAATTAAAGGGGTGTTTTTTATAAAATTTATATAAAACTTAGGGTGTAATAAAAATAATTTGAAGTATTTATTTATATTTTATTAAATTAAATAAATTATTAAAAATTATAAACTAAAAGTTGAAAATGAAGTGCTTTTAAGGGCGGTTTAAGAACACTACTAAGCGTAAAAATAAACGTTTTTTTTCTAAAAGCTAGTGGATTACAACTTTGGCAAAAAATCCTTATTGGGCTTCAGTTGTATTGAAAAAACTCAACCTTAGTAATTTATGAGTTTTTTTAAATACTAATCTATTAACTTTTAAACCCAACCATACAAGTATACTAAGCCCTGCCGGTTACGTCTACGTCTTTCGCCAAATCTGGCGGCGTTATAATCATTCTTGTATCTTCGTTAAGAATGATATTCGCGTACAAGCGATATGGTCAAAAAGGGGCTGACGGAAATGATTAGGACAAAGTTGATACAAAAGTATATGACATAAAACCAATCATTGGCGGAACCATCACGAAGACTGACGAAGAATGCTTTATAAGCGGGTAAATCAAAAATCAACCAAGAGGCGAAGAAAGCGATTAAGCAACATCACATGAGTTCTTGTAAGACCACTTGAAATCTCCATTTCAAATCTTCTTGAAACCAAGTATCATCTTTGTCAAAATACTATAAGTAGAATCAAAAAGCAAAAGAGGGTTAGGAAAATTCTCAGAAATCACTGGCGTATATTCTCCAAATCTGCCATCTTTCATAGAAGGAAGTTTTCACCTTGCGAAGTAGTATTATGTCACGGTATCATGAACCTCATAATATAACATCGTGCTTGGGATATAAAGTTATTCGTTTTATTGATGAAGCCCCGGGTCAATAATTTAACATTATTTCTTTGTAATATTTGTACACATACTTATTTTGTTTGTGATTGTTTTTTTAAAATTAATCTAGTATTAGGTAAAAAGCGACACATGACTCCTCAAATCAAAATATATGAAACATTTGAGGCACAGCGCGGATTAACAAATTGTATTGGAAAAGTAAATTTAACAAGACAAATTTCTATTATCTTTTTATTTAATGATTTTTTATTTTTTCTAACATAATTAATGCATAGGTTATATAGTAAATTAATTGAAAAAATTACTTTATTTAAGAAACAAAACATATATTTGGGACACAGCGAAAAAAAAAAGCAATTTTATATTTATATAAAGTGAATGAAGTATAATATTAATTACAAATTTCAAACGTTTATATGATCTTATTTAAAGATGTAATTCAAAAGGTAGTAGTGTGGAAACTTCCCACTTGCTCCATTAATTCATTTTATATATATTAATTACAAGACTGCAAACTATGATTTATATAGGTTTGTAAAACTACTCCAAATATGTTAATCGATCGTGTGATATAATGTTCATCACGTTGTGAATTAACCTAACACTACCATTAGGTAAACAACTATAATTTGCAAATAACGACTCTGCGAAAAGGGGAGATAATTAAGGAAAACTTAAGAAGGACAAAAATCAAAAGGATGGGGTTCAAATTATACTATCAAAATTACCCAGTTATTTTTCACTAATCTTTTTTGCTTTAAACTACTATCAGTTAACTGAAATTATAATCATTTTGAAAAATAATTATAACGTTAAACGAACTCTCACAAACTTCAAATATAGGAAAACAAATCTAATATGACCTTATGAAATTCTTATATGTATAAATAAATAAAAGGTTTGACCTCTGAAATCAAATGTGTTATCACATTTAGACACCAATATTAAACTAAATTGTCCAGTTTATGTATTTGCATCATCATGATGGAATCATTACAAAGTAGAAACCAAAAGTAAAGATGTCGACCAAAAAAAGAAAAACGATTGGTATTTAGAAGGAGGTACTCTTTAAGCACATCTTAATCCGTAATCCTCGTATTTAGTAAACAAAAACAATTGGTATTTGAAGGAGGTACTCTTTTAAGAAATATCAGGCTAAATTCTTAGTATTTTTCTCATTGGAGTATTCCTCACGAATCTTGATACAAACTTCGTCTCATACACCCCGAATCTCTCAAAAATCTCAACCATGTCTCAACAACTCTCATCACCAAAGAGGAAAGCCTTTTTGGTGTCGTGTACAAGCTCCGCCGGAGGCTAGTGGCCTGACCCGTTAACAACTACAAAGTTGGAGGACCCTTGCAAGGGGTTGCTCAAAGCTTGAACAGATCCGCTTTCGAGAAAGAAATCAGTGAAGCTATATATCGAATTCACCAGCGAAAACGGGCAATCTGCGTCCAGGATAATGTTGACCCTCTGTACATGCTGAGCCGGAAAATGAAAGCTAAGGGCCAAAGTAGCGAAGAATCATTCATTTCGCCGGAGAAATCTGATGCAGGGGAACCTACGCCGGGACCCTCGCCATGAGGATCTCGGCTATGAGAAACCGAAGGTCATCCCGCCAGAACCGCGTCTCCATCCCCATATTAACCTGGCGAGGGGCCAAATCCAATCCCACGGTGATACATTCTCGAGAGGTTTAATGGCAGCCCTGCAAAGTCATGAACCTCGGCGAATAACCAGACCATCCCAGTATGAGCAATGCAAGGCGGAAGATCATTTTAAAGTCGGTGTGGCGGTTGGAACAACAGTGTCGGCGAAAGATCATTCGAGCAGAAGTCCTTGGCCTCGCGAAGTGGAAAGAACCCCTTCACGCTACGAACGTCCTTGAACCTATCACCGTAAGCGGGGAAAATTCTACTCACCTCGCGCCATCCTGGCGAAATTCGCCAGCAAAACGACTACTCACATGAGATGGCGCCCGTCCTTGAGAACATCAAGGACCTCCAATAGCAAAGGGGGTACCTCTGCATACAAAATACCCATTTCCTACCATTATCACCCACCGGTCATACTCGCTCCTGTCGAATCGAAAATCAATGCTCAACTCCATACTTTGATACTGGCAATATAGGCGATAAATCCATTGAGCAAATACCGTCATGGGCTCCATGGCGTGGCGTTGCTCAATCGTCTTTCACCACTGTCTAAGCGATAAGCTTAGGTAAGTTCAACTCCTTTTCCCAAGCGTCCACCAAGTGCTCCACGGATGCTCAATTGTTCGCCGCTCGACCCTTTCATGCGGCCCGCCTGCGAACAAAGCGGCGTTTGGCAAACATACTCTCCAGTTCGAGGAGAAATTCGGGCCGTATATTGATCCGAATAGACCCATTTTCATTTATGGAAGCGGCATTGGCTGACGAAGTCAAGTGTTAGGAATAGTGCATGGGTTGAAAAAGGCGAAACTACGGAAAATGATGAACAAGGATTATCCATTGACTCATGATTTAAATCTGAAAGCGGGGTTATGATCACCAATCTGAGAAATGACATCGAGTTAGGCGAAGGTGGCCATGTGGTGAAGTTAATTCCCGAAGCATTGAGGCAGGAAGCGCTACGGGAGGCCGGGTCCACAGTCTCACCAAACCTCAGGAACTTTCAAGCGATTGATAACCCTACGGAGGTGAAACTCGCAGGAAAAACTAACGTAGATAAATAAGGTGTTCGAGCGATCGAATGAAACAACGTATCCCGCGCTGAAAAGAGATGTACGAGACCGCTTCAGGAATCAGCAAGAAAATTTTACTGATTACCACAACTCGGGCTGGGCGGCAGCGAACATTATCGCGGCGCAAAGGAGGCTTTTGGAAATGTCTGAGGAAAGGGAAGTTAGAGAACTTACGTCGAGCAGCGTAAAACCGACCAGTATACCGCCCAGAGAAACGGCCCGGAAACCAAAAGCGAATCCACGGTCCGTGGGAGCGAAGCAAAGTGTCGTCCATTATGATTTACCACAAGAGACCTTGAGATTCCTCGGCGACCTCACCTCTAACCGTCTTTAGAAGCCCGAGAGTCTGCACGAGCTCAAACAATGTCGTGCTGAGTTGCCTTCCGATCAACACCATCGCCCCAAGTCGAGGGCAATTTCTGTTGGCCAGGAGAACAAAGATAAATTGGTGTTTCAAAGCTGGGACCTTTCGTGATCTCGGCCCGAATAATGGGGCTCTAGTCAGCCAGCGTCACTTAAATCGATAATGAGGGCTTTTACCACAACTTATATTTTCAAAAGACACGGACTGCTGCGATTTCCACTCTTTTACGTTGTGAGGTGAATTCGAGGTTTTTGGGAACCGACTGTTGTTGAAAGAACTATGGGATTGATCATTATATACATGAGATCCGTCAACCTTGAACGATGGCGTAGAAACAGCGGTAATTTGGACTTTAACCAATCGCCGATGCTCATCAAATTTGATGCTTTCTTGGCGGGCATTTAAGACATAGGATTAAGGCTGTACTCGTATCTACGTTTATTGTATTAAGTTTCCTAGGACACAGCGGAAGATTGGCACCGTCAAGGGTGACGGATTGCGAAGAAAATGTTCAGCTTACAACATGTCGATTTAAATTCTTTTTATTTTGGTAGAAAATCCAGGGGTGAAATTTCAAGTTATGCAGTAGAACTCCTTTCGGAAGAAAAAGAAATAATGAAATAAAGAAGATAGATGAGTATAGTAGAAACAATGTAACACCTATTGGAGTTGACATCCACGGTAGAGAAACGCCTTGTGGTTACGGTTGGAACCTACGCCTAGATTCTGAACCAATGGAGATGCGACTCGAACAACAAAATTCAACCTCGATCACCAAGCGGGAGAAATGATCAGCGAGCAACACCGATCGACTCGAAACAATCCCGATCGACCTTGATGGCGAACAAATGTGACCATCGGAACTACGAATTCCGTAAACACTAGAACAAGCTGATAGTTCCATAAGCATAATCTAGGCGTATTTGCATGATACAACATGAGGGACGTAATTAAAGCATTGACCCAGTCGCGTCATAGTGAACTGTCGATCAGAAGAAGAGGCCAGTGTCCGGAAAAGGAGGAAGTTGATTAGGAAAAATCGCTTGACCGGCAGGGGTAAAGCTGCTAGATAACAAGTTGATCGACAAGCGGTCGATACGCGATTGGGTGGCCCGATGCGGTCTTTGAAAGTAAAAAAACAAACAACTCTTGGCATTGTCGTGCGACTTATTTGACCTCAATAGGCTGCCCAGAAGAAGGATTCTTTCCAATCACTTCGCGTGATACCTCGTAGATAGCACGTTGGGCGCCTGAGATGATAACGTTCATGGATGTGTTAGCGGGTATCACCGGTCGCCGGCAGACCAAATGATCGATATGCATCTTTTCGTGAGAAAAATCTGCATGTGCTGGAAGAGGATGCGTTTAATTAAAGAGCGAAGCGACCTACGGTACGTTTGGTAAATCAAATATTATGCGGCGAGATTGGAAAGACCATGGGTATCATCCGGCGACATTGTGGTGAAAAGTAGAGAAGAATGAGGACCATCTGTACGCGCTCATGAACACGACATGTTGAAAAGAAGCTCTGACATGTCTTGTCTGAATCCCGAGAAATCTGATTTGAGGTTGGTTAAGGAAAGTTCACAGGCCATATCACGGTCGGTAAGTGTCGAAGCTAACCTACAAGATCAAAAGCCATGGACGCGAACGCTCGGCGTGAAGAAGTCAAAGATTGACGGTTGTCTCATGACTCTCAGCAGTTAAATATCCGGAGTGGGGGATAAGTCTGAGCCTTTTTGAAATAGCCATGGAAAAGGAAAGTTCTCATAGACCCATAATGGCCGCGTTCCTAAGCTAAGTGTATAAACCCAGGTGTGAAAACTTCCATGCAGCCGAAGATTATTTTATATATTGCGCAAATCCCGGCTCACAATGGGCGTATTAGTCTGACGAAGGTGACGATACCATTTACTATATACTTTATCATTGAAGACTTTGAATGATATAAAACTCAATGCCATTTCGAAAGCTTCGCTTATCGCTTGATTAAGCGTCGCTTGATGATATTTTCCGATCACAAATAGAAATCTAACTACCATGCCAACGAGGCAGATTTTGCAAGCACAATACAACCGGAAAATTGTTGAAATGGTCCATTGAGTTAGAATGATTTCGGTCACCCTTCCTTGTGACTGCGATCAAAACTAGTCACTCATGGCTTTCTCTTAAACTCGCCTTTCGGAAAAAGACACGAAGCAATAAACGTCCAGCATTGAATATGCTGCGTGATAGCTCTTGTCAAAGCACCCGGCGAGGATGGAGTGGTCTAATGGGTCTCGAACAAAAAATCCTTCACCACGGTAGCAGTTTTGATTTCGTACCCACCAGCCAAGCGGATATGAGGCCTTGATAAATGGCACCGGAAATGGCGATAGCCATTGGTGTGCAAAAATGAAAGTTCTGTTGATTCGGTTGATGCGTATGCCGGATATGGGAAATCACGAAGCCGCAGGGGTGAACAAATGATGAAATACCCATTGGAATGGCGAAGAGCCTCGTGAAAAGTTTGAGGAGAGTGCAAATAGAGTTAATCTATAAAGCGAGAAAACACGCAGAACGGATGCATATTAAGCAGCCCCGCGTCGGAAGGCGCGCGGATATGGACAACATGGCGATTTACTAAACTCAACACTTTCCTCGGTAATCGGCGTCGTCGCCGACGTAAAGGAAATAACTTGGGCCGAACGGCGAGTCCGTCAAACATTCAGGAAGTCGCGGTCGACCGGGAAAAGCAATTGGATGGCCGTCGAGCTACGCCGAAAGAATCTGCGGAGAATGGATCGCAGCTCAACTGGTACAAATTGAAAAGTTATGGGCACAAGCTTGGCATTCATGGTAATATATGACCCGGCTTTCCAAAATTAATGGCTGGCTCACGCTTTTCTTTGCCTTATTTCGGAGCGGAAGCGATCCTTTGATAAGGTAAGTAGTCGGAAGCCATCGAACATCATGAGCGATCACGAAGAGACAATCGACCATATCTACCGACGCTTGACCTCGCCGAAGAAAAAAGGTGGAAACCCGGCTTAAAGCGCGAACTGAACAAAAATCGGAGAAATATTACGCCTTTCAAGCAAAAACCGAAGATTCAAGGTAGCGACCTCGTTACGAAAAAGAATCCTAAATTATCCGGAAGAAAAGGAGTTTTTGGTTCGAAGCACAGGAAGGAGTCCAGCGAAGATTTTAGAAATATACGCGAATGGGGCTTACCGGCTGGGGCTGAAGGGACATTTGCATGATGTCAGAAGTGGAATCTAAGCCTACAAAAGTTCTGCAATAACTATGAGTTACCAAATCCATAAGTTGCTTATATTTCTCTTATGAATTCTGTTTACATAACGAGCACTCCATTACTTTTTTACATTCTGAACTTGAAATTTGGTCCCCGTACTCTCCTTGATTCGATCGACTCGTTCGCAAATGAAAAATCTAAATCGGCTAAGCGAGAATATGAAAAGGTTAATATGTAAATACCGGCCCTAGAAATCGACTCGATGGCATTACCGATCTAAATCGGCTAAGCGAGAATATGTAAATTTAGTATAGCGTCTGATAGAAATCGACTAGATGTATGCAAATTCTAAGTCGGTACAAAGCGAGAATATGAAGGCTAGTATGT